>CM060832.1:101625000-102225000 GCA_030762175.1 Metallyticus violacea
TGCTTTTATAATTACTGTTAATTTATTAATTGATATCACTGTATGATTCAGTTGAACTACACACTCTTAAAGCTTCACTTACTTTTCATAAATTGATATCATACAATGATATCAATTAATATGATTAGCTTCACTGTGCAAGTTCCAATTTACATTTAAGTACTGTTAATTTTATAAAATATAGTGAACTTTTGTAACAGTGGTGTCAAATATTAACATTTTAAAAAATTGAGTCAAAATTGTAACATACACACCACTAAAATTCAATAAAATGGAAGACTAGTTTCGGGAGCCATCACTCCTATCATCAGTTCCTGGAGTTGCAGGAATTGATAATAGGAGTGATGGCTCCCGAAACTAGTCTTCCATTTTATTGAATTTTAGTGGTGTGTATGTTCGACTCAATTTTTTAAAATGTTACTGTTAATTTGTTACAATTTGAAGTCTAGTAGTTCAAAATATAGCGATTACAAGTGTGACTTTCTCTTAGTGTTTTATCCTTTTCTGCTTTTATAATTACTGTTAATTTGTTACATTATTAATAGTGTTACTTTATTTTTATTTTATATATATAAATTAACACTAATAATAAAAGTAGATAAAGATAAAACTAGTCTAGCTTCTTGCCATTGAAGAACTCGCAGTAGTTCGAAATATAGCAATTTCACGTGTGACTCTTTCTCTGTGTTTTATCTTTATCTACTTTTATTATTAGTGTTAATTTGTTACATTGTTAATAGTGTTTCTTTATTTTTATTTTTCATTAATATTATATATATTTGTCTCAGAAAACATTTCCCAGATTTCATAGGTTTGCAAAGTTAATAAGCATATTTGGTTTCATTTATTTATACAATTTTTTCCTCCTCTAAAAGTTAACAAATCTTGGCAAAGATGTCAGCAATATGACTAGCATATCTATACAGGGAAAGAGAGAGTATAAATTATATTTAATGCAAAATAGTACAGGAGGAGAAATTAAAGTTTGAGAATTGTGAAAGGACATGTTGAAAGAAAGAGAGGGACTTGACTATTGACATGATGCACCTCAAATGTCTAAATAAATTAAAAGAAAATCGATCTCAGAAGATTAGGGATGAAGGATTGGTATCTTTAGTCTTTGCTAGTGAGGAATAAAATTAATTTATCAATTAAGGCAACAAACTATTGAAATGAAAATAAATTTACAACTTCTATAATTTTAATTTGCCAGTGATAATGATAGAATATCTGATGAGAAGAAGCCAGGAATCTATAAAAGCATCTGCTCGGAATGCAACAAAGTATATATTGGCAAAACAAAAAGCAGCATTGGAACATTGAAGAAACATCAGGTACAATCAGATAGATAAATCAAAAGTTGCACATTACTTTTGGAGAGATAAACATGATACAGAAATAGAAGTCCTATGACTGAAATTCCCTTTGGAACTGGGAATATGGGAAAAAAATTTTTATAAAAAATATAAACAAAACACTATGAACTTTGAGATCACAACAGAAGACAAATTAATCCAAAAGTTCATAAAATGTCCACAAGAGCTACACCACTACACCAAATCCATCCAACCATCAACGAATCTGGCAGTTGACTCACAGCTGATGATGTGGGCAATGGCCTATGAAAAATGTTCTGTATAATTCAATGGTAGGTGAAGCATAAGAGTATTAAATTGACTCACCAGCTTATTAAGAATATATTAGTTGCTTCACTGTATTAGTTCTAAAACAAAATTATTTTAAATTTAAAACTTAAAGTTGTCTTATTTCAGTTTCTGTTAACAGCAAAACCAAATACCTCTACATCCCGAAAAACATCGCGAATATCAGGTTTACGAGGTCTTGAACGCTGCTGCCGGCCTCTTTTCCACACAGTGACATTGAGGGTTCGCACTCGACGACGAACTGCCTCAGCATGATGTGCAGGAAGGAGCTGCAGTGCAGGATCAAGCTCTATTTCAGGCAGTTCTAGTCCTTGCTCATATGGAGTAGTAAGCTGCGGCAATCCTGCTGCACGAAGCCATTCCACTTCCTGTTCTCCTTCTGAAAAGAACATATATTATTCCATTACTTCTTCAGCCCCTCTTTTGTTTATCAATGTACAAAACACTGCATGGAACATTACAATTACTACATTTACTTGAGCCTTTACACATATGACCAAAGTAAAGACAGTAAGGTATATGTTCCTAAATAAAAGTTTATATAATGAATGTGAAGCATGTTTAATTAAAATCAGCATATTTAACCAATATGTATAGAATCACTAATGGCATTAAGTTACTTCAGAAGGCCCTAACCTTGCAATGTTAAATTGGATATTCAATGAAGCTTTTCTCTGAATCTATTGTGAATAGCCAGCTGAATTTTTTTTACTGCAATGAAATTGTACTTTTATCTAAACTTTAACACAATAAATTAAATGTACTTATGAAGCTGTTGACAATGGAGTGGCATATTTACAGGCTGAAGATGGGAGGGATCACTCCCAAAACATATGTCCAGATTTTTGTGTAAGTGAATGGAGTTAGTGTGGAAAAAAACTGTATTACATTGTTTAACACAATAGTTTTATAAACTTTGTATTTCTAAATAAATATTCAGTATTTTATTAAAATTAATTTTTTTTCTCTATTTTTCAATATGTTTGTGGTGTAAACCTATAAATGATTAATGTTTTTAAAAATCCCACATTAAAATATGAACAACACTCTATTAAACTGTTGTGAAAGTTTCAAAACAATGTTTATTCTAGAAGCACTGAAAAGTTATATTACACATATATGAAAATTTTGTAACTTACAGAAAAAGACCACCGGAGTTTTCATTGCATTCCTACTCCATATATGGGCTATCCTCCATTTCATCCGCCAAATTCCTCTGGTATCCTTTCTTTGCTGCCTTGCCCTCTGCTTCATTGCTCTGAAGGATTTAATAGAGCCTTTAATCTTTTTTTTTTTTTGTTCTATTTGAACACTGCCTTTATTCTATTAAAGTCTACTGAAATGCCCATATTTTGTAGCATGTGACTCCCGATTATTTTCTCATTCTTAAATGTTGCCAGTGCATCATATATTCCCAAATGAAGTGTGTCAAGGTACACAAAATCTGCCTTAGGGTATCTAGACCATATAATACTACTGACATTTCATTGGGGTTCTGGGTTCAATCATGGACAAACTTTTGTAATAAATTTTTATGTGTCAGATCCTTGAATACTGGCTTTATAATTTCTAATATTTGGCCTGGGAGAGAATGTTTATAGTGATATTTTTCTTCTGTTTCCTTCCCTTTGTTACAATTGCACCAGCTGTCATTTACAGAGGGACACAAACCATGCTGAGGATTTTTGTTGGGTGAAGTTTGATGAAAAAATAATGTCCGACTGCTTTCCTCATATCTTAAACATATGCAGTGTTTTGCTCAATGACCAGCCCATAATAATTTTGATTTCTAGCAATGGTAACTGCAGATAATCTGTTTATTCCTTCTAAGTTCATAACTCAACATTTGCCTTTTATAATTTGTTTTTAACCTTCTCAGTATGGTGCCTTTTTTTTTTCCAGTGTGGCCAATGCATTACAATTTTTGGATATTTACATCATCTCCATATGGTTTTGCTGACATGCCTTCTTTGAATGCTTTAGAATCCCCATCTCCTAAATAGTTTATATATCTAACATTGTAAGCGGGAGAGAACTCTCAAAAATTTTCTTTGCTCATTGTACATTCCTGCACTAAGCTCATTATAGTTTGCTTTGCAGCTTGTTTCATATTGCTGTTTATTTTTATTTTTACACAAACAAGTGTTTTGAAAACACAATAACATTTACTACTTTTTCAGTATCTACACTGGTTGCTGTTACAGCCCTGTTTAGTGACTTATGACCATGTTTCTGCCACATGCCATTTAAAATTTCCAAACCACTTTGCTCACAAATTTTACATAATACATTTAAAATATTTTACATAAAATTTCCATATCAATTACTTCATTCACATAATTCTTTTTTTAGTTCCTTCAACAAATTACAGTATTGTCTTCAATTTCTTTGAGTTTCTTAGTGCTGCTAAAATTATCTGAATTTGAGCCTACCCGAGTTGTTGTAAATGGGAGGCTAGAATTTCTTTTTGAAGTAACTATTTTAGGCTTATCAACATTCATCCTCTTTTTAAACACTTCTTCTACCCATTTTAACAATTTATGGAACAACACACAGAATAATGTTCACAAATTAACTGAGCTCCCAAATTTACCACATGCAATGTAAACAGCATTTGGAAACAAAAAGTTGATGCCTCCATGGTAAAAAATCACTAAATTGATGTTTATAACAAGCTGGCTCTAGAGCCCTACTTTTCCTTGTCAAGGTTAGCAATATCTCAGAAGAAGGATATTTTAATATTTTTATCACAGCTATTTCAAAGTTGTAAAAGCTGTCATTAAGAAGTGCATGCTCATGTAACATTCGTTTCAATGTCATGTTAAATGAGTTTAAAACTGAGCAAACCATATAAATAATATATCATTTGAATACTGAAACATCATAAATTAAATTTAAATAAAAAAACGAAAAAAAAAATATATAATAATTTTTCTCCATTCTGGAGTATCTTAACAGATTTACACTACTGTGTAAAATGTTTCCATCCAATGGAGCCAATAAAACTCTTGTATAAACTGGGACCTATAGCCCAAATTTTATTATTTTTAATACGGATGTGGTAATTTCTTCCACTAATTATTTAAATTTTATTATCCGAGAGTAGTGGTCTATAGATATATCATTAACTAGCAAGTGTTCAACCTAGGGCCTATTTCAAACCTTTTATGGTTCTGAATGAACCACAGATGAACCACCAATGAAAACACACGTCGTGAATCCATGGCAACTGTGGGCATTATGCATGAATACCACTATTACTTATACATAGACACGAAAACAATTAAAATGTATTCATACCAGAGGAGGCATTCGACCCCGGAATCCTCGGGTCACCAACTGTTCGCCCAACGAATATGGCCATCAGCGTGCGCACGTTTAACATTGCTGATACCAGTTTTCATTACTATGATGGGCCCTGTTTATTCCTAATATACGGGATGTAAATTGGGTAAATAATTTTATTTAGGAAGGAAAAGTTTCAGGGCTAATTTTCGGATAACTTCCCAGGATTAGCCACTGATGAGGACAGGAAAACATGGGGGTGGGGGGAACGTGTCAAGTCCCCACACCTTTCATTCACTAGTCCACCCGTGTTGATGTTAGTGCATGTGCATTTTCTTTGAAAATATGTATATAATTAAAATAAAAAAAAAAAACAGTCCAAAAATGCAGTGGGCGTGTATTTTGTGCACTAAACTGAAATGTAATTTACTCGTTACATAATTACTCATAAATTAGCATTAAGGATGCAGATTTTGCTTATTAAACCTGTCCCTTCCGCATCACCAAATAGTTTTGTTGTTAGCAATGCAGTGAAAATCTGCTCGTAGATGTATGGGGAGCTAAAAATGGCTATGGATGGTAAGCAATCAAGCGTAAATTTGGAAATTCTGACCTAGACAACATCGGAAACAGTTCCATTCCCGACTTCCGCAAAACTCTTGAGAAGTGTGCTGTTCTGTAGATTTAACAACCCAAGTTGCAAATTTTCACGTGCTGACGATATGTGAGAACAATCTCACGTTGTCAAAGTTCTATTCTTTCCTTTAACTTTTCTAAAGTTGTCTTGCAGGTTTCACCATAACCTTCGCCGTATGTATCTCTAAGATGTATCCTGATATTGAAATGTAACACGTAATGAAATTCAGTAAAACTTAATAGTACGTATAAGTTTTACTTCGTTTCTCAACAAAAAGTATTTTTTCCACACTCGCCACTAAAACGAGAAAAACTATCCGATTAATTTCAGTCTGCCTCATATCAGGCCGCCTGTTACCACAAATTCGACCTGATTGCGTCACAACACACAATCAACAGTTGTACCTAAGGGCAACAGCTACCAGAGGCGGTTGTGTTCGCATTCTGGGAGCGCGAGTTGCCCATCTATTTAATTTATTTAAAGACGCTCTTTAACATCTCTGATAATACACCTATGCAACATGCTCATTTGTGCTCTGGTGGCTAACGGCGAACAGCTCGTGACCTAAGGGTCGCGGATTCTTGTCCCACCTAGGGCGTGGTGGATTTTATTTTATGAACGCATTTGTTCATTGTTATCTAATAAGAGGTGCCCTTGGGTAATGCTAATCACGTTTCCATAGAATGCCGCCATTCTGTATATTTATAGCGTTCACGAAAGGCCTTAGGCAAATCTCTGTAATCGATGATGAAATTAGCATATCAATTGTGCGCGCTTATTAAAAGTTTAACATGAAATTCTGCGCTCTTTAGGATAGTTAAAATAAAAGTAATTGCTTAGATAGTGAAAGGCAAAGATGAAAATAATGTTAAAATGTTCTAATACGATTTGTAAATATAAAAGTGACTATAAGAAAGCCAAATATAAAGTGCAATATGCGCAAATACAAGAATTAGAGAATTGAAGCAAAACGAACAATCCGTTGGACTTGCGATGTCTGATCTATAGCTAAGTGAACATCCGTCCTTTCAGGAGAGTATTAGCTAATGATTTCAAGTAAAAATGTGAAATAACGGGGTTCTGGAGCAATAATTATTATCGACTATAACATTTGGCCTAAAAACGCACCTTGGAAGTTTCTTCCACTTACAAATAAAATGGAGTGATTAACGCTATATTCCTATTAAAGCCGGGGGTTTCGCCGAAACCTGGACTCGCAACCTCTCACTTAAGACGCAACCCAAAAAAGACCGTCTAGACCATTAGCATCTCTATTTACTAATAAGGTATATGCTCTAGCATTAAGGTCGAGCTACAGTGACTTTCCTATGATTATTGTGGGTCTTTAATTCGAATATTAAGATTAATAATGGCATAGTGACGTCAGGGTTCATCTGCATGTAAGGTTACCTGGAATGTGCTTTTTTAAGATGAGAAAAACTCCCAGAAAGCATCTCTAAAACAGCATATATAACAGTAATATCATGCCATAGCTACTTAGAAAACAAATAAACAAGGTTTTGATGGGTGCGCATGCAATACCAAACTCACCATCGCAACTATGCGAACCATAATCTTCCACTTCCTCCAAATAGTCGTCCAACAATTTCGTCTCCTGCAGAATCCTGTACTCGTTCCAGTAGTCTTCAAAATCTTGACTCACATCCGCCTGCATTTTCGAGCCTGCTTCTAGCACAAGTGCCACGACGATTACTCTGAAACCAATGAAGAAGTAGTGATAAGATAAGATGAACCATTATCTCCTATGTGCAGGTGAGCTGAGAGGTGTGGCATTCAACTGTTCCCTGCATATACTTATTAAAAATTATGTGCTTCATTTAATAATGCAATAATGACTTTCATAATCATCTCACTCGAAGTAATAATAAGATTCATATTATCAGAAACAAAAAACAATCATTTCTTGGCCATGGTCTTATTTTTACTATTTAATTGTGTGTGTGTGAATCCAACATTCAGATAGGAAAAATGTGTAACATTTGTAAATTATGTATAAGTAACAAGCAACGGTTTTTCAATGTCTTCGTGTGTCATGGTTAGGCTTGTCCGTGTAATATACGAGTATATTGTATCTTAATTGGAATTATTGATCCTTGTTTTATCGTACACTCATTTTAGGTATGTTACTTACTTCCATACATCTAATTACAACTACATAATAGCTATCATACTCTTAATGTACGAACTTACTTATCTGAATTTCATACCTACGTTTGATTTTTTTAAAGTTTGAAATGTTATCCAGAGCCTTAGGCATCTGCTTAAAGTTTAAGAAATCTGTAAGTTTATAAGTGACATATTCTGTTTTCACTTATTTCCAATGTGGAACACTTAAAGAGCTTAGAAGGATTCAGTTACAGTTACTCGAAATAGAATTTTATCTATCACCCGAATTCGGTTGCCGTTTCCTTTTCGATATCATTTCCATTTCCTACACATTTAAGCAACAGTAAGTCAAAAGATAATTTTTATTTAAAATAAACACATAAAAATTGTCTAAAGGAACACAGCATTTTTCTTAAAATTTCTAATAAATGTGAATGGAATTTTCATAAAAATTGTGTAAATAATATTGATAATACAACACAATAGTTCACAAAGGCAACTGTTATTTGTTTTTAATGATAAAAACACATTTTCTATGTTTAAAGAAGCTAACACACATTCATAAAAAGATGTAAATTTGCCCTTTACTCAAGATTTCCTGATGTTTATGACATTAGTAATTTGTACCACCAACTCTTGCATTACAGAAATATGATAGTTTATATGTACATTTTGCAGTAATGACGGAGACACATGAACAAGTGTCTCGATGTTCTCGGGATCTTCTGAAATTCTCATTTGAAGGGCATTCCGCATATTCTCGAGCGAATTTAGGTCTGACAACTAAGCAGGTCACACTAGTACTTTAAAATCACACCTGCTTTTATGTATTGCATCTCAATGATGCCTTTTATTAATACGTTTATTTAAGGACGCTCTGTAACATATGTGGTAATTTGCGTTCCATTCAATTAAGGTATCGGCATGGGTGGCCGAGGTCGATAAGGCGCGGACTCGTGAGCGGGAGGTCTGAGATTCCATTCCTATCAGGACCGTCCTCCATTACCGAGTTTTTTTTCCAGGTTTTCCTCAGCCTTCAAAATTGGTAAATGACGGGAAGGTACCCTAAACTTAGGCCTGGAAAGTTTCCTTCCTTAAAAACATATTTTCCCAATTAACTTTCATCTCACGTATCACCAGTGTCCACCGCCTGTGATTTTTTTATTTGATTTATTTATGGACGCTCTTTAATATCTCAGATCATCAGCGTCCCATTCACATCAGGGCGTGAAACGGCCGACAAATTTTGTTCAGTGGCTTCTTCTTTCAGGCTTGAGGTTCTTTACCGTGCCGTACTATGGAAATCCAAGGTTACAATAGAGACATTATTTTTTCCCTGTTTTGTTCTTTATGTCTCCTTGTACTAATCCCTTTTTTCGAAGCAGAGGAAATGTTTTATTACCTCACCCATAAGTCATCAACAGCATTTTTTCTTACTCATACAGAGGGTGCCAAAAAATGTACACACGCTTCAAGCAAAGAAAAAACTGTGTTAACATAACAAAACTGAATTCACACAAACAGAAAATGATAAGCACAAAGACTTTTACAGTTAAAAGAGTTCCCCATAGGTAGAAGTCCAACGGAGTTAGATCCTGAGAACGCGGTGGTAGCTTAATCGGACCTCTTCGTCCTATCCGGTGCCTTGGATCCCGTGTGCGGGGCTCGTTGCTGTGAGGGGTCTCCCAGATCTGCCCTTGTGAACAGCGCATACGGTACCACGAGTCTCAAAATTGTCTCGAATGCCTACAATTGTTACTCGCGTTGGCGGCTCTGTTCTGTACACACGTCTCTGACTTTGAACTTCAACAACATTCTCGGTTTTCCAATATCACTTCAAAATTGCTTTCTGATGTTCAAACGATAATCTTGGCTCCATTTTGTTGTAGTAACACTAACATAACGTAATGCGAGTCAGATCTGTTTACAGAACATCATGCTACACATTACTGTTGTTTTTCGGTCCAACTTTGAAATATATTAAATAGATATCTACTGTGAAAGTGTGCAGACATTTTTTGGCACCGTCGGTATGTAAATTCTGATATTACAGATAGCATTAAACTACTGAATGAATCTCCGTGGTCTTTGCCTGCAAATCTGGAGCTCCCGGGTGCAACCGTAAGGTCAGTTGCCAGGGTATTTTTTTTTGGGGGGGGGGTTTCTTATCCTGAAAAGGTGACCAGCGTTGTGGACTCAAGAGCTCATTTACGCATTCATTTCATCAGCATTCAGACCGTTGTTATGAGAGATGTTAAACTACAAAAAACTATAAAACGACTGCATTATTTGGATTTTTCAGTTGTGCTTGATGGGGTTTAAATACAACTCTTCTTAGACGATAAGGGAGGTAATATTGTAGGATTGGCTCATTACAATGTCTAAATTGCAACTAATTCAACTGATGCCGGTGCCTTATTTACTGTTATGACGAAATATTAGATGATGGTAGGAGGTTTAGGTTTAAAAGTTGTTGCAATAGTTAAGAAAATTACACAAATAAAAACTATGGCATCTTTTGCAAATCCACTACATGAGAATGTTGAATTAAAAGGCATTAAGAAAGGTATTGTGGAAATTAATAAAATAGCGTGTGTTTTATACATAACATACAGTTGAGAGCATGAATGGTAAGTAATAAATATAATGTGCTAAAGAAGGAAAAAGAAGCGAAGTTTTGGAATAGGATTTAGGAAGCAGGCGCAAATAAAGAATTGACCTAACACAGAGATGAACCTTGACCAATGCTTTTTGTAGCCATCACTAGTGGATCTGATCAGAACATAACGGTATTATACTATTAAGAGACATTTTACTAGCCAATATAAGAAAGAGTACCACGAAATAAGCATGCTCTTAAATTTTCGAAGTTTCATAATCAGATTTTCAGCTGAAATCCCTTCCAATATACAAGCAAAGTTCTTGAGCATGGTTATTTACTATCAGTGAGCATTGCAGAGCGGCAGTACCCAAGCTTTTTTTTTTTTTTTTTTTTTTTGTAGTGTAGTTTTAATTACTGAGGCACCACATGCGGTGGACACTGATGATACACGAGATGAAATGATAAATTGGTAAAGGATATTTTTTAAGGATAGAAGCGTTCCTGGCCTCAGTTTAGGATACCTACCACTTGCCATTGTGAGGACAAAAAAAAAAAAAAAAAAAAAACAACAACACCAGTCAGGGAGGAAGGTCCTGGCGGGATTCGAACCCCACACCTCTCGCTCACGAGTCCACGCCTTAACGACCTCGGCTACCCGTGGCGGTAGTACCCAAGGTATTCAGCTAAAAGCAACACATGAAGAAACTGCTTGAAATTAAATCACAGAAACAAAAATATCCACAAGATTTGCTGCAGTTCGTTAGATGAATTTATTGTTCATTTCGTAATGACCCAAAGTCTAATATATGACATGTATGCTGAAGATCCCGATGTTTATTGCTTAGTTGGTGGTGAACAGAAAAATTAATCAGCAAAAAGAAAAATGAATGCTTAAGCAGATGTTCAGTATGACATGTTTAAATACAATTGTCCACAAAGTTTTGTGTAATAAAGTATTAAAATAAACTATTCGCGACACATTATTACATATACAAGCTAACAGCAAGGAGTGTCATTGAAAACGAAGAACCAAATCTGGGACAAATGCTATGACGCACTAATATCATGCAACCATTAATTGATTTTTAAATGTTAACAAAGTAAGGCTACATATTCAGGTACATGGCCGGCAGCCTGCGCCTCTAAACTCTTATACAATCATACCTGCACTGCGTAGAAGTAAAAATTGTTACGCCTTATAATGCTTCTCTTCGATACTGCTTTCTCTATTTTCGTGACTGTCTCAGGCCGCAGCACGGACACTATGGCTAACTCAGTGTCTCACATGGACGCAAACTGAACACATAACGCATAGCCAAGCGCGGCGATAGAGCGGAAGACAAGTTTTTCAAATTTGGACATAGTGATGCTGGCAAAGTTCCCGTGCGCTCGTTAGGTTCAAGGTTAGGAATTACTGCTGCTGCCACCTGGCTCCAACAGCAAAATCACACCTCACGCTACCCTTGAGGGCAGATCTCTCGGGAATTTCCCATTCATAAAGACAATAGCCATATGGAACACTTTGCAGATTTTGATCAGAAACGCCTTGCTATCTGTTGTAAACAACGTGGCCCTAGCTTTAGTGCAAAACGAGCATTTGTGAGCAAGTGGCATAGAAAAAAAGAATGAAATTAATAAAGTTTCAGTTATTTTGTAACAAACTTTAAATATACCAGTAGCCTATAGTGGTAAATATTTATTTAATTAAAGTTTTAAGTCATTACCTAGATCTCAGGATGGCGGTTTTAGTCACTATAAAGAATATAAAGCTTTTGCGCTACCTTAACCTGGAAACCAGAGTGCTTTAATCTTTTTCTTTTGCCTTCGTTCTCCCCTCCATTTTCCCTTCTTTTTGCTTCTTTTCTTTTATTGTTACTGTTTATACATAATGTTTATGAGTTCCGGACATTTTTGTCTTTTACGCCTTTTAAAATAACTTTCTATTTGTTATATATTATGCATTTGCGAGCATGAAAGTGAAATCAAATTATTGCTGGTGCATCTTGCCAGCAGTGTCAGTTCCTTTCACTTCCTCGTGTTACTTTCTCACTGAATGAGAAATTTTGCTGAGGTTGGCAAATTCTATCAAAGGCCTTATGAACGTGCTCCTGAAACTGTCTTCAAGAATAAGAAGTTCCCATTTTTTAAAATATTTTTGGGAGTTCTTTGACCTGAAAAGATGAATAACAGGTAAATTCACCTAAGACTTAGGACACATTTGCGTCATTTCATAAATCTTATTTATCATCTCGAAGGACCTTGGCAGTTGGTGGAACATTAAATGCTTACAAAAAAAGTGTAAATGCACCATACCTGCTCATCTTTCCCTACAGTTGGGGCATTTTCATTTCTGCGTATTCTTATTACCGCGATTATTCTGCTATTACGAAAGCAGTGGCTTACAGGTTTGATACGGAAAATAATGTTTCCATTTAATACATATATCAAAACCTGCTAAATGATCCTAACTTCGTCCTTACTGACTTCTTTTTTGTTGCACGTTCAATAATGTTTTCTTGCATAAAACTAATAATTTCTACCTGGTACCTGAAGGTTCATATCCCAGGTACAATTAATTATTTACCAAAATATAGTTATTTTAAAAATATTCTTGAAAGAAAAATATAACACTAAACTTCAACATTGCTCACCTTCATTTTCATAAAATATATGCAAAAATATGCCCAAATATTAAAAATGCTCTAAAACATTAAAAAGGATAAATAAAGGATGAATCCAAAGTTCCTGCCTGGTTTCAGAAGTTGAATAAAACAGAAAGCATGACAGATAACGCAGAAATGCTTATATCAGGACAGAGTATCTCTCCAAATTTACATTCGCAATACGCGCCATGCCTAATTGTAGATTTAGCGGCTGGAGGGAGTCGTCATGGCATAAAGCTTTTTGCGTGTTACAATTAGCTAAATAAGAGTCCGTTTTGGCGGTACAACGATTTCGTACACAAATCAACAAGAACACCTACAGCCAAAGCAATTCGTGCAAGGTACAAAAAGCTTGAATCGACTGCCTGCTTGTGAGATGGGCAACGAAGAGGTCGGCAAAGAATGTCGGTTGAGACCGTTCAGCGTGTGCGAGAATATATGTCAGGAGCCCTAAAATGCCGACACGTCGCACAAGCCGCAGCCTGGCGTATTTTACGTCAGTGACTTAAAGTGAAACCTTACCGGATACAGCTGAGTCCCGAGGATCACAACAATTTTATGTTCAGTTTCAAGAGCGGCTAGAAAAAGACGGTTTTGCTGAGAAACGGATTCTTAGTGACGAGACCACGTTTCATGTACCCGGCAAATTACGCATTTTGGGACAAGGAAAAACCTGATGTTGTGGTAGAACACATCCGTGATTCCCCTAAAGTCAATGTGTTTTGTGTTGTTTTCTGTGTCAATTTTTCTTTGCGGAGAAAACTGTTACCGGTCCAGTGTACCTGGACATGCTTCAACAGTGGCTAATGCTACAATTATATGCAGATAGCCATGACTTTATTTATCAGTACGTTGAGGCTCGATTTCATTTTCATCGTGATGTCCATGAATACCTTGATGCTGAAATCCCTCGTCGTTGGATTGGACATGCTGCCCGAGATGACTATCCTCTTCTTCTGTGGCGGTCATCTGACCTAACCCAAGTGATTTTTTCTTATGGGGTGTTCGTGCCACATGGTTTAGCACATCTGCAGAGAGGTTCACGCATGCAATCCCTGGTATCAATCGTCAGATGTTGGCAAGAGCGTGACTACAGGATTGATGTTTGTCGCCTCACCAACGGAGAAGATATGGAACACCTGTTAGACTTGAAGAGATACTCGTGTTTTACTGTTGGGAGCTGGAGAGATGGCTAGCGACGTATGTGGGGAGAGGAGGCTTTGTCTACCAAGTAAAACATTACGCACTGTATAATATCACCTATTCAAATACTTAAGATTCGGTCCATTCTCATTGCGTTAACAAAAGCAGATTATTAATAGTTGCGTTGTCAGCACATTCCTCTGACGAACTTGTCTAGCCATCTCTCCAGCTCCAAGCAGAGCGTTTTCGCTATGTCTGTCATGGTTACTGTTTTACCGTCACGGCAAACCTGAGAAGGACTTGAATCATCTTGCACATTTATGACAAATATGTTTTTTTCATTAAAAATACTTAGAAACAATATATTTAAATTTAATTCAAAACATTCAATTACGTAAAGAAAAAATCATACAAATCGGCCCACTAACCAATATTAATTTATTTTTCAGTCATCAGTTTCTGAGACACAGGTTTTCTTTTATTATATGGCTGATGCTGAGAGTTGACTACAGTATGTTTCCAATTTTAAACGAGGTATTTGAAGCACCAGTTCTAAAAGTACATTCTAATTTCATGCTGAAAACTTTTAAGGTCTGTCACCTTAGATTGCACAAGATATAATCATATATATGATTTTTGATATGGGTATGATACCAAAAGTATCATTAGCTTAGTTTAATAAACTCTTAATTTTACAAATCGCGTTTTTCCCACAGTCTATTGCTTTTTTTTAATCACTTAATTTGGTTAATGCAAAAAAAAAAAAAAAAAAAAAAAATCTCTCAAATGGTAAATGTTCTGTTTTTTGTAGTTTAACCCTACAGAAATGTTAAGTGTTTAATTGCACCTTTTACTCAAGAGTACTGCGGTGTTTTAAATTAATTAATGCAGTGCAAATTCAAGCGCATTAAACGTAGTTTCTGCCGAAAGTCATTATTTCACAGCGTTGATGTTAGGAGCAGTTTTTTTTATTATATATTATTATTAGTTTTGTGTGTTATTTATTGTCGCTTTGACTGCATTGCTTATCTCGCGACGTTTGTAGTTTCAATAAGAATTCTGTAGGTCTAGTTTCAATAAGAATCCCGTAGGTGTAAGTAAGTATGAGATAAAATGAATTGATGATGGTGCAAATGAGCTCGGATAGCGCCTTAAGGCTATCAGTCACCTTCTCGGGGCAAGGAAAAACATTCGCTACAGTAGACCACGGATGCGGTCCAGTAGTTATTTTGTTTTAGCATTTCAGATGTGTTATCCTGAAGTAATTTTGTTACTGAGAGTCTATATCTTAGTTTTCAGCAATAGTTGTATGTTTGAAAGCAGAGAGCATCGGATTTCATCGACAGTTAATTGCAGTTGATTAGTGCAAGTGGATTTGAAACTGAACTGTCATCTGAAATGATTGCCAAGAGTTTTAAAAATGTATTGTTATTAATTCAAGATTAAGGCTTTGGCTCATATCGCTCATATCTTCTATCAGAGGGAAAATTTTCTGCAAGAGATATAGCTATAAACGCAGAGAGAAATGTTGTTCAAAAATAGTTTATGATCTTCTGAACACTATTTTAATTCACTTGAGAGTAGACATATGCAGGGTGATAAATTGAAGGACTAATTGTATCTAGAGTAGTTAAGCTTAAACGTAAATATGCGCGGTCTAGATTTTTTAGCAAATTACCTAATAACAGCTTTATGATGCTAGCGAATTTTCACCAGGCGTAAGCAAACCTACATAAAATTTCACACGCTCTATTAAAATTTATGGAAAGTTTCAAATTAGCTGTAAGCTATCATTTCTTTCTGTTATTGTGTGAAGTATTGCGTTGAGTTCCATTGCTGTAAGACCGTTTATTTAATGACGTATTGTAGAAGACAGAGTTACACCGTTTTCTCTCGAAACTGTGCACGTTAATCATTAATGCTGTTTCTTTCTCGTTTTTCTTGGTGGTCACGTGGTCAGTGTTGCCTCATATTTGAAGTTTATGCCTATTGACTAATGCATGTCCTGCCTTGAAGGGTTCAGTGAGTTTGTAAGTTCTGCGTGACGACTTATGGTAACTCTCTCCTGAGCATTGCTATCGAATGGTCGCAGCCAAAAGCTTCGAGGGGATGGGAGATATCTTCTTAACTAGAAATTTCGGAAGCTCCTTGTTCTTTTCTTATGGCCCAGATTTGAGAAACATTGATATACTACTTTATTTACATTTGTTGGGCATTATCGTTTTCAAAGAAATGTGTTTAAGATAAATATTGGTATTATTTGAAAAGTATCTTTGTTTCGTGTTAATTGTATTTAATGTAATTTGTTAAAAGTTGAAATATTTATGTAAATTTTAGCAACACAGATTAGTGTATTTCCTTTGTGCCCCATATATAACTGTTAGGATGAACCTACAATGCTGAAGAAATGCTTGCATGTTTTATTCTGAATTAATTTAATTTATAAATCACCATTTAAATATTTGATGATTTTTTAAATTTCTTTATATGTAAAATTTTCAATAATTTATTATAGGTGTAGTTTTCACACTTAATGTATTTCAATCTAAAAGCTGCATTGTTCAAGTCTGAGTTTTGTTTTAATAAGCAATTATTTGTAATAAAAGGGAATGAACAAGATTTTCCATTTTGCTGTTAAACTACCTTATCTTCCAATTTAACGAAATACATTTCCACATATCCTCTGAGGATGTATATATTTTAGCACTCTTTCCACATATACGCAAATCATAACTTGGTTGCGATTTTAATCACAAAAGTTATTTCACAGTGTCCAAGTGATTGCTCCTGCGTGATTGTTAAGTATGAATTCAAAGTCCTGATGTGGAGCTATAGAGTAATTATAAATTATGAAGTTAATAAGTTGCCAAGTCACAAAGTGGTAGCTTGAGGGTAGTTGTAAATTATTACGTGAAAGTCACGTGCTACAAAGTGGTAGCTGAGGTGTTGTTAAATATTAAAATGAAAGTAGTCGTTACAGAGTCTATAAAGGTTTCCGCGAACAATGAACTGCAAAACAACGTATTAGAAACTTAAATGGAAATGGACATTTTAAACATACTATTCATTTTTCCCTACAAAAGGACACTCTTGTTTACCTTTGACAACATGTTCGGTTGTACTACAGGAAGATATACTGTAAAGCCAAATAGCATGCTCATAAATATTATTTAAGAGTTGGTGCTAAACGTACGCGTCCTACCGAAAAGTTGCAAGGGCAACAGAGTTGCATTTAAAAATGAAATTTATAGACTTTGAAAATCACAAAGCTAAAAGGGAGAGTTAACAATCTTATTAACGTACTTTCGTTTCTTAGATATTTTCTTTACTACTTTACAGATTACTATCCATCTTTAGCTCCTTCCTATAAGCGAGAAAAAATTAAAGACTTGAGGAAGTACGTGAACCGGTAGCTAAAGGTTATAATTTTTGCAATATTATTTTTAGTGGTCAATTCGGTTGTCTTATCAATAATATATCACAATAAAATGGTAATTGTGAGGTATGTAGTTCCAATGTAAATCGAACCGCAAGAGCAAGGCCGACGAGAGGCTCCCGAGGATCTTTGGCTGAGCATAGTAAATTGCTTAATTGTCTGGTAGGCTTGACACTGTGGCACTGCAGTATGTGTTCAATTCGATCCGCAACACTTCTGAAGAATGGTAGAAAAACTGTGCCCTTGTTTCTGGGTTGTCTAGCTCCTGATTGACAGGTTGAGGCTTAGGAGGACGGCACTTGTTGGATTGAATAATCATTAGCGTGTAAAGCTTGTTGCAGGTGTTGTAGTTCTTGTTGCAGTAAATGTGGCTCGCAAATGTGTAAGGCGCGATTTAGGAGCATTTTAATCATGCCACGTTCCTGTCTGGGATGATGGCTTGAGTACTTGAGTAGCGGTCAGTAATGGGCTTGTGGCAGACAGCATGTCTAAGTCTGCCGTTGGCTTTTCTGCTGACCAGAAACGCTAGACGTCTTCTCTTTTTCAATGGTAAATTGGAAGCGAGATTGATCTTGTTGAGATGTAGAAGGAAGTCTTGAAGGGCTTCCTCTCCGTGGGACCAAATGACGAAGATGTCATCCACATTGCGGAACCGGAATGTCGGTTTGAGGGGAGCTGTTTCTAGTGCTGTAATCTCAAAGGATTCCAGAAGAAATTAGCGTATCTCCAATAGAGCATGGTATAACAGGTCGCTAGTTATATCTCCAAAATGGTGATTAAAAGAGTTGTCTCACAAGAAACAGATGATTAAACTGTCTCTGTTCTGTTATATGTGCCACTAATTCATTATATAAATAATAGATTTCTTAAGAAAAAGGAAAAGTATTTAAATATTTGTAATATTGATGATAATATGCCATTAAAAACATGTTGAAGCTACAGCTGTATTTGAAAGTCAAAAGATATATGAAATGAAACGAATTAATAGTATGATTCATTCTTTAGACGTTCACGGGCTGGCATTGTAGTTGTATTGAAATTGATTATACGAGCTATTTAAAAAAAATTAAAAATTAATTAAAACAAACAAGCACGGTGGAATAGCCCAGTAATGATCAGTTGCAATAACAAGTAAACACAGTTATCGAAGAACAAAAAGAGCAGCATTCTTATAATCGGAAATGAGGGCGGTTTTACTTCGCTCTTGCTATGACATATGTAGAACTAGTGCATTTGGGTGGTGTCTTAATGCCTTTATCTCCAATTTTGGGAGAGGTTAATTAGGGAAACCTTAAGAAAGTAAATGAATAAAACTATGTAATTTCTTCCAGTATATTAATGTGAAAAAATAAAAAGATGCTGAGTCTTTAATTTTAGCTCCATGCTCAAAATTGTGAAATTATTTCATTAAGATTTTGAAAACCCAATACCAAAACTTTATACTGCAAATAATGCTATTAGCGCATTCAAGATATGCCTAAATATATTGAGTGTTAAAGTTATAAAGCTCTCCATCAAAATGAATATGTTTCTATGTAATAGGGCTGGTAAATAATAAAGATAAAGCACATCAGATAGCACGTCAATTCAATCATGATGAAATAGTGAGATAATTTTCATTTTGTTGCGGTCTCTCACAAACAACAAAGGATAAGATATCTTCAATGTAATAAATTACTTCTTAATGCGAAACGATAATCCCTGAATGTTTATTTCAATATTTGAATGGATGGCATGTCCTCTATGTCAATTTATGTAAAGGATTTATGACCTTAGCACGCAAAAGAACCTCAAAATTATATTTACACAGGTTTTCTCCGTAGCGCAGCACTTATTTCAAAAGACACTTATACTTAGATTTAAGTTGTGTAGCAAGTAATAAAAATGATTAATTAGGTAAAAAAACACTGTAATTTTTAAATGCACTTTTTTCACACAAACATTTATTAAATTAAGGTTAGAAACAGGGTCAGAAAGGAAAAACTGAAGGATGCGGACGTGTCTCGAACTATAGGTATTCGGCTTACCGTGCCGTTGCTCTTATGTTCTGAGCTACCGTGCCCTGTTCAACCACTACCGCAAATCTTACCCCTCTGAGTATATATAACCTAAAAACCTTTAAGGTTGTGTTCTTGCAGATTTTTCCCTAAGAGGCGACTTGGAACCTGCGATTACTTGTGGCCCAGGCTTCTCAGTTAGCTATTTTAGGGTTGATTTATATAACGTGTAATTTTTTCAGGCTAAGGGCTGGAATCAGAGTGACAACGCGGTAACTCACATGTAAGCCGAAGATTCGTGATTTAAATGCAGCGGGTGACCTCAGAATTTTCCTATCCGACCCTGATTCCGAAGATTATTTTCAAATTTATTTTACTCAATTGATTAGAAATACACTCAGCTGTTATTGACGATTAAGTGAGGTGGTTATTAGCTGGGTGCATAATGTCTAGAATCTATGAACTAAGAACTCTCCCCGTAAGAATCTGAATATTCCGATTTCCTCAATGATGATTGTGGATATTGTTTTTCATGCTGATATAATTCATATACAGGTTGTGACAACATTTTCTGATACATTCATCTTTTTATGTTCTTGTTGCACATTCTGAAAATATATGCTTTGATTTTTGGAACCAAGAGAGTTATTGTTTACTCATATTGTTGTATTAGCTTGCTGTCTGCGGTTCAACAAATCATTGTTGAGGTCAGGGACTCATTTAAAGCATGTTCAGTCATTTCTTGTAGTGAGAAAAAAAAGTTCAAAATATGAAATTAGTGAAGTAATACTGCATTTGATCTCTTACTGGTAATTAACATTTAATTTGCATACCAATAATCTTAACTTTCAAGCATAGTATGAAAAATTAAAATTTAGGGTTTCTCAGTACGACTATTTATAACGTGAAAGCGTGCTTACGAATAGCAAATTTCTCTGTTTTCTGACTCAAATGAAAATTATACATGTCTTTTTTTGGAAACAAATTTGCTACTAAAGATTTAAATAGATATTTTTTTATTTTAAGGATGCCATGGCGCCAACAAAATGTGAGCATGCAGTTTCAAAGTTCAAGTTTTAGCCAAGAGTGGAAATTCGGCAAGTGAGATTGATAAGCTCCTGAAAATGTCGCCAGTAACAGTTTTAAGATGGAAGGGATGGTTCAGTTAACGATGCTAGACGTCCAGGCTGACCATGGAAATTGCCACCTCATACAAAAAGAATGAGTGAGTGAAGGACAAGATTGGTATAGGAACTCGCACTATAGCCAAAAGGCTAAATTTTCGGAATGCCACTGTTCCGCAAACAAATTCATTGACACGACTGTCAGTGGGCATGGGGAGAGCTTATGTCCAGAAATTGAAGCCTATGTTAAGTTAAAAGAATGTCTCTGATCGAATTTTGCGAGAATATACGGAAACTACGCCACAAGGACTCATATCCTATTCACAGTACAATTTAACTTGTGCTTTCAAAGATAAGCGTGTAGAACATTGGTCTGTTGCAGGTATTCCAAAACCTATGTTAAATAATCACATCTCTGAAGTAATGCAGTTTCTCTGTATCCTAAGCCGGTGCTTCTGGCTTGCAGGCAAATATTGCCTCTTAGTTCTGTTCTGCAGTAATTACAGCCAGTTCCTGAATGAAGGATTTAACGACTTCCCTTTTGATCCTAAATATAGCTGATTTTCTGTCCCCTCCTCGGGGATCACTTCGCAGCTTTTCACTTCCATTGAAATGGGAAGCAATGCCTTCCACACGCGCGCGTTTAACGTTCAGTATTTCCAAAAATGCATCACTACATAAAGAACTTCCTTCTCACGTGTTCTTACAAAGTAATGTGTGCACTGTTCTCCCTGACGTGTTGTATTTCCTTCAACTCTTCTCAAACTCGTATTCAAACTAATGTCTTTTAGAATGAAGACCCATGTTTAGTTCATGTGAATAAAAAGTCTTATTCAACTTTTGAATGTCTTCTTTCAATCAATTTGTTGCATAGTAACATTTCGCTTTTGTCTTATGAACACAAATTGGAACCTTAGGCACTTTGGCACCAATGTGCAACAAAAATTATGTTATAATAAAAAGAAGAAAAAGAAAATAATGATATTAGTAATAATAATAATGTAGATTATAGTACTGCGGTAACAACTACAACAACAATAATATTAATTTAACAGGTTTTATAATCATTATTTATCTCTAGTTCTATTATTAATGTATTATTATTGTCTTTTTAATTATAACAGCTTCACTAAAGTTATTTAATAAAAAAAATCTCTCTCTCTCTGACAGCCTTAGCTATGTTCCACTGTTTAGGTCTTGCTGGAATTCTTTAAACTCGTAACCTTTGGTATAAATGAACCCTCCGTTGTCTTACGACTGCACTTAACACGTCACACTGAATCAATGACGGTAGCAAGGGTTACATCACCTCAGAATGCAGCGGAGCAGCATCATTGCACACTTTCATTCTGCTGATTCAACCATTCGTGCACAGCGCATTGAGCTTGTTTTGATATGGAGTTTCGTATTTTGTGTTGTGCATTAAGCAAGCTTTGCAAAGGAGCGTTAATTTCTGCGGCCATTTTGTATATCAAAATAAATCCTTTATAAACAGACTCATCTGGTCATCTGGTATAGTACGTTCCGGACATACATTCTAAAATTGAAATTGAACGAAAACTGCTTATGAACCGGAGCCCTCATATACTTTACTTGCTTTAAATAAAGAGTCTGTAAAACGATGTTACTGACCTGAAACATACGGAATGTTAACGAACTACACCGAATTATTTTCAGAGAGTGTAGAGATGTTATATATAAGCAATATGAGATAGGCAATGTACCGTCCATAACTAAACATAATGTAGTTATATGGTGCTAAATATTTTGGCATCAGATGGTGATAACTCGGTGTTAAAGTGAAGCCGCGTGAAAAATTAGTTTAGAATGTCTTTAAAACCGCCTTGCGCCCATAGAAAGTTCCCTTTTCCGCAGCTCTTTATCAGCGTTTTCAAGATTTAGTCCATAAAAATCCCTCAGATCACGAACTAATCATTGGACAGTGCGGCACTAAGCATTTATTAACAAATGACTATCTCCTACTCGCAAGCTAATGGCATTACCATTGTGCCAGAGTGATACGTTCAGAAACTTTCTTTCGTTATCGTGTGTTATGCTTTCTAGGGGCATCTTCATTAACCAGTGGCGTACTGGCGCTTTAGAAACTTATAGCCATAACTTCGAAATTTGAATAGATAGGCCATATGTTTATTATCCCAAATTGCTTATATACATCTCTACATTCTGAAATTATTTCGATGTAGTTCATTAACACTCTGTATAAGCTCATATTTAATGGAACTCAAGTAAAGAGAAAAGATCAAAGAGTTTTGTTTTCATGTTACATGTGTTGAACCTTTGGTAACCTATTGTCCAGTTCCCGCCAGACCGCACCATCAATTGCTGCAATTACTTTCGTGATATGTGGTTGCAGGTCAAGTATGGTCTGTGCTAAGGTGGCACATTTTCAACAAATCTCTAAAGGAAAAAAGCATAGGGCGTGAAGTCTGGGAAACGTAACACGGCGACTAGCCTCACTGAATTCCCTTGACTTCATTGAGAAAATATGGGAATGAGTCATCCTGTTCGCTGTTCCTATCAAGCAGCGACAGCAGCCAATGGTGTAGCGTATCCAGATATTCAATTCGCATTATCGTTTGTTTGTTTTTTAAAGGGGGAGGGGTATTTTACTTGGGACAAAGGGCAGAATGCCTTCATCTTAATGGAATCGCTCACATACTTCAAGCAGATTATAGTTCCACATATTTTGACGTTATGTTTGTTTACTGCATGTAAAAAGAAGAAAGGGACTGTCACTGAACATTAAGAATTCCACAAAATCATTTGTTTCCGTTAGTGCATACTGCATACTCTCGCAGAAGGAATGTCGTTTCAATTTGTCATTCGGTTTTAGGGCCTGCAGGAAGGACGGCACCGTAACAATTTGCGTATACTCTTCCATATGGGAGTCTTCTGCGGAATTTGCACTTCCTTGCTGCCTCTGACTGCGCGCACCCACTCCACATTTCTACACTAACTGGTGGCCGGCAGATTGACTTTCTCGTACAGATAAATCCACTTTCCTTAAAACCGGAAGACAGCTTATGAACTGAATATTCAGTGGGCGGATCTATATACCAAACTTCATTTTCAGATATATCATTGCACACTACCTATAATAATGTTTATGGTATTGAATCAAAATGTTTTATTTCTCCATTGACATCAATGTTATATATCTGCAATTCATACTTGAATTAGTGGAGTTTTAAATAAGTAAAGCATTGATATCATTTGCACGAGGCTTGCAATGCAAGCGGATGTGTCGTCTTAAGATAAAATATTTATTAATTCGTTATTCAACCAGATAACATGATTGGTTTTCATGCTTATCTTACGTAAACCTTTTTACCTTTTCTTAAATTTACGCAATCCTGGAAATGTGAATCGAGATAAGAGATGAAGCCTAAAACTATACTCAGCCAGACATTATTTATTTTCACGCTTACTCCCCCCTCTCTCTCCTCTTCTTCAAATTAGGCCACTTTACAAACGTGACCACTAATTATAACAGGTGGTCTAAAATCATTAAATTAAAAAATAGCACAAATAGCTCATTTAAAAAGCGGCTAATTTATAATACATTATAGAAAGGGACTGCAGACTTACATAGAAAGTAAAGAAAAATAAATAAAACAGAAAAAGATAATTTGCTTTAAATTTGTATTAAAGAATACGATGGATTGAATGTTATATAAAGAACTTTGGACAGAGAAAAGTGAAGAAAAGGTTATATTGCTCACAGACGAATATGAGTGTATATCCTATCACATTTAAATATCTATTAAACTCCTTGGTACATGTCATGATAAACATCGCAAAAACGGATAATATAAAGTATGACATTCTAAATATGCTTCGATACCAGTTAAAATTAGCATTTCAAAACTTAAGAATACAAGCTGGATTTTGAATCTGCCTATTCCGGAAGATCGGAGAGTAGTGGCAAATCAAAATTAAACAGAAGTAATGAGAATAGCATCCTATCTTACATCACATTTAATCGGCATTATACTCACCTTTAGCCGAATTGTATTATAGTTTTTCTTTGAGTTATGAATGTCTGTTGGAATTTTTCTTGATATATCGCTTTTATGAGGTATTATCGAATGCTATTTTTTCAAAGTCTTGTTCTGTTTACTTTGTCGCTTTTACACAGGCTACATAAATGCTACAAATGTCTGTCAATTACTTATTTGTTGGGACAGAACATTTTTAAAGCTATCGAATCATTAGTTTATTAAATACAGGTTACAAATTGTGTGCCTCAGTTCTGAAAGCTCGTTTGAAATCAATGCTGGAGACCAAACTTTCAGAAGTTAAAAGGAATATGGGAAAAGGAGGGTTTGTCTCGTGACACAACACAGAAAAGTAATTGAAAAATATATTAGCATTTATAACTTTCACAGACTATGTAAAATCGACAAAGTAGCCAGAACAAGAGTGAAAAATAATGGCATTGGATAATGCTTCATAAAGGTTACACAGATTTATACCAAGAAATTTAAATTCAAATTGGCATTCATAGCTCGCGGAAAAGGTATAAAAGACGCCGATTAACTGTGGTTTAAGTTCTAATCATTTCTATTTGACGATATGGTGCAGTTGGCAATAAATATACATTTTAATATAAAAAGTACAGCATTGGATACTATTTCATTACCTGCTGATCAGATGATTTTACGAATTATAATTAGGTATATGTGCGTCTTAATAAAATAAATAAAATACATAACAGGAATTTCCTTATATCTAAAAGAAAAGTACTACCTTTCAGAAGTCTAGATCAAAAATAGTAATTGAAAGACGTACCATAGCTAATATTGATTGTAATGAATAATATTGGGAAAATAAAGATGTACCTAGCAAAATGTATAACTTTAATTAACTGTGTGGCGCTACGAGGAGGAGGACATCAAAAACCATGCAAAGAACATTACTAAAATTCTGTACATAATGTTACAGTTTCGATGTCTCTATACGGATCAGAATTTTGAACAGTGACTAAAAACATAAACGAAGAATAGAATCAACAGAAGATGACATTTACAAGAAGTAGCAAGCTTTAAAAAAAATTAATAAATAAATAAAAAAGCCGAAAATACTAGAAAAAGTGTGTTTCTCTTGAAATAAAATGAAAGTATGTACAGAAAACTGGCTAACATATCGACAGAAAGGAATACCCAGTACAAAGATATAGGTAAACTAATGCGAATAGATCAACGAAAAGATGGTTAACACTCGAAGAGACAGGAACGAGCCGTTTTAAGCGGCGTTGCGCCTCTCCACCCTAATTCGTTCACTAACAACGCGACCAGACGTTCCGTTAAGCCATTAGCCGGTATCGTTCACAGTATTTCAACGTTGCCAACCGTAACTGGAACCAGCTAAACGTAGCAGAATGTAGGTCTCATAGCCGGTAGCTGGATGTCAACATTGTTTCGAGACTCGATCTAGCGACTATAATAGCACATGTTTTAATCTTGAAATGAAGATTGTCTTAGATAACAGTAATACAAGTTGCCGAAGTTCCCCTTCAAAAATGCACGGTAGCAAAAGAGAAGGAGGGTTGTAAAACACAATCAAGCTGGAAAGAGAATTTCTCGCCAACCCCAACTTTCTAACCGAACTCAGAACTTTCAACAGCTGCATACAATAAAACCATGACAGCCCAAGTTGCGTAAGATACAGAATATCCTTTGCAACACATACTAATAAGTAAACGCTGATTAAAATCGGTAAGGGATTGACAGGGTGGAGGGCAGAATGTTGTCACTTGGCACTGCGTGGTCACGCTTGCAACCCACTTACAATAGAAGTAAAGATAATTAACCAACATGCATAATATACTTAAGTGTTTGCCGCTTTGGTATAAAGTTCAGCATCAGATGATCATGTCTTCGGCCGCCTTTGATGCTAAAGTCTACAGTAGTAAAAACGGATGTTAAACACTATTTAAAAAATCACGTCCTCGCCAATTACTTCGTTTGTAAAGCGGAATTTTTTAATCGTTCCTGATAGTGAAAATGCGGTTTTGTATAGAATGCTTTGTAGATATACGGTTCTGAAATGGCATATTTGAATTATCAGATTTATGTTGAAGTTTTACATCAAGTGATTTAAAACAATATATCTATAAAATGAATAAGAATTAAAACACTTTACCCTTTACAGTGACTCCGCCTGTCAGCACATGGTCCCTGCACTTGACCAATATCAACGAATCAGCTCCACTACGGCATGGAAGGTATAAACTCGCATCTTAACTCTTCAAAACATACAACGATTCGTTTTTACGCGTGGTTCAGGCAACATTACAGTGATATCACAGTAGAATAGCTGTGTTATTGGTTGTTGCCATAGCTACGAACTCCACTCCACCCCCCAAACATTCAACTGTCAATCCGTTACTAATTTTAATCTCTCGCTATAAATTTATACATCCACATATATTTATATTTAACGACTCTCTGTACCATCTTTGGTGATTGGCATTCCCGTCCTATTTAGGGCGTGAAACGGCAGTTGTTCAGAATCCAGGCTTAAGGTTCTTTTACTTTCCGTAAATCTACGACACAGGACCCACAGCTTTACTTCCCTTCCGAAGGAATTTTAAGTCCTAAAAATCCATAGATGCTGGCTGCGTTTAAGCCCGCGTCCTTGGGTCTTCAAAGCAAATTATGTTACCACTAGACTACCAGAAGACACTAATCAGGAAATAGTGGGCCCGCCCTTATTTGACAGACTGGAAGTTCGTATTGATGCCTCTATTAACATATTTTTAAAACACCGCTTTAAATGTTTTCTTTTCATTTTTAAACAGATTTATATTTGCCACTTTTGAAAATCCAAATATTTTTCTGCCCCCCCCCCCCGCCCCTCTAAAAAGCCTTCTCTTTATTCAGAGTTCAGTTTGTTACACGTCTATAAGTTCTGTACCATTTTACTAACGCGTTAATATTTGGAGTCTTGAAGTAAGAGCTCATCGGAGAGTGAAAGTGAATCCTTCCATAGTAAAAGGGATATAGAAACTCTCGAGAGTTAGAAACTAATTCCTGGTGAATCAAATATATGGGGCGGAGTGAACAAAACTTTTGCTCAAAAGTATAATAAGAGCACCACATAAAGCTTGTGATAAAGCTCATAAATGTGGCAAAAATTAGTAATTTTAAAGAACATTGAAAAACAGAATACCCGAAGTGTATCAATGAACTAATGAATGGACAACCTATTCTTTATCATTGCTAAATTCATATTACATTATTATTATTATTATTATTATTATTATTATTATTATTATTGGGGGGATTTTTTCACAATAGAGTAGTTTTCCTTCAGCCTAAAGTAATTTTACTCTTTCCAAAATTGTATTATTATTATTATTATTATTATTATTATTATTTTCGCAAACGCGTGTGGCTGGAAATAACGAGCTGATGTTGGCAACGCTGGTGTATTTCCTGTAACTGCTCGGTTTTATCAGAAGTGAGATAGGCGTTGTCTTGTTCACGAGACCAGGCTTAGTTGTCAGTACGCTGTCTGTGTGTAAATACAAGAAATATCATAAAACAGTTCTCGTAAAGGAATATTGCGCAGAGCATTGTCTTCAGGTTAAACAAGCACCGATTTCCATTTGTGGGGTAGACAATGCAAAGCGACCTTACGTACATGAATTATGTGGGTACTGGTGGTTTAGTGGTAGCCATATTTGCCTCGTAGACCCAAGATCGCGGGCCAGGGTCGATGGATTTTTAAGGGCGTAAAAATCTTAAGTACGGCTTCATTCGGAAGAGCAGTAAAGCCGTTGGTCCGTGTAGTAGATTTACGGCACGTAAAAGAACCTCAAGCCTGAGAGAAGGAAGAGGCCCTTGGGAAAAATTGATCAGCCGTCTCACGTTCTGAATTGAATGGGGCGCTGATGATCTGAGACATTAAAGACATCTGTAAATAAACCAAATAAAAAGTTGGGGAACTTTCCCTCTAACTAAATTAAAATTACCACGAGTTCATAGTCACAGTATATTTAATTGTTCTATTATTTTTATCATTATCATTATTTTATAGGAGAGTATAATGGGAGAAAGTGTCCAAGTACATTCACGGAAGAATAAACTGATCGATGAGCAGTTGAAGAGCTGTCAGTTATCCATAATTGTTCTCGTTCTAACAGAGCGATGGGCTTAGTTCCTAAACTTTTTGTTATCTTCTTTACGAGTGTGAATGTATTACAGCTTTATAGTTTTCTGCTTTATCGTTTTGTTAGAACTAAACCCATTTACTTTTTATGAAACAACTAATTTTCTTTCCAGTCCTTCTTTGGTATTTGTGCTTTGGTATGACTTTTGAAGGTATATTCTTGGGAGCGACATAAGCGCCGATCTGTCACTTTCTAAACACATTTCCCCTCTTTTAGACACTGTCCAGTATTGCAGCACATATATAGAGCTTCGTTTTCTTTTTCTTCCTTTCTTCCCTCCTCTTCCCCCCCCCCCTTCAATCTGCAATTGAGTTACACCCGATGAGAGTGAAAAGAAATAGTGAAATTACAGTTTGTGCTTACTAAATGCATTCGTACTCCAATTTGGCAGTAATGGACATCATAGTCAAACTGACTGCATTGGTCGAGGAAGAGTATTATAGGATTCCAACTAGAACAATGTCAAAAATGTATCCACAAAAAACGACAATAGCGTCATTTTTTCTCTGGCGACAATCTTGGTAGTGCGCCTTCATTTAAACCTCCGCAGGGGATTTATGCTACCAACTTTGAGAAGGAAAATTAGGGGGAAATTCGCTGTTTAGGGAGAAATTTTATTGATGAAGGAAACTAGAGGGAAGTTCGGTGTTTCTAACCTAACTGTCGGAATTTTAAGGAGGGAAATTTAGTGGTTAAGAGGCAAATTTAATGTCGATGAGGGAAATTCGAGGGAAGTTCAGTGTTGCCAAACTAACTGGTTGACGAGAGGTTTATATTACTTTTAAAAAATTAAAATGTTAACGTCCTGTAATATTAAAATAAAATATCTTGTAACATTAAAATGAAACATCCTGTAACTTTAAAATTACACATCCTCTTAAATTACAACAAAACATCCTGTAAAATTTAAATGAAACATTCTGTAACATTAAAATATAGCATCCTTTACCATGAAAATAAAATATGCTGTAAAATGAAAACGAAACATTGTGTAAAATTAAAATGAAATCATCTGTAAAATTAAACACCTGTAAATTTAAATATAAAATGATTTTTGCCTGCGGACAGACTTTAACTAATAACAGCCCATTTAGAGACGGGAGCAACATACAACACAATAATAATAAGCGATAATAAGCGATAATAAAAGAGATTTCTCCTGACAAGCAGATACCAACATTTCAACTCTGTTCTCTTCATCTACATAAGCACGATACTTCTCCAAAGGGCTGAAGCACAGAGTAAACGTTTGTTTGCTTCTCTGCCCTTGGTTGTGAATTGAACATAGTCTCAATTCCTGGCCTTTATTCTGTCCCAATAGCTCAAACATCCATAGTTATTATATTACATGCTTCATACACTGTATTAGAAGACAATCTGGAACAATGGTAAAACCTGCTTGATGTAAGTTTTTTCAGCAATAGACAGCAAAAATTAAAATCGAACTACTAAATACTTAACGGTCATTTACATTCTCTACTAGTTCAGTTGAATATTAATCGCCTAGAAACGTGTTAAAGACACCTTTTGTTTTTTTGTTTTACAAAGATTGAGAGTTCCTGAGGATCATCTTGTGACTAAGAAAGGAGAAAAAATCTGTGTACTTTAGGCTATGTGCACATGATATACGATTCTTTTTATTTATTTATTTTTCCTTTCTTAAATTATGTGGAAAGTTGTAAGCAAAAATGTGGAACGTCGTATAGTGAGAATGGTGGACAGAGTTCAACTTCAGGTAGCACAAGTTCCGTAAAATTAGCCAGTGCTATGTCTCAAGTAACGATGCTTGTTTGTTTTGTTTTTGTTTTGTTTTTTGTTTGTTTGTTTGTTTGTTTGTTTTTTTTTTTGTTACTCTTATGCAGCTTATGGTAGATTTCAAAGAAGAGATTTTTAAAAGACAGTCAAAGCATTAACTAGTACTATTATTCCATTTCATAACTTCTGAAATGGATATTTTAAGCTGCAAATAAAACCTATAAGTAATACACTAGCTCTCATTGAAACTAGTTTGAGTATATGGAAAAAATTTAGATTTAGTTAAATCAAAATTGAAGAAAAGTATGTGAACACTTTTGTACCTGTTGAACAAACAACAGGCATAAATATTCTTTTCATTTGTTTATTTATTTTATTGCATTTCAGTGCCCAGCACTTAAGTTTATACCTATAAATAAATATCTGGATTGTCTAGCATAAATCGCTTCCCATAAAAATAAATAAATAAAAGGCTATACTTATAATACGCATACAACACTGAGAGTTAAAGCACAGACATAAAAAGTAATTTGTTCCGGGTTAAAGCGTAAATCATAAAAAGCATATTTAAAACCGTCCGTTACAAGTCGGCCGCGTAGCCTCTACCCCCCACCCATCCCGCACCTGCGCTGGCACCCACGAACTCACGCGCCACTCCACTGCCTTTTTAACGTTTGGGAACTACAAATAAAATTAACGAATTCTTTCTTTCTCTCTCTCCTTTTTTTTTTTTTTTATTTGATTTATTTTCGGACGCTCTTTTTAACATCTCAAGTCATCAGCGTCCCATTTAGGGCGTGAAACGATCGACAAATTTTGCTCGAAAATCCTGCAAAATTTATCTTTCAGGCTTGAGGTTCTTTTTCGTGCCGTAAATGTACGACACGGGAATGGCTTTACTTCCCTTCTGAAGGAAGCCATACTTAGGATTTTTACGCCCGAAAAAATCCATCGATTCTGGCCGGGTTTGAACCCGCGATCTTGGGTTTAGAAGGTAAATATGGTTACCCTACACCACCAGGACCGAAGAATTTTGACTCTCCCTTCTTACAAAAGATGCTGGTAAAAGAGCAGACGTAATTAGATCCATTAGTGTAGAAGAACTGACCAGTGTATAGGGTAGTTTCTTAAGATGTAGATTGGTATCCCATAAAATAGGCAACACTGTCACCGTCTTCTGTAAGAACGGTGAATGCAGAAATAATTATTTTTTTTTAGTACCAAAGTTTTAAAAAAGCAGCGTTGTGGCGCTGTGAGTTAACGAATGTACAGTTTTAAATGTGACTCATATAAACAGACAAAGCATACTGCAGGTTTGTTTAGTTATCAGTATTACTGGAATTAGTGAACTTTCGCCTCTCCCATTCTTTGTTCATATCTCTTTCTTGAAGAGTTCTTGATACGATTGTTTTCTTGCTGGTTGGTTATTTGTTTCTTTGCAGTCATTTGGATATTATCGGATTCTTTACACGAAACAGTTGTGTCTGGTTATTTACTTTTCTGTTGTAGCATAGCACATGCATTGTGAGTGCTTTCTAGAGCTGATCTTGATTGATACCTCTAGGGATATATTATTGAAGTGCATTTCAAGGCTATTTCGTGTCTCTTTTTACAGTGTTTTGACTGAATATGTCATCCGAATTTAATACAATAAATGATTTCTAGTAGAACTTGCATTTTCTACATAAATCATAATGTAGGATTTAACTTTTCATTACACATTTTCCATTCTCTTCTTATAACCTTTAAATTAGACGTATTACAAATAGAAGCCCCTCTGTTTCAGAAAATACATTGATCGCCAGGTCTGTTGACCTCAATGCTCACATACGTTGTGCGCTATTTAAAATTCGACTCGTTTTCTCTTTCAGATTTTAGTTATCTTTTCTTTCTTTCTTTGAAAAGTCTTTGAACTCAACCAGTTAGTGTAGCGTTGTGCAAGGCAGGAAACTACGCGAGGGTGTCTCACTGCCTCCACGCCCACTAATATCTGGGCGTGCTCACAGCAAGTCGACTCAGGTTTCAACTGTTAAAGTAAATGGCCAGCCGGTAAGGCAGATTTTTGAAGCCAACGGGCAGGGGAATGATCTCTCCCTCAGATTTGACAGTTGATGTGTTGGAGAGCCTGATGTTGCCAGCGCAAGCACAACATAAGTTAAATTATTAAGCAGACTTTTTTTGTGCTTTTCACAAAAACACTGTACTTAAGATGATGGTTTGGAATGCGGAGGGATTCGCCTGCGTTAACACCGAACTTGCTGATTTCCTGTCTAGCTATAAAATCCTCATTTCCTTCGGAAACTCGCCTAAGTAACGCAGATCATTTAACCTAATCGATTGTGTAATCTATCGCATTGATAGGGATAGACGCGGTGGCGGCACAACTATTGCAATCAAACTGAACACTGGGCACTACTTTTTCCCCTGCCGCTTCTAATTCGCACCGAGGCTACAAATATTACTATACCATATATAGCTTGCGTACTGGGCTTGGCGGTTTACAATCCGTCACGGGACATCGCAGTAAAAGACATTGACACTCTCCTCCAAGTAAATCATCATACGCTGATTGCTGGGGACATAAACGCTAAATATTCTCTTTGGGTTTCACGTTCAAGTAACTAACTTGGCCGGAATAAAACTTCTACGCCGCTCAACGTCTTGAACATTCGTTTTGCTACAGCCATCTTTGTACCTGTACAGTTAGACGCAATTGCGAACAGCCTATGCCATAAAACATATGTGCCCTTGCTGCATTGCGAAATCATGCCCCACGCACGTGGCACGCCACACGGAATCCGCTGCTCTGAACCAACTCCATAAATGCAACAGGCAAGTCCGCCATGCCACCGTTAAACTCACAGAGCAGCAGCAGTGACCCAACATCCTGCAAAATATAGACCCTCAAACATTTGTTTGGCGAATGACAAAAACCTTACTCGTGAACCAAAGCACTTACCACCCCTTCATCACACCAACGCATTGCCACAGCGGACCTTGAGAAAGCGAAAGCCCTTGCAAATGAACTAGAGGCTGCTTTAACGCCAAAATCAAGCCCCTTCTTCCGTTCAGTTCATTGCTGAAACTGAAGGCTGACCAGTGATATATGCAACAGTTCGAAGCATAATCGAATTCGAAAGACTTGTCCTGCTGAAATAGCACGGCTAACCCTGCACTTACAAAAAAAAAAAAAAAAAAAAAAAAAAAAAAAAAAAAAAAAAGCACCTGGACCCGATAGAATTACAACACATTACTGAAACACTCAGCTATAAAAATACTTAACAACTTATCATTTGTAACTATGCTCTGTGAAAAGATGATTTTCTCTCATGCTTGATTTCTGCACCGATACATTTTACAAAGAAAAACAAAGACATCTAACTGCAATAATTACCGCCCTATAAGCCTCTTGAATACACTTTGTAGTGTTCGAGAAAAGCATACACAAGAGACTGAACGCGCATCTAATTGTCTCCGAACAAATTGGTTTCAGAGCACAATACTGCAGCTACTCCGAACCATGAACACATTACTCAGGGATTCAGTATTCTAAAATCCACGGGCGCTATACTTCTGGATATAGGGAGGACTTTTGACGTGCATGGCATGCTGGCCTGCTCCATAAATTAACAAACCATAAATTCGCTGACACAATGGTTAAGATTAGCAAGGTACCTTTCACCGACACTTATATTCCACATTTAATGTCTCTAAATTCACCACGCGAGCGATACATGCAGGCCTCCCCCGAGGGAGCGTACTCGAGCCAACATGCATTCCTAAGACTGCCGATACTGCACTACTCCTGCATGCTGATAATGCTGTCCTCATGGCACTATCTGGTAACGAATTCAGGCCGCCCCAACATCAATTGAGTCCTGGCTCACTAACTGGAGAGTGGCAGTAAACAATGATAAATATCAGTTCAATATATTTACTAAACGGGCACTTCATCGCCCTGTACTCCGGCTATTCCCACCTTGGCAATCGAACAATCTGCCAAGATATGTATCCTGCCTGGGAATTATCATGGACCACGGTCTCACCTGAGGACACCGCATACAACAGATTTGCTAAGAAGCCAGCGTACAACTCAGCAAATTCTACAGCAACTCATTGCAATTGTACATCGGACTCACAATTTACAAGAAGCTCACCCATTCATAATGACGTATGCCTCCCCGGTATGAGGCTAGCAAGTCCTGTCCATGTTCAGCAACTGCAATCTTTTCAAAATAAAGTTTTATGTACGATTTCCAAAGTCCCCAAAATTGCTTCCTCTGACATTCTTCACAAGGAACTTCGCCTACATGCGGTGGAACAAGTTATTGAAAAACTGGCTCATAACTCTAAGCCAAAAATTGCAACCCACTCATCCGCTCCCTAGGAAATTATCAGACAACTACAAATGTCCACCGACGTCCGTTGTCATTATCTGAAAAGCACGCTATGTCCAGACAAAACTGTTGCTACTACTCACTACTACAGAAATAGCAGGTTATTGTACAGGAAAAATAACTCCAATAGTTACTATCAAGCACCACGACAATGTCACTCCAATAAAGAACAATAGGTATAATGACTGGATATAGGATTTGTATGCACTAAAAATCTAAAATATGCGTGCATTTATGCTGTAAATATTTTTAAAATATGCTCTATAATTTTCAAAATATGCACTAAGCATACACTAAAATTGATAACTTTAACCTTATACTTTTTGGTATTACAATATACGAGGGTAGGTCCACAAGTTTACGGCCTAACCATTTTCTAGGTATGATAAAGACAAACATATATTTCATTTTTTAACATAGTTACCCTTTACTATAATACACTTCTCACATCCTTGAATTAACATTTTAATCTCCCCCTCCCCCAAATAGTGAGAAGTCTGTCTGCAAAATGGTCATAAAAAGCATCAATCACTTCTTCGTCATACTTAACTTTTCTTCCTCGAGGGTCCTTCTTGAGTTTTAAGATGAGGAAATAGTCACTGGGCGCTAGATCTGGGTTGTAGGGTGGATGGTCGATCTCCTTGAAGGCACACACCACCTTGCCTTGCCTTTTCTCTTTGATGGAAGCACGTTGTCTTTGCAATAGGCCAGCACAGTACTCCCCATTTACTGTGGTGTTTCTCTCCTTGAGGTCAACTAAGAGTGTTCCTTCACAGTACCAAAAGATTGTAGCCATGTTCTTGGTTGACTGAGTGACCTTGGCCTTTAGAGGAGGTGCTTCGCTAGGTTTACACCACTGCATCGATTCTCTTTTGGACAAGGGATCATAGTAGAGAACTATAGTTTCATCTCCTGTAACAATGGATTGCAGAACTTCTCTCTCTTTGCCACGGCAGAGCTCCAAAAATGCATGACAACAGATGACTCGTTGCTAGTTTTGGACTGAGGAACGAAGTCTAGGTACCCATCTTGCACTAACCTTATTCATATTTAAATGCTGATGAATAATTCCAAGGATTGTTGTTTTAGAAAGGCCCAACCTTGCTGCTATTTCTGTAACTTTGAGGCTGGTCTTCCATAATTTCTCCTTCCACAAGAGCGATGTTTTCAGGAGTGAGCACCTCCAAGGACCGACCTGCACGCTTTTCGTCTTCAATGTTTTCTCGACCCATTGGAAAATGTTTGGCCTATTTTTTTTAAGGTAGAATACGAGAATATATATACCGTCCAATCGCTGTTTAATTTCATTTGGAGTAAGCTTTCTTTTGCGAAGAGCTTAGTAACAGCTCGAAACTCCATTCTGTACATGTCACAATCTTATACACATAGCCTTCTTTATGCAACTTTATCTGAACTGAACACAGCGAAGCGGGAGTTACAGCTGCAATTATTTACCTCACAGGTGAGGTATTACGCCAGGTAAGGGTTTTGTGAAGGCGATAATCCTTATCGGCGTGGCCGGAAACTTATGGATCTACCCTCGTACATTCTTCCTTCGACATCATTCCGGTCGTTGTAATTTGATTTGCAGCATACAAAGATTATTTTTTCCAAATGTCAGATGTAAGTGTATGACATTTATCGGTTAACACAAAAGTTTATATGTTGGGAAGGATCTTTCCATGTCTACAGAACTTATTGGACAAAATTTGAAACCTCTGGGGAAATTTCTTCCGGAAGCACTGTGTTTTAACCTTGAGGATATTTATCCACAGAAAATAAACATTTAATTTCTGGATTTCTCTGTAAAACACTGCACAATTTACCGCTTCATTTTCCTTCATACTTTAAAGGAGCACTCTGAAGTTTACTCTGAACCTCGTTGAGAATTGATAAATATTCATGTAAAGACAAACCGGATTTATCGAGCTTTTTTGTAGTTTGAGTTTAACTTTTGTGTGCCTTGATTACAGCCAAGTCCCTTTGCAAACACGTACTATTAAAAATATTCTGAGAACGTAGAATTGACAAAGCATCAGTTGCATCCCGCTGTAATGAGGAGTCTGCTTTGTAACGAAAGCGTGGTATTATAAGGAATCGTAACGTTGATAAGGTATAATAAGAACATGATATTGTATAAGAGCACACTGTATGTCCTAGTTATAGATTGACAGAATTATTGTGTTGATGGACTATTGTTTAGTTTTAAGCTTAACAAACCCATACCATGAACCTCTTAGAACTTATGATGTCACGACCTGGTGACTGTTGATCTCATGGTGGTGTTTTAACAAACTCTTATGTCTAGACTAGATGATTATTACCCTTCCTTGGGCAATGCAATGATATAAAAGGTCCCTGAATTTAGTCAGAGACAGGAGAGAAGGAATCCAGGTCCAACTGTATCAGAAAACGTTTAACAAATACTTATACGTTTAAGACAGTTGGTTGATTTATTCAGCATTCGTCTGGAAACACCTCGTCTTTTCTAGAGGAGTCGACCTAGCTCCATTTCCCGAAGTGACGCCTATTATCCCAATGTAACATACCTTCTCGTATTAGCCATCGAGATTGAATATGGAACTTGTAGCACCGCGTTAAACAGAAGAACATCACCAAGTTGTAAGTCAGTCGACGGACATCACAGCTTGGACTTCGTTTAATAACATCCTGGTGGCATCTCGGCCGGCGGTATTACACCGCGTTACAACGAATTCTTAAACTACGTAGAATAGAAGCAAGCAGCTTCAATCCACGTACCTCAATGAGTAAGTATTGGCTGCGGTGGTAATGGGAGGTCTGGAAAGTTTTCTTTGTAAGCACCAACTCTAGGTGGGGCTTAAACAAATATCTTCTTGGTGATGGATATTAATCTGTTCACGTCAGGAAAACTTTCCCTTATGACTTCCGCTACACTGTGAAGTGCATGTACAATACACGGAATGTGAATGAGTTGGGGAGAAAATATTTTTAATGCTGAAGCATCTTTCAACAAATAAGTTGCAACATTTGAAAGCAGAACCGAAATTTGTGTTCACTGCTTCCTTCTGACCAAAGTAATTTCATAGCGTCGTTCACGATTTGTTGCAGGGGTTTAGAATAAACAAATCGTGAACGATACCAAGAAGATATTTGTTTAAGCCCCATCCAGAGTTAGTGCTTACAAAGGGAACTTTCCAGACCTCCCATTACTCCCACAGACAATACTTACTCATTGAGGTACGTGGATTGAAGTTGCCTCCTCCTATTCAGATAATTTCAATGTTGTTAAAGAATTCGTTTTAACGCTGAATCCAACTCAGTGTTGCGACAAAATCACATGATGGTTTTCCTGGCTTATGTGGCAAGTTTTCTTGTAGGAAAGTACAAAAGAGCTAAACAATTCTATAAAAAAAAAAAAAAAAAAAACTAAATATGAATTTGCATACAAATCAGATGTCTAATGACGACTTACTGCAACGGAAATAGAGCGTAAGACAACTGTAGAATTACCTCACCAGCTCAAACGCCATGGCAGTGTTACCACAACGGCAAGTTTCGTCCCATTTGTTTGTTTAACTCATATTTTTAGTATTCCAGAGTATCATTATCTAACCCTGTATGCTTTTATTCACCTTATTATTTCATATTACCGTCTCCGAAAATCGCAGTATCAGATACATCGTTCAAAGCCACACACTGGTGCCATTGCTCATTCACCGCCAGAATAATATTATATACCCTAACACACTAACCTTCATCTACGGAACTTATTAACTCATGAGTGTTGCCAGGGTATCACAATGATGCGCTCGCTTGCACTGCATGCCAGCACGAACTAACTTTACTAACGGGGTGCTAAAGCGGAACCCGACCAAATCATTTCTTAACCTCACATCCTGCAAGTATCATCGTTTACTCCTCTGATGTTGGATTCTAACAGTACGTGGACGCGATGTAGCTTCTGCGGTTGATTGCCACCGGGGACGGCGGGTATCGGGCCGCTCTTTTCCTCTTAAACAAAATAAAAAGTCATGGATGCTATTGTTCTATCACTCACTTGTGCTATACCATTCCCACCTATATATTTTGTTGTTTTACCGGATTGACTACATTGTTTTGACGCATGGAGACTTTGAATAATAATTTCCTCCTAATACCTTATTTCAGTACCGGTAATACAAAACGAGACTATTTCTTGTCTAGAAATGAAGTTTGTCACTTGTATAGGAAAATATCAGTAGTTTTCAACATCGTGAAAAGCGTTAAAGAAAGAGAAACCAGAGACAGGATTTTTTTTCAAACAACAAGTTAAAAAATTACTCTAATGTTCGTTTACGCCCAACCAGTTAAAACTCTGTGCAATGCTTTAGGGAAAGAATTGTGGAACCTTTGAAGCTAACTGCTACAAAAATATCTATACATGATTATAATAACAGCTCTAGCTACTTTACACTAGCTTTTTGTTGAAAAAATTAAACAAAGGAGAAATTTTTAAAAGTCCATGCCGAAAGAAAGCCAAATGTATATGATATAAGACAATGTTGAGTTATTTAGTATATTGTCACATTCAAAGCCCTCGCATATGAAGAAAGGATTGTTTTCTCATGGGATGCGCACATCAAATTTAGTAATTATGCTTTTGGAAGACAGTCTTAAACTTCTTTAACGCTTTGACACTAAATGCTGTATCCTCCTTTTTATTTTGTTCATTTGCTTTATTTTTTCCCCGATGACTATCCCATTCCCTTGGAACTTTGGTCTCTCTTCCACTGACGTGACGGTATTAAGGCTGTTGTGCGAGATTGGTCAGCTCATAAGGCCCAATGGGGTTGATGAAAAGTATTACAATGTGTCGGGGGGGGGTTTAAAACCTAATGAGACAACCTAACCAGACCATGGGGGTCTTCCTATCCAAGGAAAAGAAAAATCTCACATTGCACGCCCGGGAATCCAACCTAGGACCCCAGGAATAACCATTAGAACATGGAACTGATCTCTTTTGCAATATAGCCTTTGGCATTTTGTCTTTGAACACTTCAATGTGCCTCTTAATTTCGTTTATATAAGTAGCATTTCCAATGGCATTTTCATTTTGCACGATTTTGTCTATTAAACTGCCTTTTACTATTTGCCGAATCCCATAAAACTAGATATTAACCAAATAAGAGAAAGCGACCTTCAAGTAATTAACGGTAGATTGAGTTCAAATAAGTGGTGTGACGTAAACCACAGAACTGTGACAAATGCGCGACAAATAAGGAATGTGGTGACTCTTGTCCTTGGATGTAGCAGCCATAGCGAGGCTTGGTTTGGATTGCCACCGTGTTGTTCACAATTTTCAACCAGGTAGGTATTAGGTGAAGGAATGAATAACAGATCAACACTACGCTAAAACTGGGAGAACATATGGTATTCTGTTCTCAGAACAGGAACGCATAGAACTATTAATACTCGCTTCAAGCCATTGTGGTCATAAAAAGCATAAATAAATACATAAAGTAATTAATTAAACGGTAAATTTTAGGGTCGTCATCCCTGTTTGTGAACCTAAAAGGCCATCTCGCTTTACTGTTGATTCTAGAAATGAGAGCTTTGTTTGCGTTGACATGTCGCGTGTCTTTAAAAACAGGTGGAGCCAATAGTATGACAACAGCCATAACCTGCTTTGCCAAGTCTCTGGGCTCCCAGCACATATGTTCATTTAACTACGTGTTAAGCAGAACACTTGAACATGCGTCAAAAGAGGTGACTCCTTGCTTTGCTAAATATGACAACATTGTACCAGGTGACTCTGCGACCTCTCGGCTTGATTGGTTCATGAGAAAGGAAAGAAATAGACAAATGTCAGTGACAGTGGACCGACTACATAATGGAGAGGTGTCGTATTGTTTTGACTTTTGATGTATTTTGAAAGTTCTTTCGTTCTGCGCATTAGCATAAGCAACCTATTATACAGTTATCTCGTGCTTTGGAATGAGCTGCAGCTCTACGGGCATGCATGTCAGTAATATAAAAGGTACTATAAAAAAAACACAATCACAAGTTGTCGCGGGAACCTAAAAAAACAAAAGCGTTGCAATATTACTCCGCCCTTTTTTTTTCTTCTTCCAAAATATACCTTACGTCAGAAAATAATCTCTTCGTACACTGTTGAGAAAAAGGCTCCTACTGAAAGCTATTTGCACTTATATGCAAAAAAATTAAATTCATTTCAAAGGCAGTCAATCATCTGTCTATTACTCGTAGAGTGCTGCTAGAAATTGCTTTATATCTCCAAAAATGTTAGGAAGTATGAAACAGAATGAAGGAGAAAAGATCCTGTCATGCACTTAGAAGAATTCTATGATCCAGAAAAGTATAGTGGGTATTACGGCTAAATGCTGACATTGTTAACATTATTATGGACGGTATCGCATTTTATCTGTTGGATTCATAGATTATTTGAACAATGGTGTGATGGAGACCGTTTAATTCTGACATATACATTAATATGGGGCGTGCACAATACGCTTTTCAGAAGCTGACTCACACGCTAAAAGCGCATCGCATTTGTCAAGCCTTGTGCTGTAGTCCTCTCGAACTTTTGTTTACGTGCTGAGCAAGGATGTTTTCACCTACTGCATTGCTGCTACTGAGCATGCCAATCTGATACGTCTAACAACGAGCCCACTTTTGTTACGCAGGTAAATGGCATCCATTTCACAGCAATCTTGCGCATATGGAAGCCCTGCCACAAACATAAAAAATATCAGTACGCGCAGGTAACTCCACAGCCAACATCTGTTTTCCATTAGTCAATTACCGCCAATGACATGTCTATGTATGCAAATGGACTCACTACATCCTCTACGAGGCAGATCTACACCTGAAACGTGTTCATGCTTAAAAACTTCAACCTACTTGACGCTATATGATACGGCAGAGCACGATCACTCAAACTTGCATGGCTTCATTTTTATTTATTTATTTTCCCACGAAGGAATATCATTTTGACAGAAGACCGCACCTGATTGGTTTATGAGAAAAGAAAGAAGTAAATAAATGCCAGTGGCGGTGAACAGACTGCATAATGGAGAGGCAACAAATTAGTCGTATTGTTTTGACTTTTGATGGCAGAAAATGTATTTTGAAAGTTCTTTCGTTCTGCGCTGTAGAATAAGAAAATAAACAACCTATTCGCTTGCATCTTTGAACAATGTCACCAACACTGAAAATGCACATCAGACTACTTAGGAGGCACTAATACATAAATTGTCACCTGGTGGTAACATTTTAAAGTATCACATAGTATAGATTTCGAATATATATATAAATTCCCTATTAAAACATTTTCGGAAGAAATATAATGGTTGTCATGACTAGTGAATATATTCCACCATGGGCGCGAAGTTGCCATAGCATCTAATGGTTGACCTCAACTCCGCCTAGCGTTCCGATGTAAACAACATCAGATTTCTGGCCTGCCGTCACAAACTTTTAATGTCTGGCTTATGTTTATATCCGAAAATTTTGTTACATCTCTAGTCATGACTTATGAAATGAGTTTCGTATTTGGTTTCCTTCTGAGTGTACGTACAATCGCTTCGACATATTTTATAGCGCTTTAGAACAGAGTGATAATAAATGACAGCTTTGAAATTGTTAGTGAATGGACTCAAGAGCATTATTGTGAAAATGGGCTGAAGGTCCTAGTTTACTTTCCTCCTCTTGTAAAACAACAAAATGTTGTGGCATTGCAAGAGGGAGGGTGAACAGCCTCATGCTGGGTAACCATATTCCACATTGTGCTATGGCGGAATGCAACTGAACATGCATCTTGCTTACTAACGTCTAAGTATAATACGAGCCGGAACAGAGTGTATGGAGGCCAAACCAATGGCCAAAACTAAGCCATAATTCGTAGTAATACCAATATTATGGTTTGAATGGCATAAGCTAAAGTGCAATGTTTTGGTTTGGCCTGCTTTCGAAACTACCAGCTTGGTAATTATTGACAATTACTCTTACAAATACATTCACAACAAATACGTTCCCTTTTATAGGAGATGTTGATAATGTTCTCCTGCATCTATTAATTTCTGGTATCTGCTTAACACATTTTCATTCGCATTTAATTTATCTTTGGAAATTGCGTCAATTTCTCTCCTGATATTTCGTTTTAGCTCTCCTAATTATGAGCAACGGTTTTTATATACTTTAAGTTCCCTTACTGACAAAACATACTTGCCTACTAAACCCAAGATCGCGGGTTCAATCCCGGCCAGGGTCGATGGATTTTTTGGGTAAAAATCCTAAGTATGGCTTCCCTCGGAAGGGAAGTAAAGCCGTGGACCCCATGTCGTATTTTTACGGCATGTAAAAGAACCTCACGTCTGAAAAAAAGAGACCTCTGAGCAAAATTTATCGGCCGTTTCACGCCCTGAATTGAATGGGGTGCTGATGACCTGAGATGTTAAAGATGGTCCGTAAATAAAACAAATCAACAAATTACTGATAAAAATCTGTTCAGGGAACTGTGCAGCCCAGAATCCTTATTAGGTAATTACTAATTGCCTTATCTTAAAAACTACCTAGAGTAAATGACTCCAATTGTATGCTCGGTCCCAATCTGCTTCGGTTAATTGTTAAACAAACAGCAGCAACTCTCCAGATTTGAAGTTCTGAAGAATAGGAGAATCAACCTAATCTAAAAGAAATAAGATAAGATTAAAACATTTGCATTAGTATCTATTATCAGAAGTAGCAATCACCTGTTTTCTGAATTGTGAGCAGCCGCTGGTTCTAATGACAACCACTTTCCTACAGAGGGCAGTGGCGTAGTCCAGTTCTAAATGTGCTAAGGTGAAGAAGTAAATGGGAATGAGAGAATGGAGTAACAGTGGAATGAGCAGCAAGGGAAACCGGAGTACCCGGAGAAAATCTTCGCAGCTATCGCTCCATACTTTCTCCGCTGGGATCGACGTTTCGGTGGGAGGCTAAGGCGCGCCTTGTAGAGATGGGCGAAGCTGTTGTTTTCAAACTATTACAGTGTTAGTTGCAAAGCAGGCTGGGAGCTATGAAAAAAAAGTAGCATCAATTTTTGCTGGAGAAGAGCACACTGAGCCTCAATTCCCGACATTTTGTTGCGCTGAAATAAGTTGCTGCGAAATGGAAAAAGCATTATCTCTTAAAATGATATTGAGTGATGGTGTATGTGTGGGAGCGGAAAATCTTTAAAAAGACTTTGCAGTACGTTTTGTGAAATAGAATTAAAATTTTCTTAATCAACATTATTTCTATTTTTAAAAATATGTATATGTCCATTCTCCATTATGCATACGCATTATTGTTAGGTCATATTTTTATTGCCTATTTTTGGATATTTTATGTTCCTTCTCGCCTGCCTATTTTTACATTTGAGTGCCAACAATTTCGACCCCTAGTTATCATAATACAATTGCCGTAAATTTGAGCACTTTGAAACAACTGTGATAACTTTAAAAAGACAATTTCGTATGTGAAAGGTGACATGAAAACACAAAATATAAAAATAAGATTCATTTTCTCTCTCAAATTGAATTTTATTTCAGATTGAGATGCTATGCAGTCTGACCTTAAAAATAAATAAATAATAATTAAATGAAGCAATTAAAAATTGGTAAAGAAAAGATGAGATTTACACTATATTTTCTAATGACCAAGTCATTTTTGCAGAAGACAAAGACATTTCATAATTGGGAAACCAACATGAAATATATTTTACTGATGTTACGTATTATTTTTAAACTATAGTGATGTCGTGTCAAAAGATATCTTAACACCTTACTCGGAATAGAATTGTAGGACACAATTGAGGTTATGAAGAACAGCAAATTAGTGTAAGAAAAAAAAATAGATAATAGAGAATTATGATCATTATTCATACCTATATCAGCAATAAAAATCCCAAAATATTGCTGTGTAAAAGCATTTTAAAAGGCATAGAAGCTTACAGATCAAAGATACAGGAGCGAATGCAGAAACAACTTAAGACTGCGAACAGAGAACAGATAGTGGCGAGCCAGATAAATGGGTCTTCAAGATATAGACGTGAGAGTCAACAAAGAAAGATATATGACCAAGAAGCTTTTAAAATTCTACAATACAATATGCAATTTGAATATGAACAAAATAAATAAGTTTTTCTGACAATTTTCCTGTACAGCAGTATGTTTTACCCGATTAAACATGGTGATATGTAATATGTTAAAATTCATATATACATCCCCACGCTTTTAAACTTCTTTCCGGTTCCGTTAGATATTTCAGTGACGTATATAAAAAAAATGTCCTTGCCATCATGTGACCCATTCTTTCTTTGTTTCTTTAAATGGACAACGGGAACTGAAGCAAAAACAATTTACAAGATTTTTAAAATAATGTTTAAAGTTCATTTTCACTACTGAGGCATCACAGGCGGTGGGCAATGATGATACATGAGATGAAATGATATACTGGAAAAGGGGTTTTTTTAAGGAAGGAAGTTTTCCAAGCCTAATTTTGGGGTACTTCCCCGGCATTTGCAATTTATGAGGATTGAGGAAAACCTGGAAAAATCCTCAGTCAGGGAGGACGGACCTCCCGCTCACGAATCCGCGACTTAGCGACCTCGGCCACCCGTGCGGTGCGATACAGGAGATGAAATGATAAATTGGGAAAGGATTTTTTTAAAGGAAGGAAACGTTCCTGCTTAGTTTAGGTACCTCCAGGCATTTGCCATTTATGACGACTAGAAAAAACTCGAAAAACTCTCAATCATGAAAAAACAGTCCTGGCGAAAATGGAACTACAGACTTCCAGGCACAATGACCTCCGCCACTCGTGATGGTAATTTTGAGATTGTTAATGTTTATGATTCCCTTTAGCATACACAAATAGCTGCTCAGCAGATTCTGTTGTGCGAATAGCCAAGCCGACATATACAACTTGGGCTGCATACAAACAACCAATTTTGGAAGGAAAAAAAAAAAGTTTTCTAAGCAAATAATATTTTAGTGTAATAGAGAAAATAGGTTGAAGCAAAACTATGTAAAAATATGTAATGAAATCTATCTTTAATTGTGTTGTTTATAATATCTTAATTACATATATAAAACGTTTTAATTGTTACTGTAATGAATCAATTAATTTATAATTTCATTTAGGTGTAAAGTTTTCAACTGCTTTCTCTTTCTCGTTAAAGAGCGTCCATAAATAAATAAATTTCTCTTTCTCTTAGACAAAGTGCATATTATTTTCATATGTCGTAAGAATAAATCTTTATCGTGCTTTTGTTTGTTTCAGATGAGCCAGTAACATGTATCTCTGTGCCAAAATTATCTTCAGAACTCTACAAAAAGCAAATAGTAATGTAGAAATTACACATTTTGAGTTTTCTAATGCTAAAACTATTCTTTATGCATAGCATGAAATAAATTTATGAACGTGTTCTTAATTCCTTTTCTAAACAAGAAGCAAGTGAGTGTCCTTCTTTCAAATAATGCAAGGGTAATCCATAATCAATTCCGTCGGTCCTGGTGGTGTAGTGGTAACCATACTTCTAAACGCAAGATCGCGGGTTCAAGCCCGGCCTACTCAAGAACAGACCTCTGAGCAAAATTTGTCGGCCGTTTCACGCCCTGAATTGAATGTGACGCTCATGACCTCAAATGTTAAAGAGCGTCCATAAATAAAACAAATCAACAACAAAAAATCACTTTCGAATTACTAGTAGTCTGTAGAATCCTTGTGGACCTCTCAAGGTAAGTGAATCTCTTTCCAGACTACTTGAATTAACCAGACTAAAAGTTTGTTTCGTTTTTGGCCTTAAAACAATTTACTGACGCACAGATCCACAATCAGCTGCAAGGGCGATGGTTCCAGTCTTGGTCGGATCAAGGTGCTTGAGAGTTAAGTACAGCCAGCCTCAACCTAGCGCCCAATGACGTCATAAGTATCCTCCCTGACGCAGCAAGAAATCATGTGTTGCATACTTGTGCGTTCTCTATACCCAGGGACGTTTTTGCCAGACTTGCCCAGGCTATGCGATTCTCAACACTAGAGGCGTTTTACTTTTAAATCAGCACTTTAAGCATTTATTAATGTGTGAAATTAAAAACAAGGTGTTTCGCATAAATGCAATTTTACTGAGCACTATCTTGGGTTAAATTACAGTACATCTATCCATAAAGCAGCTTTATCTTGTGTTTCAAACATAAAACAAGTTATTCTTTACTCATACATTACTTTTGTATCCTTTTCTCTCTAATGTGTGTTTCCATACAGTATTGTTTCAGTATGAAACAACAATATGTTGTACAAAGCCAATGGAGTACACTTTAAGTTTGGGGGTTCAATTCCGGCCGGATAGATGAATTCTTTTAGGGCGTAAAGATCCTAAGTATGGCTTCCTTCAGAAGGGAAGTAATGCCGTGGGTCCCGTGTCGTGCATTTAAGGCACGTAAAAGAACACAAAGTTTGAAGGAAGAGGTCTCTGAGCAAAATTTATCGGCCGTTTCACGCCCTGAATTAAATGGGGCGCTGATGACCTCATATGTTAAAGAGCGTCCATAAATAAACCTAGTTAACAAGTATCCCAAAATTGGATCTGCTAATCAAACTAACATATTTTCATTACTAAAATAAATGCAAGAAAAAAGCTTGCAGACTTCATTTATTTTGGAATGTGTCCTTCATTTCACAATCACATTGCAGGTCTATTTGCTCCGGTTGAAAATTTTCAGCGGAAAGTCAATGTCAACAGAAAAGAAGAGTCACGAGAATATAAAAACGAACTTCTATCTTTTCCAAATCCTGGAATCTTAAATTAAACTTATTATGCCGTTCACCCAATATCTTAGCCCATGTTTCAAAATCATTAATTTCTTGGCAATGGGAAACTAGTGTTATTTTTTAAACGTAAGTTGCATATGTAGTTGTTTCCACGATAACAGTTTTCATTTTCATACTCTGATACTGTCCTACAACTGTGAGATTACTTGTTCTTTCCCTTGAAGAGAACAATTAAGGGCATTGATATGACTTCTTGTATCAAGAGAGAAAACGGATCGTAAATCTATTTTTCATTATGAAGTTTGGAATTATGTGCTCTTCTACAAATTACGGTATTTCTTCTATCAAATCAAAATATCTTTGCAGTTTACCATGGCTTAAACACTGGCCCTCAATGTAATAAAAAAAGATTACTATGTGCACTATTGGATTATTACATTCGTCCAGATATGCTTTAAACAAACGATGACGCAGCCTTTCTGTAGGAATAAAACGACATTCATCACCTATTTAACTTTCATGCTTTTGGCTTGTATTTACCTTTCCTTTGTGGACAATATATGGAAAGAGATAAGATTCTTGTATATCCACCCACCCACACACGCGCGCGCGCGTATTCTTAAATTAAACGTTAACGCGTTCAATTAAGCCTGGTTTACTACCACGCTATAGATCAAGTTATTTTTCAAGAAAGCTCAGCATTTACAATAGTTTGCTCAACATAACTGTTCTGTGCAAATCCGTTTTGTATTTCTCTGTAGCATTTAACATTTGTTCCGTGATCTGCAAGTTATCCACACCTCTAAAAAAATGTTAACAGCTGAGAGTAGCACACATATTTATGCTCTCATCCAGCACAAAATTAGCTTTCTCATTATCAGCTCGTGAATATTGAAGGCAAGATCTTCAATATTGGTATTACAGTTCAAGGTGACAAACTAGCGTTCTACTTGCTCAGGGGCAGTTCTGGTGCAGGCAGATATGCGCTTTGTTGCAAATTTTCCATCTGTAAATATTTTAGGTCTCTGGTTATTATAACTAGTCTGGTTATTAGCCGACATGTTTTAAAACTAAGACTTGCAGCCGATTCACTATTTGCCTGTTATTTTCATTCACGTTTTTTTCAGATGTTTTACTATCATCACAGTTTACTCCATTCCGTGTATTATATTTATTACTATGAATTTCACAGTGTCTTTGTAAATTATTCTTCTTAACTGATTTAACAACCATTTCAAATACAAAGCATTCAGCTGAAACATCTTGGTCTACCAACAATTCTTCCCAAATAGAAGGAAAAGTTCAACGAGAATGTGGTCAAAACTTGGAATACGTGCAATCACTTTCATAAGTAGGCATTTTAACTAGTCGCTGTTGTACTCACAGATACGATCTTATACTGGCTTAAACTGCAATGTAAGCATCGCCGCTGTAGTGCTCAGTCGTGTCAAGGTCGCCCGCTGCCCGAATTTGCACGAGTTGGCGGTGACTGGTTTAGTGCTATTGCCCAGAAGTTCTCTACTCAAAAGTGGCTGGGTACAAGGATGCTTAAAATGAAGATGGAATTTTCTCTTGTATGTCAGCCTCCCAGAAGGTCGTATGAGCAGAACAGAATTAGTTCTAGTTGCTTTTGAAAGAGTTTTGATCACTCCAATAAAGGAACTTGCACTTATGTATCGGATAAAAATATCACCCCCCCCCCGGAGAAACTCCCTTTATAAGATCATGTTTTTCTTGTTTGCTTAGAAATATAATTGCAAGAGGAATGTAATTTGAGTGACCGTGGAAATCACTGCTATCAGTGAGTTAATAGTTTTCTTTAATAAATAAAGTTTTTATTTAAATAGTGCTTCGTTATTGTTAGAATTACAGTTACTGGTGTATGTTTAAATAATAAGTAAAAGATAATACAGTTTAACTGTGTGATTAATTCTATTGGAATGATACAAACTGAAAATACAACTATCGCCAAAAGACAGAAGCTGGAACATGGTTCCCCATTTGCTTCATTCAATAGACTTGCGTCCTTACAAGAACCCAATGAAAGCATCACTGATGTAAGTATTGTTAATATTAATGAAAACAGCTTCAAGCAAATAAATAAGCCTCCACGTATATACATATTCAATGAAAATAGACCCAAGCAAATTAATAGGCCTCCAAGGCCTTCACCTATATCCATATGCAATTAAGTAAATATTAATCAGTTTCTAAATTATTTGCAAAAGTTTGAAAGGGGAAATTATAAACATATGGCTGCAAGTGACAACAAAAATAATGTTACAGATTGCTTAGTCCTCCCGAAAGAAAGTGGCGAACCGTGGCGAAGAAAGACTATTGGTTACGATTGCATAGTGGTGGGAAGTAAAAAACGTAACTGCTAATTTGAAACACTTTCGTGATCGAAATTGTTTCATAAAGCCGCTTTACCTTGACGCTATTTGAGGAAAGCGCCTCCGAACAAACGAAGACGATTGAACAACATTACCGCGAGTTTAAATACTCAAATGCAGTCATCTGTTTTTTTTTTTTCGCAATAATAAAATGAATAAATAGCGGGAAATTAACTGACTGGCTTATTAATAAAAAAGCGCTCAGGCGCAGACTGTTTATCATTTGTTATCTCGCCTCTTTAGACCATCGTTGATATGATGGAATTAACCTATAGGTATAATAAAAAACATATAATAGCAGAAATGATTACTATTAGCTGCATAGGGGTGCCTGTGTGGAAGGAGTATCCTAGTGCATTTTCTATTTTATATGCAAATATCAAGAACTCTAGGGATAGTACAAAATAAATGTTACAGCCAAAAGGAACAAAACCAGGCCCAATTTGGAAATTTTAAAAGAAGAGGAGTTGTGATTATGTGGCACAATTTAATATCTGTGGTTAAAAAAACGTATAATATAAATATTACAACAAACTTAATAAACTAATCTAAAAAGAAAACATCTTGCACTTAATATCTTCAGGTTAACTAAAATTTCTCACAGAATTTCAGAGAACACAAGCTTTCCTATGTAATTAACAAAAGTGTATTCTCTACCTCTCAACTAACAGCTATATCATCATAAAATCAAAATACACCTAATCCTGTACTTATTTCTTTGTTTCTTGTAATCAGGACCCAGAAATGCCTTTGGCTTTAATTAGATACAACCTCTAATGAAGAACTATGACATCAACACAAACTAAGCACAGTTCGATAGGTACACATTTCAAGTTTCCTGCCACAGAAGTTAGTTTTTCAATCTTTCACAATTGTGGAGGATTGTGGATTAAAAAATTTATTAATGATTTAAATTCATGAGGTAAAAACATAGCATAGCAACATATAAGCAATGACTCACAGATTTGCAGTAAAATTATTGACTACTGTATTTATCTCGCCAGAAATTTGTGAACTTCAAAAAACAATGATTCAAATTAGGCTGCTTTCACTCAGTTTCTAACTGAAAATCATGAGCTAATGCCGGAATAATCATCAATGGATGGGTCATATAGAAATAATAACTAGGCTGCAGAGATAAGAAACTATTATAGACAAATTTATCTGAAAAGATTCTAAAAGTTGTTACAGACAAGACTACAAACATTGAAACTACTCTAAAAGATCTTAAATCGAAGTATTTTGACTGTTCTCATTTGATTGTTCAAGAGGCACTAAAATTATAAAATCACTAAATGAAAAAGTGAAAAATACTTTTGCTTATATCCAATGTAATACACTACCAACCAACATTCATGCAATAAATATTCCTAAAAAGTTTATTCGAGATGTATCTCAAGGTGAAACTGTATTCTACATGTTCCGTCATTTTGTAGAACTGAAGGACATGCTAAGAGTAACAAGCAATACCATTGAGCAGTATAAATAAATTGCCTAAACTATCAGAGGAGGAATGGGAAACTTGTGCTGAAATGCACAACACCGAAACCATTTGAAGAAATAACCAAATAGTTAAATGAAGAAAAAATATATACTGGGAGCAAGTTCACGCACAACACATTTGTTGGTTTATGTATGTAAAATAGAAGTTGAATGCTTCTGTGCTCTCTGTATTAGAAGTTTTAAACGAACAAATTGCCATAAAATTCAAAGATGGCGAACAGAGCTAAAAATTATCCTCAAAGTTACCGACCAGTCAAAGGTTTTTTTAACGTCTACTCTATCCTCAACTCTTGAAGGCAACGAATTCCATAACACCTAATATTCAGTTTGACTTCCCATCATCCAACTCTTGTCCTCAGCAACTTCATTGTGTAATTGATGTCATTTTAGATTCATTGAAGAAAAATCGGTTTGTCTTGGACTATTTTTGTATAATGAAATAAGATTTGGCATACTGGACTGTTGTATAAAATAAAACCACTGCTCAGAGATAGCTTGTTTACCATATTACAGTCATTTCCCTCCAACAGATCTTTCTGTTAGCTATGAAAATACTCAGTTTCCAATCTGTGCCACACAAGAAAGTATATGGGCCACGATTCTATATCTAACATTTACACATGATCTAAAAGATGATAATCTAACAATAGCACAGTTTGCTGACGATATAGGTATTCTAAGTAAAGGTACATGGAAAACATAAGCTGACAACCTTCAGACATATGTTAATCTGCTGGGCACATTGTGCAAAAAGTGGAAAATTTCAAGTGTAGACAGCACATAAATAGCTTAATAATAAGACTACGACACAAAATTATTCAACTAAAATATCTGCTTCAAGAATCATCAGCTTTATATGACTGCGCAACATGGAGTTCGGCTTCAGATTCACAACTAAAAAGGATCCTGATAGCGGATGTACCGTGGACTTCCGCAATCAAACTCTGCATTCAAACAGGGAACATTATTTCATTCCTGTTTCGCGCCTTCTTAAATCACACCAGTGAATTATTAAGCAACATTACAACCTGCTTAGCACTTCCGTGACAGCCTCGAAGACTGAAAACGAAAACGACATTCAGATTTTTTGCAAGTTTAACATTTTGCACATTGTAATGAGGACAGCAGCTGGGCTATAGCCTCAACTCATGTGTCATGTATATATTTATACCATGTTACATTATTTTTGCAGAATTATACTATAGATATTGTAATAAAATATAGATAAATTTAAAAATAAAGGGATATAATTTATTTCATACAGTAGACAGTAGCTGTGTTCTGATCTGTGTCTGAACAATTCTCTTATTTTGGATGGAAATAACTTTTGGAACTTTGTTTCAATCTATATTAAATACCACTCTCAGCCATATTAAACATTCGAGACGGGGGAACCTATACTTTAACATTATATGGTTAGATTATTAAAGAATTCAGCAGTCTGATTTAAATTAAAGCTATTTTTTTATCTGTTAGTTTTGTGCTGTATCTCTATAATATAAAAGATCGAACCCAATCAATCACAGTCATGCAGCTGTGATGCTTCAGCAGTAAAAACGGGCGTCAAACACTGTTTTAAAATAAAATCCCAGTTCTCTGAGATTCATCATTAAAATATGTATGCCATACATTGCTCGCTGCATATTGATTTGCCTCTATGCAAAGCCTTTCCATAGTCTAGCGAAAAAGTAACACTAAATTTCTACAATATCAGCTAGTTTTGCCTCCTCAGTCCCACTTAATGTTTGTGTAAATGCCCCAAGAAAAGATATTCCTAATCCTTCCATATCTAACATTGTGTTTCTTTTTCACATGAACAGTTAAATCTCAGGCATTTTGTACTCGTAGAATCTCCTCTGTTAATGGCTGCATTTTTTTTTTCTTTTTTAGTTTTTTGTGAAAAGAAGGTCGTTATATATTATACTATTACATTCGTTTTAATATCTTCAGATGATAAACTGTCTTTGGTTATTAATGAATTAATTTATGCGTAAAAACATTTTCAAAAGATCCGTATACCAAACCTTGTCCTAGCTACCTTGCCCCTGATCGCAACAAACTCTTCTAGGGCACATATTGTGAATTTTTAATGCATGCATGCTTAGCCATGAACCGTTCAGATGAATTAATAAAAAAGGAAACTTGTGGCTTTATGTCGTGATAATTTTACTAAATATATACATTTAAAAATTGCATTAGAACATCATAAAACGCTTCATCTTTTCCAGTATAAAAACAGTAACAGCGCCACTGTTCCCTGTAGCACTCACGCCCACGTAACATCGTGGCCAACATCGAAAAGTAGACAGCAAAATATTAAACTATCCAACAGTAAAATATTCAATGTGGACCTTTACCACATTACTTTATAGATGAATAATCACTAACACGTCTGTATCCGTATATTTCAGAAAAAAAATCGATTACTTTAAACGGTTATTATGTCTCTTTTCGTTCTTATTAGGGGATATTCTCCGCTTTTAAAGTAAAATTAAGCCAAAACGACAAAGAAAAACGTTACTTCCGTTATACGAAATATGTTTGCTATTCCTAACTCAAGACTTAACTGCCCTACCCAACTAACTTCCTGTCTGTAATTTGTGCGTAACAAATGCTTAAGTACATTACCGACTTCCGCACGTGGCACAACAATACGACACAATACTGTATTGCTAGGCATTGCCGGATTAAGCCACAATTTTTGCTGCATGTTTAAAAGGAAGAACAAATAAAGGAAAAGAGAGATCACTGAATGTAAATGCTGATAACTAAAGAATTCTGATGTCCGTGATATATTTTAGGAGGATACAAATTAAGTCAAAATATAATTTATAAGTGCGAAATTTCATATACTCGCTCTTTATGGTAATTTATTGAAGATTTTTGTTAACAGCAACAATGAGAAGAAAAATTAGAATAATCTTAATGATTAGCGTCCATTATAAAAGTAACTGCATCATTCGCAATACGCGATAAGTGATTACATATTAACGATACGGAACTTGCGTGAGACTCTTTCTCTGGATGTACACGGACCGCTAAAGGTGACCCAACATGCGGCATATCCTAGGGTAAGCTAACGGGAAAACATAGCATTCCTCACATAGCAATCTAATAGTGGTAGACAGTCAATAGTGAACGCCTTTCACATACCCCACGAGTAATCAGCACTGGCAACTGTAGCACTTAGGTAGCATTTATAGTTATTAGCAAATAACTTTAATACGTTAGTTTCTGTTCTGCAGCCGCAGGTGTGAAGCACAGTGCAATCTACTGTGTACAGAGCTTCGGAGATCTGTCATTAATCAGTTCAAACTTCTAAAAATTTAACTGTACAGCCTATAAGGATCTTTACTGCACTAAATTGATCTTATATGATGCCAGACATCCACTATTATTAGTGCAGGTAAAATTCAACTTCCACTCTCTAAAATGATGAATTATGATAGTGGTTAGAATTGGGAAATATCTCCACATTCATTTGACTTACATATACTTAATCTACAAAAAGTTTCCGCATAAATATTAAGAAAGCATGTGCTTCAAAGGAATTGATGTGTATTTCGTTGAAGCACTCTATATTGAACGGTGGTATTTACAACGATAATAGCTTAAAAGCTGATAGGTAGAAAGTTGTGTGTTTCCGATACTGTTATACGGATGCCAGACATGGTTCCTGCACAGCAGCAAATATGCCAAAGAAACATGGGGAGGAAGTTATATAATTCTACATGACAAAGTTTCAAATGTAGAAATCAGGAAGAAAAGTGGCAGCTCAAGTGGAAATGGGGTCACCTCTATAGACTACCAACCATCAGATGGGTGTTCGCGAACAGGGAGAAGTAGCAAAGGGCGACCATGAAGTAGATCATTGGATTTCTTCAGGATAACGACCGGGCCGCAGTGGACCATGTCTGGAGAGCATTTGGGAGAACGCTTGATATCGCTGAATTAGTGTAGAACTGTCATTGTAGTAGGCTAATTACACAAATATTGTGAAGTAGCTAATTGAGGACTATGCCTACGTTCATATTAAGAGAGGACAAATATATAGCTTGAAGGACAGAACAAAACTGACTAAACGTAGTACAGAATTAATATGCTGTTAAGCAAATAGCCTGCGGTTATCTCTTTTTTAGAATGACCCACCTTCCCTGAAAAGGTTCGTGCTTTTACCGTTTCATTTTGAGATCGAATATTAGCAGAACTTGCCAAGGTACGCCAGGGTTGGTTTAACGCGTTATGTTAATATGGAGAGAGCATTCCAACCTTTCTCAAAGGTACAGCCGTGCCTAGTCTGATTAGAATTAAATGCAATAGTTATATACTTAGAAAAAGACTGTGCTAACAAAGATACCACGGAACTCTGCCTCAAACTGGACGAATTCATCTTAAAATTAAAAAGTAACTCGGCAATTCTGAATCCATTACTGGCAAGGCTATCAGTGGAGCGCATACTTTTCCAGAATGCATTAATAGCCTGTGAACAAAGCAAATTAGCTCGAATTAACTAGTCCGTTTTAAGACAATGTTCATTCTATTATTCATAAATGAATAATATTCTATTATTCATAAATAAACTTCGAAGAAGCATGAAGTAACTTCTCTAGCATGAGGTTTCTTATCGCTTCAAGGTGCGGTATTGTATGCATTTAAAATACTAAAAACTTAACAAAAGCTATAATTTCTCATAAAGAGATATTTGCTGGTATGTATAACTTATGCAGCAATTGCTTTTACTTTAGCGAAAGCTGGATCACGTACTCCAGGTTAAGCAAAAGCTTTGAGGCATAGCAATTGCTACCATTAGTATATGTTACATCTAGGAATTGCATTCATGTCGTAGCAAATGCTATGATCAATTGAAGCCTACCTCAGTTGTGCCTTCGCTAGCTAAGCTAGGCGTTTTTCTTAAGTACAAATGGCTGCGTTTTTGAATACCCAAGAAAGGAAGGTCTGCAAACGTAAGAACAGGATTTCAATACGTTATACAGATTTAGTAATGAAACCGTTATATAGTTAAATGATTATTCTGTGCGAGGAAATTATGAAACGCAGAGTGGAGCTTTGAGTAGTCAGCAGAAAATTGAGCTCCTTTTACGTACATAGGAGACTCAGGTTTTCGAGAAGACTTGGGCAAACATCAAAGTACAGTGTCAAGAGCTGTAACGTATGTAGCATACAAAATTGTAGATACATCTCACCTGTGGATCACTAAAGTATGCACAATGCTAAACCTCACTGACAGAGGCAAATTGTTCGTCTGCAGTTGGTGTTCTAAATTGTACACGTGAAGGTTCCAATATTACCTCATCACGGAGAGAACATGTTAATCGCAAAGGTTTGTGCTTCTATAAATGTGCAAGCTACGTGTGATGCCGAAGAATGTTTCACTAATGTGGATATTCAGTGGCCTGGGTCAGTGATTGATTCACGCATATGGCGTAACAGAGCGCCGTATGCAGTAATGAAGAACATAAACACGGTATCGATAGCACATTTTTTTAAATCGTGTTTAACGCCCGATTTTACTACTGAGGCACCACAGGCGGTGGACACTGATGATACTTGAGATGAAATGATAAATAGGGGAAGACTTTTTAAGGAAGAAAACCGCCTAAGTTTAAGGGTACCTCTCCGGCATTTGCTAGTTATGAGGACTGAGGAAAACCTGGAAAAAACCTCAGTCAGGGAGGACAGTCCTGGCGGGATTTGAACCCCAGACCTCCCGCTCAAAGAGTTCGCGCCGTAACGACCTCGGCCACCCGTGGCGGTTTGATAGCAGATGCTATGGAGTAGCACCTTGGCTAATGGTTCCATATCGCAATCCTGTTACACCTTAAGAAACTGTATTTGATAGACTCTTCAAAGTAGAACGGGGTATAATCGAACGTTGTTTCGTACAGTTAAAAAAAAGGTGTCCAATTCTTCATTAGGTGTATGATTAACACACTAACACTAATACAATGTTCTGGTTTCTTGAAAAATACTAATTTTGTATGGTCAACTTCGCTGACAAGCAATCTCTGTAATCAGCTGCGGACTTTCTTCGGTTTCAAATTCAAGCATGGGTTGACGCTTTACTGGTCTCTCAGGTCTGCTTCGTTGTTCCTCCAATGATGGTAGGGACAGACCCTCGTTCCCTATCACACTTCCCTCACATGCATCTGTATAATCTTTCCTTATCTTCGAAATTTCATTAAACGTGCAATGTGCAATGAAATAAAAAATGCACATGTTACATCGTGAAAATGATTTCTTCCAAAATCTTACCTGGAATGTAGTACAGTGTTAGACTGTTATCTGCTGACCTTAATGAAAATGCTGCAATTCATTCAATTTAATTCTTTTATTCATTTTAGCCTTCGGCCTTCGTTTTCTTTACAGTTTTCAAACTACTTGTTTGGAATTCATCTTTTTGCTGCAAAGCTGGTTATTTTCGATTGTCTGCCCAATCGCTGTCTCCTTCACTTGCTTTATTTAACCCCGATCGGTTTGTTTTAATCGCATCTTCGAACTCTTTGCCCACTTCCATATCAGAAACATCTGACGACATATAACAGAATTTAACAAAATTAATTCAATTTGGGCACTCTGAAACATACGCCAAAGCGCACAGCACGTGTTGCAAGGAAGGCGAAGTTCGTTTGCTTGCATGATGCAATTGCATTTGCGCATGCGCGCTAAAGGAACATTGCCAGCAGTGGCCTGGTAGCTAGCAAGCAATTCCTAATTCAGCGATGTCAAGCTTTCTCCTAACATTCCCCACGACTTACTGCATAGCTGGATGAACTATCAACCACTATCAGGTTAATGCACAGACTTGCTTCCGGAGATTTTTGACAACCAATCGCCACAACGGCCATTCTTCGTAACGGACATTTTCCCTTCAATAATAACCGAGCGCATTGCAACAATCGAAGCGATGCGCATGCCACAATATTTGATTAGAAAGTTCCATTTGCAACTCTACGCCATTTATGGGAATAAGCATATGTTTCATATGATTAATTAGAAAGTTGCTGACATTAAAAAATTGTTGATGCCTCTGAATAAAACACAGCGCCCCTTCACGAGAAACCTGGTGCTCGGATTGATCTTTGTTCAACTGAATTCGCAATAGCAAATTCAGTTTATAGTGCATTAGGAGCATTATGAAGCGTTACACGGAAAAGAAAGAAGAAAAAAGAAACGATTCATTTTCCATCTACATTTAGGGGAGTTTATAGAGGATTTTCTCGCAGTGTCGAGTAATGGAAGTGAGCATACGTCGCTAAAGAGCATCTATTTATTTCTCAGCTGGCAACCAGCGAGTGGTGTTTTATTTCATCAACAGCTGCCAAAAGTCCTTGGAAAACGAATGTCAGCAATTTCAGCATTTACCTACTTACCTATTGCAAAAAGTAAATTTAAATGACATTATTTAATTATCTGTCAGGAAATCGGTTGATTTTCCGTTTCATTAACGCGAATAACAACTTTTCGTCATCCGCAATGTAAGCTAGTCCGTCAAGTGTGTCCAAACTGTGCGTTGAGAAGCAAGCTACTCAATACGAAACTTACTTTTTCCTGGGAACCAATTTTGTCTTCTGTGGGTAATTGTAAGGTCATTTCTAAAGTTTCCTATAAAAATTAGAAAACAAGAGAGAAAAAACAAACAAACATTTCAAAACAGGCTCTTAAGAAAAAGAGGTTCTTGGAGTCTTTCAGAGAAATTGTGGGGAAGAAAAAAAAAAACTAAATAAAAAAAAGTAAAGAAACCTAAAAAAGAATCAAATGATACATTTCATTGCCATTTCTTTTAGCTGAACTGTAAATTGAATATTGTCGAAGATAAGCCGTAGCAAAAGGAAAATAACTTGAGAATTGAGAACGTTATCTTCTGCCTCTGAAGAACAACAAAAGCAGTTCAAAAAATTGCGCAATTTTGTGACTGTTTCGGCACGTTATTAGTTTTGCTCTTCTAGTGCTTAAATTATGACAGATAAGACAAAGCATACAGGAATTAAATAAAGAATAGCTCCAATACGAATAAATCTAACATCAGAGAAAAATGGTTGTCATAATTTTATGGACAAATAATCAAGGTGAACCGGATTATTAACTAAGATTGATTAATTTATCAAGAAGCGTCTTTAAAGGCTAAGGGATGGATAGGTGGCATAAGAAAAAACTCGGAAAGTATTGGTTTGGGAATATTTGGAGAAGCAAATATAAAGGGTTTTGGAAAAAGGTAACTTTACGAGTTGAAGATGAGGAAAACAAAATTTGTTTAGTGGCCTAATACGGAATAGTTCATTGGTATCTTACGTTATGACGGAACAGAGAAAACTATATTGATAAAATAAATAAGGAGGAAAGAGAGGGTGTAGCATGGGTAAGAGTTTGAGTGTGAAAGTTAAAAGATCAGAGAAGAATTTTGTGCAGGGTGTGTGTCCATTATGTGGGAGGAAGATTTAGAGCATATAATTTTGATTGCAAAGGAACTGAAGATTGGAAGAACAAGCTAATATATCGCAAGTGGTTTAAAGAGGTTAGAAAACAAGTGTATACAGAATATTTAGAGAAGCAAGTAGAGTGTGAGCCAATATAAAGTAAAAAATGAGTGGAAATGGTCTGTGAATAATAGAGGAATAGATAACTCAATTATGGGAGAAATTTATTATAATGAAATGATTTCTGTCTTATGTAATTCCAGTAAGGGATTACTGATAAACCAAAGACAGAGAGTAACAAAGATTGGAGAGGTTAGATCAAGTTGTTATTAGCAACTATCATGTTATAAGAATTGGAGTAAGCATAATTAACCTTTAATTTAAACATTTCGCTTAGAAACTTATTGTAATATAAATAGTACTGTGGGGATCACACCCGAGAATAGTTAGGGCTAAATGGGCGCAGATCTATTGTATTTCTGGCTTAGCATTTCAATAAAATTTCAATATGATGTAGACTGTATTACATTTGAGGAACTGGAAATGTAATTGACAACTTAAGAAAAGAAAGCTCCAGGAGCTATTTGAACATGGAACTGGAAAATTATGCCTCAGTTCACTTTAAGATGACATTTAGATTTTAAAAATCAATATTGGTTCAGTGGATATTTATGATCCAGATGAGTAGAACTATACTTATGCGTGTCCCATCTAAAAACATGGAAACAAAACTCATTGCAGTTATTAGGAATAAGTATATTGAATTGTTGTCTAAAAAGTCAAATACAAATCTCATTAATAAAATATAAAAGCCAATTAGTAGGTTAAATATTCTGGATTTAGGGACAGAATATCCTGTAGCGATTGCATATTAAAGCTACTTAATTAACACAGAAAAGAAGGGATTATAATTTACCAATGTATTTGTGTTAATTGATTACGAGAAACCGCTTGATAGTGGAGTTCGTTATTGTGAAATGTATTATTTAAAAAAAACACTTAATAAAAGCTATTTAATATGTATAGAAATAAAGTTATTAAGATAAGAACAAGAAATGGAGCACAAGCTGTCAATATACATCAGAATGTAAGACAAAACTGTCCTTTATCACAAGTTTTAATGGTTATATAAACGAGTCTAAAAATGAATTACTGTTGATTTAAAAAAAACACTAATAGATGATAAGAATATTAGCAGATGACCAGCTAATAGTGATTCATCAAAAGATAATGCCCAGGAAGCACTTATACAACACAACTATGCCTACTGAAAAAAAAACAAAAGTTATGACTTTTGACTGGACAAGTGTTGATTATTGTAATCGATAACAAAACCATAGAGCATTTTAGAAATGTTAATTTCGAAATGCAATATAATATATAATAAAATCTTAATTATTAAGGATTTTGTAGCCCCCTAGGTCCCCCAAATTAACTGCTTAAGACTATTATTTCTGCGGCAAATTAAAAATTACCTTATACAAAACAAGCTCGCGTAATTTAGACGAGTTGATCAAAAATATCCTCTAGGAAATAGCCAACAATACCCAGCGTGAACTACAGCGAGTGATGGATATATTTTTAAAGAGATGCCGTAAATGTATGTACAACGATGGTGGTCAGCACCTCCTTTCGTATTAACGAAGCTGCGTACGGCTGTGTTAACATCATCACTGCTCTCGCCTAACACACCGGTCATTGGGGTGGCTGACGTTGAAATAAAATTAAAATAGATTTAGACACTTCAGTAGTACAATAATCCGCACCATAAATAAGAAAGTTAGGAAAGAAACCATTTAGAAGTTATATAAAGTAATGGCGTTGCCGATGTTGTTATACGGAAGTGAGAGTTGGACATTAACAATTGGTGAAATACATACGAAAGAACTGACTGAAATGAAGTTTCTTCAAGCTGTGAAAGGATATACGCTGCTTGATCAAAGCAAAGGGAAGATATATTTGTGTTGTTAAAGAGCATTTCACAAATTACAGCACGAGAATTCAGGACATACAGAGAAGTTTGGAGATTCTTTTTAACGAATGCCCAACGAATATACTCTAATAAGCAGCTTTTAATTAAAGCTCCAGCACGATAACTTTGTACTTGGAGTCAATTATTGTGAGGAAAGAGAAAGCTGTTCAGTGAGAGAGGTAGAAAATTCTTCGCTTGCGCACAATCTTCTTCTGCAACAGATATTACTTCTAAAAAAAAACACTAGTTCTGTTTCTGAATAAGAAAATTAAACGCGTGGCAGCAGGTGAGAATGTTTGTATGTAATTTTAGTTCGTAGTTAGCCATTTTAAGTTAATACGCACCCAAATGCATCACTAGAATTCATTTTAGTTTACATGATGCTTCCGGTAGTGATTCGAGAAGTCTTAGAAGGAAGTGAGATAGCCATCTCCGGCTGTATGGCTTAGGCAGAGTGCAGAGTTATCGTGCGTCTTATTTACAGGGAGAAGATACACAGGAAGAGCAATGAATAGAGTTCGTTCTGGTGGTCTATGCTAACCATACTGTCCTCGTAAACCCAAGATTGCGGGTTCAATTTCGACCAGGTCGATAGACATTTTCGGGCGTAAAAATCCTAAGTATGGCCTCCTTCGGAAGGGAGTTAAAGCCTTGGGTCCCATGTCGTAGATTTATGGCACATAAAAGAACCTCGAGCCTGAAAGAAAAGGCCTCTGGGCAAAATTTGACGGCCGTTTCATGCCTTGAATTAAATAGGACGCTGATGATCTGAGACGTTAAAGAGCGTCCATAAATAAATCAAGCAATGAAAAGTGGGTGTTCTCAATTCTTGGACCGAACAGATTATGGAAGCCTAACCACTGATGACAATTATTTTGTGTTGGTATTGAATGTCATTATATATTCGTATTAATTGTAAAGATAAAAAAAAAATGAAGAATTGGTACCTAGCAGTCGCCCTATGATAAGAGGAATACTAGTAAATGAAATTCTACAGGCTAAGAATATTGGAGAAGAGAGATTGATAAAAATGTATGTTAATTATAAACTAGCATATACCATTAGTTATATTTACATTTCAGAAAGTGGTACACAGAGATTCCAGCAGGAAGACTAATTAATCAAGGACTGCCGATCCCCTGCTGTTGTGGCAAAACATTACCATAATTCCCCAATACTTTCAAAAGTGGCGAGAAAGAGAGAGATTTAGAATGGCTGCCTCCTCAGTTACTTGTCTATATTTACTTTCAAATGATTATAGTGGTCTACAGGATAAGTAGCTAGGGCCAGAACTTTTATTTCTTTTGTATTTTGCTTAATACTCAATAAATAAATTAATTAATACTTTCAAAGGCTGTATTTTTGTAAATATTCTCACAATAGTATGAAATGTCACGAATTCACATACAGAACTGAAGGTGTGAAATATTAAGATCTTTTTTTTTAAATTTCTCCAGATTACATGTGTTATTTTATGTTATTCCATTATGTCCACACAAATACATACACATATTGAATATTTAATTACCTTTTGACAAGATGCAGGTTTTAATGCTACGTAATATTATGCAAATCATTATTGGCAAATATTTGCATTATTTATTAACTTTTTAATTGCAAAGCTTTTTCTGTTATATAAAGGTAAGTTTAAGAGTAAAATTTTGTGTTGAAGACCTTGCCAGAATCTGCAAGTTTTAGAAAAAGACATTTTGAAATATTTTTTGTATGCTAAAACAAGAACACAATTTTTGGAAAAGGGTATTCCAGGACTATATTAGAGCCCTAATTCACGAAAAACTATGAAAGCAGATGCAACCATTGCATTTTCATTATCCAAACAATATAGTTCATGTAAGGCACTGCAATATCCATAGAGTTCTACACCAAGGATAGAGGCTGCTATGCACTTCTTTCATTATTCACTCATTTGAAAATGGATAAGCAAAAACACATTTGTTGACATAAAACACATTTGCTTATTAAGAGACAAAGAAGATATGGTAGCAGAACTGAAAGTATCTTTAGATTGCAAAAGCTCCAGTCTTGGTGAATCTGATTTCAGTTTCACAATCTGCTTGATGGCACATTTAAAAATTAGCTTTTAAAAGGCATGGATAATATGGATAATTGGTGCTAATTAAAGACCTCTTGCTGCCCATAATACATTATTTCAATACAAATCTATTAACACTTCTCTATTGTTGCAAAAGAAAGCACTAATCTAATTGTATACCATTCCCTAATGCTATTTTGAGCAAAGGTATACATATGCATTTTCTGCGTTAGGGCATGAAATATGCGTTGTTAAAAGATATGCTGTGATTCTGTAGATGACATCCTGCTGCTTTTCATACCTAAGAAAAGAAAGAATGACATGGATCAATGCCATTTTTACAGATATTAGTTATTCCCTAGTGGCACAGAATCTTATGCGAACATAGGATTGAACCCATATTTTACACTGCTTAAGCCACCGATTAACTACAAAGCCAAGCGTAAATGTCAAAATGGCGGACTCGTCACAATGGCAAGACAACATGGATATGGCACCATTAGAGTGCACATATCGATGCCACTCCAAACCCTTGAATAAACTAGCTAACGTGTACTGTCAGAAAAAATATAATAAGATATTTGTTAAAACAAAGGGAGGCAATAAATGAAGTAATCCCAGAAAAATAAGGACAGTATTGAGTATATTCTTTAATGGATTTATCATCATATGGGTATTTGCTCTCTCTCTCTCTCTCTCTCTCTCCCTCTCTCTCTCTCTCTCTCTCTCTCTCTCTCTCTCTCTCTATTTCTTTATGTAATGTTTGATTTGATTCGGCTTTGGCTGAAACAAATCTAGGTCGCTAAGAATTTTTTCCACTTTCCCTTAGTCCTCATCATTGTAAATGCCGTGAAGGTACCACAATCTAAACTTAAGTCTGGAACACTTCCTTTCCAAAATGTTTTTCTAATTTATAAGTTTATCTTATGTTTCATCAGTGTCCACCTATGGGTCGTCCACCTCTTATGTTCCATCAGTTAAAACGGCCGTAGACAATATTAAGACGTTGACACAACATTTGGCCTAGTATTCCAGGCAAGAAACGCAAAATCAAAGTATGAACCTGATAAATGCCAAGACTTTGACGCAACCTCAGAGGGATAAATTAGAACACTATTCAAAACACGGAAAGGAGTAAAGCTGCCGGTCCAGACAAAATCTACGATTAACAGCTGAAGCAGACAGGCCCTACTCTTCAGTAAAGTGTGAGTACCTCTAATGACAGAATGTCTTCAAACCGAATGCATACCTACCGACTGGAAGAATAAAATAAACATGTTTTACAAGGGTAAACGTGACAACGGGGACTTAAAGCTAATATACAGACTTAATCTTACCAATATATAAAATATTCACCAAGTCCTGACAAAAGTACACAGCTCTAATTGACAAATTAATACCAGAATGCGCATGACTTTAGCAGTGGCAGATGGACGACTCAAGCAGTAAAATGCCTGTACGAGGAAGTAGTGGAAGCCCCGAATTTCCTCAAAGGGACACCAGATCCAATAATAGCGGAGGTTAGAATGATTAGTTGAATGAATCTATTATTGATAATTATATAAGAGATTAATATTATAGGAGAGATCTGACTATACAAAAAAGTCAACCTATAAGCAGGAATATTGATAAATAAGTTTGAAGGAATTATTTGAGAACAACAATATATATATATATATATATATATATATATATATATATATATATATGCACATATTTTATCATAAAACAAGAAAAACAAATAAATTTCTGCCCAAACCTATGCCCACGTCGCAACTGCAATTTTATATATATATGCACATATTTTATCATAAAACAAGAAAAACAAATAAATTTCTGCCCAAACCTATGCCCACGTCGCAACTGCAATTTGTCGCGTTAACCATCAAGCCACACACAACGAATGGGTAGTTCGATAATTCAATTGACCGCTGTTCAGTGCCACTTAGTCCGATATTTTAGAGATATTTATAGCGCTAAATTTTGAAAATGTTGATGTGATATTGAAAATCGAGATTCGCTAGCGAAGCATGCATGAAGACATTCTTAGATAAATGTTTACCCTATTTCACTTTAACCCTGGCTAACTGGCATCTAATTTTAATATCTGTATCGTCAAAAAAACCCGGTATTTTTCTTTATTGCCCACAAATCCTCTATTTCAAATAGCTTAGCTAAGAACCCTCTACAGCCTCTAAAAGTATTAAGATGTAGTAGTTCATTAATATTCCGTTTATTAAATGTAATATGTAATTATAAAGCACGAGATTCAAGTTTATATGTCTGTGAAGCTATGGCCCATCTAATAATTTTTCTGTTATTTATATTTTGGGTGCTGTGTTGCATAAGAATGAAACTTTTGGGTCCCTCATTATTTTCAATTAGTTGGAGCTCCTGCTTAGAGTAATTACAGAAATTAATAATTTGCATATAATTAAGGATTATTATTCATGAAAATGACAATTATTACGGTCCACCCCCACTGAAATGTGTGTGTGTTGTAAAATCTAATTATCATAACATTTCAGGTATTGTAATTAGTAATGTACATATCACATATGTATAATACGGCATAATGCTAACATTGCAGGGTTAATAAACTGAACTTTATTAGGAATTTTAAATGCGTTAGGGCTTTGAACTCGGCATGCATTGTACAATTAGTCTTTAAATTAGCCGATGTCAACAAAATGTTTTAAACTTTTAAATAATATCGAGGGGCACGTGTGGCTGGGGAACTTAAACCAACCAACGGAAAAGATATGTTTGAACGTTTAAAGATAAACCGAATCTTGCGCGTGCCTTGTGATCCTCTTTGGCGTTGTTAAGCCAACGACTACTTGATTTGAATTTTATATATAAGCTGCGTCTGAGCTGAATTAGCTCTGACGCAGATAAAAAGTTCTACTTCGGACGCGGGCACTTAGTTCCGATACATCAGTTAGGCACTTTTTTAAATTGATACTCAGCTGAGAATCAGTTATCAATTACACAGGTCCTATACATCAGTTAAACAGTTTTCAGTTTCACACGCCGCGGCACTCATCTTTAAGTTTCACACGCGGCGAGAGGCATTTGTTATTCTGATTCCGACGCAGGCACCCAGTTTTAAGTTTTATACTGCGATTCACTAAGAGCTCAGTTTCACTCGTAAGTTCCACTCGCGGCAGCTAAGTTTGTATTCTACGTCCTATCGTGCACAAAACACCAGTGGATGCGAAAGATTTTGAACATAAAAAGTACCTACATATATATGCTTATTTATACTATTTAACTCCTCTCCCAGTACTGTTGAGTACGAATCAACAAAATAACATAATTCATCCTGAGAAATTGTCATTGAAACGTAGGCAACAACAACACTGAAGCGATCATTCATCAATTTACCAAACTGCTTCACAATGTGGCGCCAAATAATGAAGCGGTTAGGTATGGCAGCCATGTTGGGCGCCAAATTTTGAAGCGGTTTGGTACAAGTGTTGTTATCATCGTTGTTGTTGGGCCCAAGTTGTGATGCCAATTTAAAGTGGCTTGGTAGATTGATTATTGTCACTTCAGGTTGTTGCCCATACTTCAATACATTTTCTCTGGGTGAATTTCCCCATTTTATTCAACGGGACTGGGAGGGGAATTCAATGGTGTAAATGAACACACGATACGACGTAATATCTATTGGCATTTAATTATGTTCAAAATATTTCGCGTCCTCTGGTGTTTTGCTTACGATAGACAATGCTGATACAACTTATTTGCTAGTGTGAAATTTATATATGAGTGCCGCGGCACGTGAAATTGAAAGTCGAACTTAAATCGAGTACTGTGAACTGTGTGTATCTTGCCATGTGTAGATCTTATAACTGCGTGTTTCAGCAAAGTCGAATTTACAATTGCTTCTCTGCGAACTGCCAGTAGCTGGCCACATATAAAACTTCAGGTTGCCTCCTGAGTAACGAGCAAATGCGAACTGAACAGACTGAATTAATCGAACTAATGCCCCAGTGGAACGATCGCCTCCTTATAAATTAAATTTAAATAAAAAATCGTTGACTAAGAGACACCAAAAGACATGCGCAAGCCTCACGCCTTTCTTTAACAGTTTGAAACATGCACCTATCATTGGCTGGTTAAATTTCACCTGCTGTACGTACCATTCGTTGTTACTTGAAAGTTTAAAACTGGTTGGCATTGACTGGTTTAAGGGGCCACCACCGGTTGGGGTCAGAATTTAGTCTTTTGGTTTATTAACTCTACAATGGCATCCATTTAAACGTAACATAATACTCGACTCTGGGGTTCGTTGCAAAGAATTTTACGACCCTGTTGACTTTCCAGGCTTCCGTTTTCTCTTTTTGTTGACATACAATTTACAGGTTACCGTTATAATGTATTATAAACATATACATACAAGATATCTACATCACTAACTACAATATATAAAATATTATGATTGGGCTTACAGAAATATACATTAAAATTGTCAGTGTGGGAGGATCGAAGAAACTATCAAAGTGAGGCCGCCCAATGTCGACAACAAATCACTTCAAAATTCGTGTCCAACCTGGAGCACTTAGCTGGAGCCTATTAAACCGCTTCAACCACAAATGATTCGACTATTCTGGATTTTTCACAAGCAAATTTCTGACCCTATGTTCAACCAACATTGTACACATCACTTGACAGACAATCTGCGTCTCGGTTCAGAAACTGTCAATCCCGGTGATTACTTCCCCCCCCCTTTTTTTAATAGTGTTAAACGCCCGTTTTTACTGCTGAAGCAACAGCAGTTGCAAGGTGGACACTGATGATACATGAGATGAAATGAGAAACTAGGAAAGGATTTTTTTAAGGGAAGGAAACGTTCCAGGCCTAGGTTTAGGGAACCTCTCCACTATTTTTATATATTTTATATATATAAAAATATATGCAGCAGGAATCGTGAGAACGAGATATTAATTTAGTTTCTGAATCTGAAAGGGGAAAACAAACCTTCCAATCAATGCGCCAAAAGATATTCGCTGTTAAAAATCAGAACCAAAATTAACCGAGATAGCTAACAACATCCCAAAAGAAAGCAAGAAAGTGGACAGAGAAGAATCTGGAGAAATCTTTACAATTCATAAGGAATGATAGCATAGAGCTAATGTATATTGGAAGAAAGTATGCTGTTATGAATATTTTTCGAAAGTCTTTCGACATCTTTCTTGAACCAACTTGCAGGGAAACTGTTACTTATGCTATGCAGAAAGGTCATTCTTTTGAGTGCTCCCCTGGTGGTATTATGAAGTACATAATTCTGCTTCTGTCTGGCTACATTCCAGTCAAACGTAGGCGCATGTTTTGGGAAATGCCGCAGATTCTCAAAACGTTCTCGTTCCAACCGTTATGACAAGGTACATATTTAAACAAATTCACAGATTTTTCCATTTAAATGATAATACCACTTACAATCCAGCTGACAGCATCTACAAGGTGCGGCCTCTCGTCGAATACAGGAAACAAAATTTCAAGAATTTGCTTCACCTATTAATAATATTCTCGCTTGATGAAGCCATGGATCCATATTGTGGGCACCACTACAGTAAGTAGTTTTTCGAGGCAAATCTTGTGCGTTATGGGTTGAAGTTCTGGTGCCTAGCAACCCCATAAGGGTATTTACTAACATTTGGACCATGCATAGGAGCTGCAGACAAAGAAAATCGTGATATGACTATCTCTCAGTAGTTCTTGCTGAATACCTTTCCCAGGGAGGCACAGTGTTTGTTGATAATTATATTCAATTCATTGCCATATTACATAATGAAGGAAGCTCTATTACCATGATAGCAATCAGGTAATTTTTGCCACTAATATCGTTGAGGATGCTGTCATGCTGGAGACGGTCAATGTCGCCGATAGGACCGCCGAGAAAAGAAATACAAGAATGAGTACCAGACAATTCTGGTTCAAGAATATAATCGGTATGTGAGCGGCGTTGGTCTTTTTGACAAGCTTCGCCGAGCACACCAACTGAAAATCAGAAGTAAGAAATGGTACTGGCTTCACATCAAGTTTTTGTGTCAATGGTGCAAACGTCAAGGACTGCTTGGCTGCTATATCGACGCATGATTAAGAGCACCTCTTTTTGGAGTTTATTACAAGAATAGTCCTTGCTCTACTCACGGGACCTGCCTGTGGTGCCTCAGCAGTAAAAACGAGTGTTAAACACCGTTAAAAAATGCTTACAGGACCATAGGCATCAGTCCACGAAGAGTCCGTCCTATCTAAGGTAAAGGAACTTATTCCTAGTTATTGATAATAATGCGAATTTGGATTTGTTCATAAAATTATTTTTAAATTATTAAAACGTTTGAAGGTTACAGATGGAAATCGATAAGATGGAATTAATCATCTAATCGATTTTACTGGTGGTACTCAACGTCGCTGTGGTATATGTGGAAAGTGTGCTCAATTTCAATACAAGTGTAATATTGGTCTTCATTTTAAGATGTGTTTTGTTCAATATCACTTGAAGGAATGAAGTAGTTGATAATAATGCGCAAGATTTTTTTACATTTTAATTAATATTATAACATGTTGTCATGTGTTTTTAAAAGTTGTTCTCCGAGTATTGATATTAATTTCGAATAACAGTTTATAATAAAAGGAATAAAATAATTATCAGTGTCACTTTCTGCAATTTTTTACTCCTTTTTGTCCAGCTTATGAAATATCATGCGTTCAATATTGGCATTTAATTTAAAGTAATGGTAAGATACAACATTATTTGTTTCTAGAATTAGTATTGATAATCAAACTTAAAAATCATCCCATTTTTTTATTCTGGGCATTAATGGATTAATATATAATGACCATGCGTGAGGCTGGGCATAGTGCCAAGGAGTCCCCCCATTGTGTTTCTGTTTGAGCAGGATGCAGAATAGATACTTATTACGACAATAATGTAATTTTAAGCATGATCTATTACCCGCCCCTCCCCCCACCATGTGACTGAGCCACTATTACGCTTGTATTATACAAATAAGTTTCCTTTGTTTATAGCATATACAGGATGCGTTATTTATCGCTGCTTGTACCGCCTTCTTCTGTTTATAATTCTCAAGTTTTAGGAGCCTTGCTTAACAACTTCGTGGCATAAATGACAACCCTGAGCGCATGCTCTACCCACAAGTTGCAGCAATACAATTGGAGGCAATGGCACTGCGGTAGAAATGAGTCTGGAATCTTTGCACTTACCTGTAGCAAATGATTAACCTGGCTTCTTTGTACTGTTGCAGCAGAGCTTGTAACAACTTTGAGAGCGAGTTCTTATAATTTCCTTATCCCTCCACAGCGATGCCAATCCACACTTCCAGTACTATTTATTTTACGTTTATTAACCTGTCATCTGTTGTGCACACTAGTTTAGCATGTAGTAATTTTCACAAACTCTTAAAGAGGATTCTATTTCAAACTAGTGTAAACTTTAAAGGATCCCAAGCACGCATACTCAAATTTACTCAAATCGCAATTCATTTACTCGTAAGCTCTTACGCTTTTGAAACTTTTGAAGACATACTTTCCCAAACGTTCCGCTTCAGCCACACTTGCTCCAACTGCTGTATGTATTATGTTGTACTTGGTTGTACTGTACGCGTAGACGTGGTCAGTGGTGAAACGGGCTTGCCCACAGCTTGCCGCTCGGTTCTGAGGTGGTTCTGAGACAGCACCATCTTTCGCTGAAAGTGGTAACTACTTGCAATAGCTTGTAATTTAGTGCATCATCATTTGAATTCATTAATTATATACCCAGGGCCCTATTTCATAAAAGTTGACAAGTATAAGAATTTAACAAATTTGTCGGTATATTATGACAACTAGATGTTTCATATAACTTACAAAATTATGTATCACATATGACAGGTATAAAATTGCAACTTGTCAGAGGCAAATTACTGACATAAAGCTGAATTAGGTAAAACAATAATTAACAAATGACTGTTGCTATGATTATCAACGCATTAACTATATTCATTCAAACTCTTTGATAATTACCGAACATTAATATTTACTTTCTGTGCATTGATATTAAATATTATATTATATTAGGTATATCGTAATGTAAATTAAATATGACGAATTACAATATGTTAGATATTTATTAAAATTATTTACTATTATTAACACATCTGTAATAATCAATATTAAAAGGATGATTTCTCTCAGCTTACCGCATATTTCTTATAAAAGTAAACAAGCAGCAAACGATAATTAGCTATGGGCGACAACGTTAATCAGCTACAAAATTAATGTCAGATAAGCTTTGGAACCATTGAAAAAAATACATAAAAATTGCTTCTTTCTATTAAAATTTTGAAAAAATGAAAAATAAAACTTTTTACAAACTTGTTAATTATTGCTTAGGCTGCATTGTATATCACGTTAAGGCAATATGCAATATGCGATATGCTGCCGTACAAGCTATGGCAGATATACGTTCTCCTGTCGAATTCATTTGACGCTTTTATAAATATGTCATCTTGTGACTATTGCACGTGATAATATTATGTTTCCCTAAAAACATATTTGTCACGACAATTTAACAATTTGTAAATTTGTCGTGCTTTAACAAACAGAAACTTCTCAAGTTATTCACTTGTAAAACTATTGCCTATTACCTGTCAAATAATGAAGCAGGGCCTAGATTCACTCGTGTTGGTATACTTATCTAGTATATGTAATTTTAATTGCACTTGAAAGGCAGTCAATATAAATGTTCATTGTTATCCTCTGATTTGTGAAAACGTACAGTTATCTTAATCAAGTGAATGGCAGATTGCCACGAGATGTGCTACAAAATTTTCGAATTCCAATGCATCCTATTGGTCACTTAAAAAGTCTTTAAATTGACCCCTATTTTATATTCATCAAGAACCTTCCATGTCATTTTGAGACAAAATTTATACACCTAAACTATAACTAGGGCCCAGATTTTTATGCAGTTATATGTCCTATTCCTTTATATGTAGATATCCGAAATGGCAAATGCCAATGCATAGTCATTCCTGTGTTAAAGTTTAATGTTCAATATTTTACATATTTCTTTGTATATTACAAATTTGTACAATCTTACATAAAACAAAGTTTTACCATTTTAATTGTCATTTACCCCCCTCCCCTTATCACTACATAGTTTTCTTTTCTTTTCTTTCTTTCTTTATTGAATGATATATTGTAAAGGCTGTTATATTGCACATTTATGATGTGTTAGTTAAAATTGCTACTCGTATCGGCCCTGACGAGTGGTAACCATATTTGCCTCGTAAACCCAAGATCGTGTGTTCAGTCTTGTCCAGGATCGAATATGGATTTTTTCGGGCGTAAAATCTTAAGTATGGTTCCTTCAAAACGGAAGTAAAACCGCGGGTCCCATGTTGTAGATTTACGGCACGAAAATGGACCTCAAGCTTGAAAGAAGAGGCCTCTTGGCAAAATTTACCGGCGGTTTCATTCCCTGAATTGAATGGGACGCTGATGACCAGATAATGAGATGTTAAAAGAGCTCCGTAAATAAAACTAACCAACAAAGTATCACCACACTTTCTAAATTACAGAGTAGAACATTAAGCCTTTGCTATGTCGCTCTGTATTGTTACATTCTTTGACCGTTCCAACCGCACTTCTTGCGGCGATTATAGCTGATGTTGTCGGCACTTTACCAAAGTATCTGGGGATATGATAATCGTGCCTTGTAGTTAAAGAAACGCTATTTGCAGGCTTGAAATCGGTCACTTTCTTTCTTTTCGCTGTTGATATATCGCCAATTCCAGCTGCTTTGTTTTAACCCTGGCAAGACTGCATATGTGTTCCGAAACAATTTCATTGTTTAAATTTCTTGGGTAAAGATACATTGAAACAACTAAGGGCACTGATTAATTACTGTTCGAGCCTTTGAGGTACAACTCTTGTCTTGAATACTGAGAATTAGTAGAAGGATAATTTTCCTACTATATGGAAATTGTTACATTAATCAAATTAATGTATGGCGATTTATAACAAAGATGTAAAGTGTTTTTTGTTAAAACCATTATAAGAATACTTCATATAATATGAGAGTTCAATGTGTTTTTTTGTGATTTATATATGGTAGTAGTTATAAATAGGCGTAAATATATTACAGATACAGTTTGCAAACTGGCTGGTAAACCGTTTGATTGCACGTGAATAAAAATGCAAAAATGAAAAAAAAAAAAAACATTAATCATTATAATCATACCCACACTTAAAATTGAGATGACCACGTATCTCAGTTTTGTCGGTCCAGATTCTCGGTCCAGATTCTCGCTCTCTCTGGTTTTTCCCCTCTCTGTCTCTCTTCCTTTGTTCCTTTCTTTCATTTAATCATTGTTCCAACATAATATAATGATATTTATCTGAGATCCCCCCCCCCGTTTTGACATTACCACTTTTTTAATTTTATCACTTGTAAGTAGCTTTGTATTTTTAGATTTTTTTCTTCTTTGTTTTATTCCGTTTACACGGCTCAAGGCTTGTTATTCATTGTTGCACTAGATAAGAATCTTAATTGTAAGTCGTTTACATATATATACTGCTGACGCTCAGGTTCATTCGTTTTTTGTGCGATTCTCCCCCAGTTTGGCGAGAGCATAATCCATTTCTGAGGTTGGAATGCCCTGCTAAATTATATAAGGAATGATGATAATTATGTTCATCTGTCGGATAACGACAATCCGGCCGACGGGCTTGGGGACTCTGTGGCATAAGCGTTTCATTGTTGTACCGAAGCGTGCTTCAGTCACATGAGGAAAACTCCCATTTTTATGTGCTAAGAGTTTCAATTATTATTTATGCTTTTATGTGCTTTAGTTCTAATAATACACATTAAAAATCGAAAAAATACTCAATCTCTAGCAAAAATGGGGTAAAAACCTAATGTCAATTTATTACTATTCTGACATTCATTATATGTCGGCGTTGTAATGCGTAATGAAGATTACTCTCAAATTCACTGATAAATGAATGTCAATTATCACGAAAATGCCTTGTAGCGTGAAAATGTTCTTTTGATATTGCAAGTCGTGTGCCTGGAGTATTTAAATGAAGTCAATTGCTTTGCAGACTGGTTTTCTGAAAGCGAGGCCTGTTTACGTACCAAGGCACTGGCAATAGGGGACATTGTGTTAATCCATGTTGTTGTTGTTGTTGTTGTTGTTGTTGTTATTATTATTATTATTATTATTATTATTATTATTATTACAGTGTATCAGCATTCCTTTCATAATGATATTTCCCTAATCCTTTAATTGAAGCCGGATAGAAAGATGTGTGCATTTTCCAGCTCTTGATACAATCGCTGAGGAATATGAAATTAGATTTTACGTGTACCATATCAGTTTTCAGAGTGGGTATTTTATATAGATTTTGTAAAATTGCAATAGACGATGCGTTTCTGTTTAGTTCAGAGTCGTAGAATAATTCAAAATTATGGCGTATTAGGCAAACTTGAGTCAAATACCCCACCTGGAGACACTCACATTAGCAATAAAGGCATGCTTGGTGCTCTGTTGTGAAAAGTGATCGAAGAGGTGCTTTCACACACTCTTTTTTTATCATTCGCAATTAAACAACCAACATCAGAAAACGTAGCACGTATTCGGCTACAAATACAGTGCCAGCGATCAACCATACGCACAACATAAATAATGTACGGGTAACCCACACACTGTGCCAAGGACATGGCAGCTTTCTTCATGTATGTACTCCGTTGGTGACCTTATCGTAGTGATGGCCATAACAGCTCCACCGATTCCTTGAATAACACTGGCCCACGGCGAGGGGGGAATAAAAAATGCTGTTTGAAACATGAATGTTGATTTTAACTAATTTTTGCATACTAATTGAATGGTGAAATCTATTTTCCCTATCACGTAAGGTTTTTAAACAAATCGTAAAAAAAGAATGATAAAAGAAGTGGAATTTTGTGCAATAAAGGATATTGTAAAATCAAAACTAAAATGCCATAATCCTATCTAATATACAAACTGATTGAATGCATACCTTAAAAATGTTCGGTGTCTGAAGATCGGCTTGTTGTTGTTGTTGTTATTATTATTATTATTATTATTATTATTATTATTATTATTATTATTGTTGTTGTTGTTGTTGTTGTTGTTGGTCTTTGGAAGGAAGGCTGTGTTGATTTAAGTTTATGTTTTGATTGCATATTTCTCTTTTCAAGCACCAGCAGTAGTCTGACAGCATTGCTCCATCGTCTGTGATATTGTCTTTCCATCTTCTTAATTTTTTGGTGAAATCTTTCACCTTGCTCATCACTCATGAGTCCCGAATTATGTGGAAAGTAGTCAAGTGATAGTTCAAGATGTTTCAAATTCATATTGCAACCGAGAACTTGCAGTCTTCGTAATATATTTTCCACAATTTCTTCGGATTGCACGTCTTTTACGCTTCCAAGGAACTTATAACAACCTTGAAAGCACACCACACCAGAACATCGTTCATAGTATTCAAAAAGTCGATATCCTTCATTAGCTGTCTGGTCTGAGGTCCATCAAATACACCCTCTTTTATTTTAGCCTCAGACAAAATTGAAAATTTACGTATAAATACTAGAAGATCAAGTCACTCTTGTCTAGCGCATAGACGAATTGTTTTATTACACCAAGTATATGAAGCAGAAGCAAGCATCGTTTTAGAGCAACTAGACTTACACGTATTACATTTTATTCTCTCCCGGCGTTAAACTTTTATTTCTTAGGTCATTATTTTTTTGATCATTGTTTGCCCCTATATCTACTATTGCATTCACATAAAAAGCAAGAACATTTTGTATAACTAGCCTGCTGGTCAAGAAGATACCACACATTTTTAGATCTCTGCACAGTAGCCCTTGATGTTTCGGGTATTAGTTTTTTCTAAATCGGATATAAAATTGTCATAGGTTTCTTTCATAACACAAGAATGCGCAACTGGAATCGAGGGATATTGGCTTCTATTATGAAATAAAATTGCTTTGAAACTTATTTCGATGCACCAATAAATAAAAACCAATCATTACTATTGTGAAATCGTTCTCCAAGCTGAAGATTTAAACCAGATATACCACAGCAATAAGCCATGTCATTTTCCATCTTAAAGAATTTCCTGAATTCTTCATCTCGATTCTTATAAGAATAAAACGTGGCATCTTTCACTAACAATTTTTTGTTCCCCTTTTAATCGCGACCCCAGTATTCCACTCTTCTCTTTGGTAATATCTAAGTCCCATATCAAATTGTTCGAACTCGGTCTGGCTAAGGAGCTGAGGGCTATCTTCCCTAATGAACAATGATATACCTTCATCTTCATGAATATTTGTGGTAGACTCAGAGGAAGACGAATAATCATGATCAGTGTCCTCCAGTTCAGTAGATGAGATAGAAACTGGGACATCAAGTCCGTGTGGCACTGGTCTTATACATGAATCTAAGCCATCTGGGTATTTAATGTTCGACTTATTAATTTTGTTGTACCCTGATCATTTATTCAAATAAAAGTAATAGTCATCATGTTGATTTTTTTGTTTTGTTTTTTTTTTTTTTTTTTTTTTTTTTTGTTTTTTTTTGTTTATGCCATATCATAGGGATTCTGAAATCCGCTTTCCGTTATACCAGTGCCTTAGTCCTTCAACATAAATTTTACATGCAGTGTATGTGGAGCCATTTCTTATCCTAGTCTCCAAGCTCAGTTTTAAAATGTTCAGAATATACTTTCTTAATAAATGGAGTAATATTATTTTGTGTTTTAACAAGTACGAACTACACCTGAAACAGAAATTATTCGGATTGTTCACATATTGCCGTATTTGTATTTCACAACTTGAAACCATCATACTGTTAGTTACCTGACAATTTATACACAAAAAAAACTGAAATATTGCACTAAACAACAAATACACTCTCGACTACCGCGGCTAATGAATTTTAACTGGCTCTTTGTAGTTTTAGAATACAACGCAATCACTTCCCCTTACTTCCTGGCCACGAGCTGATATGTAGCAGTTACGATGGAAGCTTTAACATATGGCAGAGGAAAGTAAATAAATGATGATATTCTATATAAGCCTTTATGTATAACTTGTGAGTAGTATAGATTCCGAAATAACCACAAGGACATCTTGTAGGTTTACAGCGAACAACCGCAAGGTCATATGAAGTCACTACGAGACTTCTGGAAATAATTTGGTTAAATCTAAACTATATATTAAAAGCATTTGAATTGCCTGTTGGTAAATAAAATATACCTGTTTGCGAATAATTGAAAACGAATAATTTACAATATTTCTTTGCAAAAAGATATAAGCTTCACACACACACAAAAAGAATTATAAGAATATAAGAATTATAAACATCAAAATTGCCAAGGCGTTTAGGACAACATCAAACGAAGCTCTCTGTATTATTACAGGTATAATTCCAGTAAGGATAGCACTCAAAGAAATCGCCAAATTATACAACTTCACAAGAGGAATCGAGAAAAGACCAATCATGAACGGATGACAAGCGGTAGACAGTGAAACACCGTACAGGGAATGGCCTCACCCTGCTGATATTCCTAAAATAGTGGAGAAACAAAATGACAAAGAGTATACACTGAAGATATACACTGATGGCAGCAAAAGCGAGGCAGATGTGGGGGGTAGGAATAATAATGTATAATAATAATATCCCAGTATCAACTACGGTATAAGCTGCACCAAAAATGCTCAAATAATCAAGCCGAGCAGTTCGCCATTTTGAGAGCCCTGGAACAGTTGGAAAATATAGACAATGCAACCTTCAACAAACGAACAGCAGCAATTCACACGGATAGTCGAATTACATTAGATTTAATTAACCACAGAAAACATGGTAACCTCTGTGAAAGAATAAGGAAGAAGTTAAAATCACTCCAACAAGAACACTGGGAAATACATTTTACTTGGGTTAAGGCACACGTCGCCAATGAAGGAAATGAAATAGCAGACCGACCCGCGAAAGAAGCAGCGAAAAGCAAAGACCTGCCAGTGGCTTATCAACTCATCCCAAAATGTGAAGTGAGGAATGAATTAAGAGAAGAAAGTCAGCAACTATGGGAAACAGAGTGGCAAATGACAACGAACGGAGCGATTACAAAATCCTATTTTCCTAAAAACCAACATCCTTCTAAGCCCCAATCTTACAGCGATCCTCTCAGGACACGGGAAATTTGGAGCCTACTTTCATCGCTTCAAAATAGCAGAGAACTCATCATGTGTATGTCAGGAGGGTATTCAAAAGGTGAAACACATTTTGTGGGACTGCAAAATTTTGAAGAAAGAGCGAGAAATATTTCGGAAAGATGTAGCAAAAGTAACTAGGCGATGGCCAATAGACAATAGTGAACTTTTTTTTTAAAATATAACAAACAGTTTAAAACTTTTGTAAACAGTATAAATTTTGACAGTTTTCAAATTAACACAAATTGATTAATAGGATAGGAAATGTGGTGACTGAGAATGATAATGTAAAAGCATTCAAATATAACCAATTCAGGCAATCTTCAAATATGATTAGGTTAGAATAAGAATGAAACAGTGTTCAAAAATAGTATTAAGGATAACATGTAACGATGAAATGATAGCAATGCATGTAGTATTATTATAGTAATGGAGCATGCAGTAAATAAAGAAGATTAAAACACACACACACACACACACACACACACACACACACACACACACACAAAGAAATTATGTTTTGCAAAAAAGAATATTTAAAAAAAAAAAATTACCTTCACTCTTTGATTCGTGTCCCTAAACAAAAAATAAGTACGAAATCTAAATAATGTTTTTATTTAACGCGCAAATTATCTTCAGATACATTTCAAACTTGTAAATAATCATTGGTAACAAATGTTAGAAATAAAATAATGCCTTTTGCGGAAAAATGAAAAAGAATCATTAATCATTACCAATTAACCAACAAACGATTAACTTTGTAACCAAAAATTGATTTACAATGTTAAACTTTGCCAAAATATAAAAAAATAAATAAAAATTTATTTAAAAGGTGTTACATTATAATCAACATTATTTTCACTATTTGGTTTACTTTTATAAATAAAAAATAAGTATAAAATCTAAACAAAATCTTAATTTAATGAGCAAAAAAAAAAATTGTAAATAATCGTTTGAAACAATGACAAAAAGCTAGATTAAAAAAAGACCCACTTCATTTACAGCCGATCCTGGTGGTGTAGTGGTAACCATACTTGTCTCCTAAACCTAAGATCGCGAGTTCGATCCAGACCAGGACCGATGGATTTTTTCGGGCGTAAAATTCCTAAGTACGGCTTCCTTCGGAAGGGAAGTAAAGCCGTGTCTCCCGTGTCGTACATTTACGGCACGATAAAGAACCTCAAGCCAGAAAAAAGAGGCCTCTGAGCAAAATTTGTCAGCAGTTTCACGCCCTGGTTTGAATGGGAGGCTGATGACCTGAGATGTTAAAGAGGGTAAATAAAAAAAATTCATTTACAAAACTCCAATATGGTGGGGGGGGGGGTTGGCCCGAGTTGCCCTACTACTACCAATAGTAAATCCGAAAATTTTACGCAACATTACATTTATAAGATGACATTATTTATCAATAGAAAACAGTTGATGGTTTTTAAGAATCTGAAATTGTTACGAAGAATTCTCATATGTAAACGAAATATAAAATTATATGAATTATATTTTCTCCAAATATGGGCACAATTCTTTAAATGCACTATCTTTAAAAAATTACTGAACACGTTAATACTAATTTACATAGATGGAACAGCGTCATATTTAACTTCATCTATTTTAATTTAAAGGACATAGACTTCCTTCGCAATAGCTATAAACAGATGTACTTCACTTGCAAAGGATTCAAAACATAACACCCTGATCATGCCGTACATTAAAACTCTCTTTTTCTCGCTCTAAAAACTGCTTTATACATTCTCCCAGCTCTTTTCTTTCATTGGTAATCCTCACTGTCACATACGATGGTGGATCAGGGAAAATGCCCTTCCAAGGTAAAATTGTAGAATTTTGGCTGATGATGAGAACCAAATGCTATACATTATGATAAGTGAAGCATTAAGAGTGTGCAGTTCAACTATATCATATAATAATATCAATTACAGAATATTTTGTTACACGGAAAGGGCGGATGGAGAGTCATAAACGCTTCGATCCCTCTTTCTGGAAATAACCATGGTGAACCTGAAACTAGATATATACCGTTAGAATCTTTTATGTAAGGCAAACAAAGGAACATCGACTGTTGTACCCCCTAGGGAAAATGTGTTGCGCAAACTTCTTCGAAAACAAGAAACGATAAAGAAGTTACGGTATATCTTTTCACGCAATAGATGGTAACACCCTCACCTCTAGCCAGAGGAAGCGCGAAAAGATTTACCAATTAGGTTTCGTAACATAAATCGTAACGAACAGCCAATGAACATGCAGCAAAATAATTAAAACAGTAGAATTAAGACCCAAGAAGCGTCCCACCGATTGACAGGTGTTGCCAAATAAAACTATTACATTGAGAAGAATTAAGGCAGTTGGTTGGCAGTTTTCGTGGAAATTGGGAGTTGAGCGTGGCGATTGGAAGTTAGTGTGACAGCGGGAGTAGCAGTTATAGTGGAAGTTGAAGTGACAGTGTAACAGCAGTGGAAATCAGTGCGTAAGTCGAAGTTCCATACCTAGAATTACCATTAACTAAATAACTTCAATCCCTGAGTGTAAAAGTGAGCCGACAATAAAACGATATGTGTGAACTTGACTCATGCTGTCTCCATTCAAGTGACAAAACCTATTCAATTCCTCGACCCGAGAATTGTTTTACATTCCAAAAAGCCAAAAGTCCCATATAGCCGGAGCAAGAAGACAGAGACACCACAACGCCATTTCATCTTCGGATAAGGGCGTGGAGAAAAAGACCGAGAGTGACACCAGGAAGACTCCCGCAACCACCATACTACCCCAAACACGTCCAACCCAGAGAACAATTCATCCCAAGTATAAGTATCTAATAACACTGGGCAACAATGAAAATGTTTCGGGCTTAAAAATAGTGAATTTACATGTATTTCCATCTGCTGAATTAAAAAATCACCATAAAAACGATAGATTAGCTCTTGTTTTGAAGATAAAGTGACATTTCATTTTTTAGAGTGAAGATTTTAAATTTGGGGAATTTTTTTTCGGAGTTGGCACACCTGTCAAATAACAAAACACAAATGCTCTTCAGTTGTTTGTAAGTCATAAACATAGATACTGTTGCTGTGACTGTGAATTACATGTAGTTTCTACTCAAATTAATGCAAAATTTCTGGTTCGCGAGTGCTTTTTAGTGTAAAATTTGTAAAAATGCCACGAAAATGTGTAAATATGGTGAATAACTTTTGTTATATTTGTGGTGAAATAACATTTTCCTCACAGAAACGCAATCTGATGCCTCTTGTTAAGACTGCCAAGCCTCTTGTGGACCCAAAAGACGTTCTTCTTCCACCCCTGCATATCAAGCTGCGTTTGATGAAAAACTTTGTCAAAGCTATGAACCGAGAAAGACGGGCCTTTAAGTACATCAGAGAGACATTTTGGAAATTAAGTGATGCAAAAGTTAAGGAAGGCATTTTTGTCGGACCACAAATAAGAGAACTTGTAAAGGATCCTGCATTTGACCAAGTTTTGGAGGGGAAAGAAAAGGAAGCTTGGGAAGCCTTCAAGGGTGTTGTTCATGGATTTTTGCGCAACAAAAGAGATGACAACTACAAGCATTTGGTGACAGCGCTCCTGCAAAAATACCGTAACCTTGGATGCAACATGTCCCTTAAGATCCATTTTCTCCACTCCCACCTAGACTTTTTCCCTCCTAGTTGTGGAGCTGTTAGTGATGAACATGGGGAGAGATTCCATCAGGACATTTCTGTTATGGAACAAAGATATCAGGGCCATTGGAATGAAGTAATGCTTGCGGATTACTGTTGGTCTTTGTATAGGGATTCTGCGGAACTCCATCACAAGAGGCAAGCTAAAAGACGACGAAGTCTATAGGCCACCACATGATTCTCTTCAGACACAACTATCTGCGAAGTATTTTTCCAGCAATTTAGAACTCTTAGCATGTAATTACCAGTTTAAAAAATCAAATGCACTTTCATTGTTGTTAGCATGTATGTAATTAAAATGTATCCTTTTCTCTCACTCCATTAATATGTAATACTTCCACCTTGTGTATATCATAGAAACTAGAGCTAATAAAATTTTTTCATTGTCATATTTGTTTTTCTCAACCCAAAATTAGTAGGAATTGCCTCATGAAGTGCTCGAAACATCAAAAATTATTTTTTTGTTGCCCAGTGTAATTAATCACATTATTTCCCACCGCATCTGGCGCCCAACATCCGTATTTCCCACTGCATAGGACAATTAATTAACCGCATCCTTTTTTTTTTTTTTTTTTTTTTTTTTTTTTTTTTTTTTTTTTTTTTTTTTTTTTTTTTTTTTTTACGCCGCAGCATCTTCTATTCACAACAGGTTATAGATTAACACTTTCTATTCACAACACATTTAACTGTCTGCTGGCCTTTGCTATAAGATTGTTTCTGCTGTTGCCATTCAGGACTGAGGAAATCGGATTTTCCGCTGCCGCTCGGGAATGCTCGGGCCTTCCATGTAACTTCTACTTGTAAGACCGAGTTGTTAAATTCAGTCGCTTTTTCTTTGAGAAAGCTTAAATTTCATTATTACAGATTTAGAACAATGAACAATTTAAAACAATCTGGCAAACAATAATACACTTCTCGATTGAATACCTGCGCCAGAGGTAGGAATGATACAAGGAAATCCAAAATTCTCTAGAATTTCACTCGTATCTAAGTAAATGTAACAAAAGTAAATTTATTTCAAGAGCCGCATTAAACGTGCTCGTGACTGCAATGGGTACGGGGGGCACATAATGAACACTACTGCCCTAGAGTTATGAAACATTTTAGCATAGAAGAAATCAGACTGCTGAATCACGTTTTATCTTTAAGTCATATTGTATGGAAAGACACTTTTTACGAACTACAAGACAGTGTAGCAATCAGAAATCCCTTAAGTTTTGTATCGCTAATTTCTTCATGAAATATTTCAAGGTAAGAGCTCTCCTACATGGTCTGGTTATAAGGGGAGAGGAAGCTGAATAGTTTTTTGAAACATTTAAATGATATCTATGAAAACATCAATTTTATGATGGAAAACAACAGGGCAGCTTTCATTTCTGGATGTTCTAGTTATGCAAAACGTCTGGAGCCTTGAACATGAAGGTTACAGGAAACGCTACACACCGATCGATGCCTGAATGCAAGATCCAACCACTATCTGAAGCAAAAAAGATTAAAATGATAATCCTAAGAGCTAGATATATTATTGAACTGGATCTTCATAATTTAAATTTAAACACTTCATAAAGTTCTGATAGCAAATGAGTACAGCAATACAGTTAATCAAGGCCTGGCCATACCACAAGGCAGGCTCTAGGTTTTTGATACCAACCTAAAACGATTTTACCATTTATCGATGTAACAGTGAGAATTGCACAAATTCTGAAAAAGAAGAGGGTTAAAACAATTTTCTTTCAGACTACAAAAATTGGCCAAATGCTTAATATGGCTAAGCATCTCAGGGACTCTCTCACCATCGGAGCATATAAAATTCTTTGAGAGTGTAGTATATATCGGAATGACCACACGATCCATGAAACAGCAAATATGCGAACATAATTGTCATTTTAGATTGAACCAACCAAATGATCTGCAGTGGCTGACCATGCCGTTACTGAATGCCATAAGATCTCTGAAAGAAATGAAGTTATTGCAAGAAACAATGGTTATTTGAATGTGGCTAAAAGGTAAACTATAGAGATAAAACAACATCCTTTTAAAATAAATAAAAACAACAGGCTGGACATGACATCCCAACCTCCAACTCCAATACCAATACAGGCCAGGTAAAAGATTATGTATAGCCAACCCCAGATGATCAAAATGCAACATCATTAGCAGCATGCATGTAAAAGAATTTGACAATTGTCCAGAAAATAGCCCAAATGTACTATGTCATATCTGATTGTAAAAAGGGTGGAGGAGGAGTTCAAGTCATCATAAAACAAAAATTCCTTCTCGATACACTCATTGCCATGCTCATCAATTTAATTTGAGCATGCTGAATGCAACTTCAATTGATACAGATATTAGAATCTTCTTTGTTAATCTTCAAGAAATTTTCATTTCCATTTCTAATCCTCCCACTGTTTCAGACAAAATAGCGGGAAAAAGACAGCCAACATCAGTTCCCACCCATTGAATTTCCAATCCACATCTATAAATACATTTTGTGAATATGGGTTCAAATTGCTGGAATGTATGAAAGTTATTCAAACAGGGTAGAATTACATGTCAGAACACAATTCTACAGGCTTCTGTTTATAAGGGCATATTATCTGATGAAATATTCTTTATTGGCTGTCCTTTTTTCTTAAAATTATATCATGTGTTATTTTATTTAATCTACTTTAGAGGCGGTACACAAATTCAAATTTTGTTGAAACACATGTCTTGAGCTTTTGAAAAGGAAATAGTAGAGAGAGAGAGAGAGAGAGAAAATATTTGTGCATAAAATTTCCATCATGATGTAACACAAAGAAGAGCAGAGTCTATGAATGAGCAAACGAGAGAAGCCTATGTGGTTTGAGCCGTTATGCTATGGGAAATAAAGGGCAGATTTTAATTTAAGGGGTACCTTAGAGCATCAGCTTTATTCTGACCAGAAAAGAACTTCCTGTTATTTATAGCAACATTGAGTTAAGAACATTTCAGGATCATTATATTTTATGGAATTTATCAGAAACAGTAATCTATATATAACTTTCAGTGAGGATATCAAGTTACTTGAAACATTGCATACTATTCCAATGACTACCTCAAAGGCTGAAAGGTGTTTCTCAACCCTCAAACAAGTAAAAGCAATTCTGAGAAGCACAATGTGGGAAAAGCAATTGTCAGCCCAAACAATGCTATCTATTGAGTGCAACATCATTCTGGGTATTGGTGATTTCAATCAGTACAGGTCATTGAAAAATTAGCACGGAGCAAAGAGAGGCGAGAGAGAAGCTTTTCTCTATAAATAGACAAGGTTTTGCACATATTTATGACTAAATTTGTTTATTATTTTTCATATAACTTTAGCATGGGAAATTCTGCTTTTGTGCTCTCCTACTCTGGTGTCCTGATAAGTCACTTTTTTATTAAATGGCATTTGTTCCTTGGTTTATGAGGAAAAAAGAAAGAAAAAAAAAATACAAACATTTTCGATCACCAGCCGTTTTGATCTGCCGCTGCTGTTAGGCAGACTTCTTGAGCATCTTCAGTAGCAGTAATTGTTGTAGAAATCATAGCAACTACAAGGTCAATTCCTGCAGTTTCTGTATCACAGTCCATTGGGACTATTTTTGTGCCTTCACTATCACTGCATTTAACTGTTCTCAAGTCTGAACTTTTTATTTGCACGAGTGGAAGAAAAATATTAGGTCTTACTATTTATTTAATAAATCGGCAAACATTAAAAACCACAACAACAACTGGCTGTTATATGTGTTCACAAAGCTTCAGAAAAGTATCCAAACTTCCGACCGATTTATCCATTCTAATCAAAGTTTCAATCTTCAAAATTTGCTGTTAACAACCAAAACAAAGAGGGACACCATATAAATTGGAGTGTATAGGTTAATCTGTGGTTGAATGTATGCCATTGTATACTATGTAGTAGTACTTTTTAAAATTATATAATTACGTGATTAATTTCCCATCAATAAATGTGATAAACCTGAACATCTTATTTTACAAAGGATAATACAGAAAACTTTAACGTGTGTTTTTTTTTTTTTGCAAGATTTTATGATTGGATATTATTCATTTCCTATCAATTAGTGTGTATAAATATTAAAACTCTATTTTATATAAAAGAAACACAGAAAAACATTGTTAAAAATAAACAAATATGTCCTTTTTCTAATTGGGCTCTTATGGAAGATCGTGTGTGTGTATGCATATTATTAATTTCCTATCAATAAATGTATAAATATTAAACATTTCCTACAAAGGAAAAACATAAAATATTTTCAAATTACCAAACATGTAAATCTTAATCTAATAAAATACCAGTTTTAGGCACACATAACCAGATAAGATTAAGTAAGAAATTGTGTATGTATAATATTTATAAGATTATGTTTATAATTTTTGTGCGCATGTCCGATGGAATTATTTAGCATATACAAAATCACAGTATGCTATGTACTAAAGAAAATGTTATTTAATCTTATTGTAAGAGATGGAATACCTTGTCCTTTATTGTAATATTTCTTCACAAGTAAAGTGAATGATTTAATTTCTCTTTTCAGAACCAGCTTTTAAACTTCTAAAAACAAGGAATGATATCTTCACACCACTTTTTAAAATGTGCTTCTTCTCTATTTAACAAATATTCAGAATGTTCAGAATGAAATGCAGATATTTTCTGTCTTTAGAGACCTTAACAGTGTAATAGGACGGTTGATTTGGGAATATACTGGGATATGCATCATCTTCATGTTTTGGTTTCTTTTGAAGAACAGTAATTGACTCACAATCTGCTACTCTTTCACAATAAACTTATCTTCAAAATGTTTTATACACACTACAAAATTATCTGTCACTACAAAAGTATTCAATGGAATGGAGAAATCTAGTTCATTTCTCCCTCAGTACTTTATCTTTAGGAAACCTAAATGCTGAAGTTTCAGTATAAACATAGTTCAATTTCATCCTGGTACAAAACATGAACGACCCATTCTTATATTGAAAGCTGATGTGACAGATTTAAAAACTTATTTCTTAAATAACTATCACATTTAAACAAAAAATAAACGCGAACATATGTTTACATACTATACAACAAAAGCGACCCCAATTTATAGCGATAGCTGCATTAAGGATGTGTAGATGGGGTTGTAACCACACAAGATGGCAGCACCATATTGGATAAGCTGAAAATGATCATTCTCAAAAGACCATAACAGAATTTAAAATGCAGGATGTTCTGATTTAGAAATATTTTTAAAATGTGTGTTTTGGAACCATTAAAATCCTAAACCGAAATGCGTTCTGGACCAAAAGCCCTGGCTTATAACATTAATGTTCAAATATGAGTATGCAATTATTATTAAAAAATTTATTTGTTACTTTTAAATTACAGTGTTTGTAACATTATCATTGTACCAAAATACATTCTTAGAATACTGTTTACTTTCATTATACTATCAACAGAAATTCTCATACAAGAGCATAAATACTATATAAAATACTTCTATATGTAGCAATTGTGCTGCTGCATTTCAAATGGCAGACTACGATAAATACATAATTATTTTACAGAGATCACACCAAAATTTCATCAAAACAGAGCTATTTGTACTTGTGATTTGTATAATATATATTATACTTACATAAAAGAATTAGCTCTGCTTACGTAAACTTTGCATTTGTTTTTGCTCATGTAGCACTGTAATTGTATAACATATCAGTGTAAATAATAAAAATATATCATTACATAAACTCCTGTGAGTATTAGAGCAATAAAATATCATTTTAATTTCTTTCATTTTAATATGCATAAAATACAATAAAAAACATTCAAAATACATGCTTGAACTTTAGAAAAATAGAATTTATGTTACTTTGCTTAAAAAAAAATTGACTTCAAAAATTTACTAATGCTCTGCAGTAATGCACATAAAGCATTGTTCTCATACATATTTCTAAAATAACATTATTTAATTATATGTGGCTTAAAGTGCTCAGTTATAGGAGTTACACGTGATTTTCATATCTTTAAAAATATAAACAAACAAATAAAAAAGGCGTGTGTTAATCATTATTATGAAGAAATTTAAGATATTGATAGGTTTTAATATATCCTTTAACATATGGATAAAGACTTGTAAAAGAAAGAATGTTAAAGTGAATGTATGCCCTGGTACTGGAACAGCTTTCCTTTATGCCAATAGCCACCCTTATTTCACTAGTGTTGCTATACAATACACTGAGGGATAGCTGCAACACATATAGGGTCATAATTTTGCATGTTAATCAGATCATCACTCCATACATTGTTTCTGATTAACCAGCAAAACAAAGATGCTAAATAACAGTTAAACAATCTGATTGCAGCCAATTTGTGTATCTGAAAATACTATACATTATACACTATCTACAAATTACTATAGAGAGTAGAGAGTAGATGCTATGTTGTTATTATTATTATTCAATCTATAAATAGCTTCAAGTTGACAGTCTTGTTCTACACAAAATAAGATGTATACTCATGAGGCATGACACCTCGTCTGGGGTAAAAGGTATGATTTACAGAGTAATTGAGCAAATTTGTGACACAGGACATATAAATATCAGCAAAACGGAAGAGTCGCCTAGAGAAATATGTTGGATTGTGATATGTTCGAAATACACTACCAAACTGAGTATTGAAAACCACTTTGATCTTCTGCCTGTGAAAGAGAAAAAAGTGTCAGTACAGCAAAAATTTTTCAACATTATTTTACTTTCACACAGACAATATTATTATATGTAAAAATTCAAAAGTAAAGACATTTTACTGTTTCAGGTATTTTTCTCTTTTAGTAAATACGTATATTATTACACTTCATTTCATAACTTTAGTACCTTGAACTCAAAAGGGGTCTCAAATGCCTACATTTGATAATACATATGAAAATATGTAATAAAACACACAACTTTTTAAGTACCTAGATAAAATAATGAGGAGGCATTTGCAAAATAAAATATATTTAGCAACCAAGTATAATGTACAACCTATGAAAAGGGGGGGAGGGAGAAGAAAAAAAAAAGGAGCACCTGCAATAAATAATTACAGATTCAGAAAACAATGAAAGCATTTCCTGATGCTTTCATAATACATCTTTTAATGCTGCCTTCAGTTCATGATCAAGTTTACCGCCACGGGTGGCTGAGGTCGTTAAGGCACGGACTTGTGAGCGGGAGGTCTGGGGTTCGAATCCTGCCAGGACCATTCTCTCTGACTGTTTTTTTTTTTCAAGTTTTCCTCAGTCCTCATTACTGGCAAATGCCAGGGAGGTACCCTAAACTTAGGCCCGGAATGCTTCCTTGAAAATATCCTTTCACAATATATCATTTCATTTCATGTATCCTCAGTGTCACCGCCTATGATGCCTCAGTAGTAAAAATGGGCGTTAAACACTGCTCAAAAACAAAATATTCAAGTTATGCCTTAAACAGGAAATGTCTTTGCTCAGACCATATGCTGTGATAACTGAGTGAACAAAGGCAAGTGTCTAGTAATAAGAACCATCTGGGTTTGAACTATTATTATGGTTGATTTTTTTATTTGCTAGTTTTTGAAAGTAAAATTAATGTTTGATATACGGGATTATATATACTTTTAATGCACAAGATATATTTAAATTTTAAGGCATTTTAGCCCCAAAAAATAAATTATCTTTGTTTTCAAAATAAATTCCAAATTAATACATATTCTATAGTTATAACCCAAAATATAATTATATTAAATCAATATCAGAAGTTTAAATCCCCTGCTTCTACTTCCCTCATTCTTCAGTTATTATTGGTCTCGTGTGCTCATACACGTGCATCTTAGATAGTTTTTTTTTAATGGTGTTTAATGTCCGTTTTTACTACTGAGGCACCACAGGCAGTGGACACTGATGATACATGAGATGAAATGATAAATTGGGAAAGGGTTTTTTAAGGAAGGAAAGTTTCAGGGCTAAGTTTAGGGTACCTCCCCAGCATTTGCCATTTATGAGGATTGAGGAAACCTGGAAAAAGTCTCAATCAGGGAGAGTGGTCCTGGTATGATTCCAACCTCAGACCTCCAGCTCATGAGTCTGTGCCTTAAACGACCTCGACCACCCATTGCAGTCTTTGAGGATGAGATATCCTAAGGAACCGTTGCATTGCAACAGGATAATTATGTAGATAAATTTCAAACTGGTTTTATCGGAGGCAAGATATTGCAGTGATTGATTGACCTCCTTCCTCTCCAAATTTGAATCCTACTGCAAATGTGTGGCCAGAGGTGAAAAAAGTGTGGTGACCAGCATATTACCGGAGGATAAAAGAGGATTTGTGGGACCAAAAACAAAATTCTTGTGAGGAAGTATTCTCCCGTTAAATTTGTCTATGCGTTTGATTTCATCCATGCTCTAGAGAATAAAGGCAGTGATAGAAGCAAAGGATTTACACATTCAATATTATATATTTATTTGTTTTTCATTTAAGAATATTCATTAATTTCCTATTTATTTTTAAAAATATCTTATTGTATAACCCTAATTGCCTTGAAATTCAAAGAAACTTTTGCAATAAGAAGTTATATTATCAAATGTATGTGTTACAGGCACAAGTCGATTTGTCTAGGTACATCCAGATGTGCCAACAACATACAATTCAGGTTCAGCCTAAGTAAATTTCGATGTACCTAATATTGATTGGTTAGTTAAGTTCTCAAAAATAATGTAAAATGTTTTTTGTCACAATTATATAGCACTACATAGTTATTATATATCATAAAGATGGTATGGCACGAGGTAGCTAATTAAGAAATAATGGATTATAAAAAAAGATAGCCATGCGCCAGTTATAATGGCACTATATCAAAATTAATATAAAATGTTAAAGACACCTGAAATATCACGTTTTTACCTACTTATTACAACAAGAAAATGAAATATGACATTTCGAGTTACAAAGAATACCTTTATGTTTACACTTACATTTATTGAAAAGACATTTAACTATACAATCACAACTAACATATCCTTGTCATCCAAAATGGGACTAAGTAAAGCGGACTGATCTTAAAAAAATGTTTTCCTAGTCACATTGTCCAGTCACAGGCTTCTTACATAGATTTGATTTCTTGAATACACGCTGGAATGGCCATTTTTTTCTCCGGATTTTACAGTAATAATTTTCAGTTGTTTCTATGACAACTCCAAGGATGTTTCTTGCATCCATTTTGTTCCTATCAATACCAGGCACTGGTATCTTTACTGTAGAGCCAACATTCAACGGAGGGAAATTCTTCTCGCTGTGGTATTTCATTGGCTTTTTCTGCTTCATAATGCAGTTACAGCCCTCTCTGGATCAATAATCTTGTTGCTCTGCTGTACTGCATCTATCAAGATGGGACCTTTATTGGCAGTGCTAACCGCAGACTTCCTGTGAGTTTGTTTAGGAAAGCAGTACAAGATATTTCATCTACCAATTTGTCATCACAAACATGACACCTAATATGATTGATTATTTTCCTCTGTATCCAAAACCTTGCTTTCACAATCTCTATTTCCCAAAGAACATTTTCGAAATTCTCTTCGGAAAGCAGTGTGTTAAAATTTGACTTGTGAAGAAACGATGATACACAACCTATCCTAACTTTGCTGCCAAACATATATTCAGATGGAGTCTGATTAATGCCTTAATGCAATGCATTACTTTCCAGAACTGCCAAAATCTTAAGCCTTCACTCCAGTGTGTACTGCTAGATGCTTCCGCCAAAGTACTAAGAATTTTTTCTATGTCCTGATTAGCAAGCTCAAAGCTACCTTTGCTTTGAGAATGTCACGGCTCATCATGGACCTTACCATATTTCACTTAACTCTCTTATTACACTATTCGCAAACTTGCGGCATTGTCTGGCTGTAAAATGGTTAGTGCTCCAAATTAACAGAATATATCAAGGATATTAAATGCTACTTCTATGCCTCTCTTATTTTTTAGGTTTCGTAGACTTACATATTTTGAAAGGTGGTATTGGTACATCATTACGTATTTATACTTTTGTATGTTGATATGATTCACTTGTCCTCATGCGTAACACTCATTAAAAACAATTTGTTTAACTACCATTCTACTTGTAGAGGGAAAACTATATGAAAAGTTATCCATTGAAATATTACTGTATATCAGTATTAGGAACATTCCTATGGTAAATGTAATGTTATATGAAATGACTGAATGATTTAAATCACAAAGAAACACAATTCGCAAGCTTCAAATGTTGGACCCTAAATTTTGTTTAGAGTGTTCAGGGGAAAATATTTCAAAAGCACTGACGCCTTATAATAATGAGCCCAATGTCTGTAATCAAGAAAGAATAAGAACTGAGGAAAACCAACTGGAATTTGTTCCAACTTCAACTGCCATTGAGGGTCTTACCGCATGCCATCATATTTTCTTCCAAAATATTCACAGACTTTTCAAATCTTGTCACTACAGCAAGTTTAGAAAGGAGTCTTTTGACTCTTCAGAAATTGAAAATGTATTTATTTAACTTGCATAGTGAAGAAGCACAACAGAGATCCTCCAGGATGAAGAGATGAGATGAGGAAGACATCGAGTGACCAGGATCAATGGGTGGGGACTATGCAGATGAGAGCCCTAACATGTTTCGAGAGAACGCAGGACCCCCCCCCCCCCCCGAGTTGTACGAGTACCTCAGAATTTCCATTTCCATACCATACTCCGGGGCAGAAACCTTTCCGAAGCGCAAGTCATCATCACACCGTGCCAGCCCCTACTTCGCCCTTGCACTTTCTATTATGTAAGAGAAACAATGGAATAAAATGATATGAAATGGGAGAGCGAAAAATTACTTAAATGTAAGTATCCATTTCAGTATTCACGTAAGAAACAACGAAAAAGTCCAAGGTTAAGATGCGGCCCCACGGAAATTGAATTCGGAACCTTACGAATTCGGGTCTCAAGCGTTACCACCTAACCCACTCTGCTGCGTTAATGCAGTTGTAGTTAATTTGTTTTATTTATGGACGCTCTTTAACATCTCAGGTCATTGGTGTCCCATTCATTTCAGGGCGTGAAACAGCCAACAAATTTTGCTCAAAGGCCTCTTTTTTCAGGCTTGAGGTTCTTTTTCGTGCCATAAATGTACGACATGGAACCCACAGCTTTACTTCCCTTCCGAAGGAAGCCATACTTAGGATTTTTATACCCGAAAAAATCCATCGATCTTGGCCTTGAACCCGCGATCTTCGGTCCACTAGGCACTATGGTTACCACTAGACTACCAGGACCAATATTTAACGCAGTTAAGGGACTGCAAATAACTCCAGTGGAAATTCTCAACAGATTCATTCTGCAACGGCAGAAAATAGATTTTGTATTATAACATTTGCTGAGTAAAACTTGGTTTTAAATTTCATAATGTTAAAGATTAATGTATAAATTATATTGCAATAATATAAAAATAGACTATATTAGGTATGTTGCATGTGAGTTAGGTGCAAGTTTACAAAATTCATTTCGAAACACTAGCCTCCCAAATTAAAAATTTGCCTTTTGTCAATGGCTAAGAGAATAGGTTGTAACATGGGCCTATTTATTTTAGGTCAGGGATGGCCCGCAGTATACTCTGCTCTCAAAGCACAGCAGTGGAGGATCGCAATAGGTAACGATTGATGGCGTTATGTTATGACATCTCTGGATTGTTGTTCATCTCTTAGAAATGAAGCAATGCGGGTTGCAAACCTCTAGTTTGATTGATCACCTTTATTTTAGTAACAATTAACAGCCACATTTCAGTTACAATTTTGCAATGCATTAACTGTTTATGCATGATTTTTTAACTTCATATTTTACAACCATGCTAAAGCAACCACTTGGTTATGATTTACAGACACAGCCAAGTTATGATTTGTGCTCTATATGAAATCATACTTTAAAAGAAAGAAATTTAAGGTCTCACAATTCTAGAACTGTGGAAGTATGTGTATGTGGTTTGTTAAATTGGAAGATACGGTAATTCAAGAACAATTAAGAAAATAGAAAATAGTTTTCACTCCATTTTATTACATATAATTAATTATTAATAAATATGCCAAAGATTAATGTGATAATGCAGCTATTTTGATTAAAATAAATATAATGTAGAAACTACACTACAGACGTTATCTTAGGAAAATTTATATACACATTTTCTTATCAAAACATTAAATTTTACAAAATTGGTTTACTTATAATTCTTCAAGATAAACCTCTCCACGAATTTCCATTAACTGAATGGTTATATCAAATAAGGCACCAAAGAAACATGCTAAGCTGGGCTGCAAAATGCTATATGTATATCTCAACTTGCAACAATTTTCTGAAAATACAAATAACATTGGACAACATAACTTTCAAAGAATACCCACTATTATCCAAAAGACCAACAAAGCTCAGCAAATGCAATAATGCAATTATGTGAAATTTCTCCAAAGAATGTTTATTTATCACCTTAAATTGTAATCTTTTAACAACTTATAATATCTTGCTAAAAATCCTTACTGTAAATATGAGTAACAAAAAAATATTCAAGAAGCTCCCAAAGACAATTTTCTAGTTTAAAGGCAGAAAATACTCCCATTTCCGGGAACTTTTGGGCTGCATTCATTCGATAGAGATGTTCTGGACAAGCTGCTAAGCAAAGCTTGGCTTGCTAGCTCTTGGGATCCTTAAACATGCTTTAGTTGAATCATGAGATAACAGTGTAGAGTGTGACATGCGAGCAAGAAACAGAGTTATTTATTATTCTGTACAGGTTTATACAAAAAATTGCACAAGGTGTAAGAGAGTGTTTTATAAAAAATTATTATTTAGGCAAACTTAGATACATTTTAAACATTCTACAGGGTGGCATTTTTCTTGTAATTGCTTCAGATTGCCATAAAAACCTCTGTGGATATTAAAAGGCCACATTCTTGTGTTATCTGACAGGAGACAGAGCATCACCACGGAACATTTAAAAAAAAGTTGTTGTAATATGTAACTATCAAGCTACCGAAAGGGATAGCTGAGGCAGTAACGCTTCAGACTCTAATTTGGAAGGTCCCAGGTCCAATTTCATTCAGCCAGCCATCTTGACCTTGGCTTTTTCGTGGTTTCTCTGGAGGTGCATACTGGGATGAATATTTACATTCTAGGAACTGTCCTCTCTTTCATTTCATTCCGTTGCTCCTGATACAGGCTTGAAAATGCTAGGGTGAAAGTGAGGCTGGCGTCGTGTGATGGTAGTTTGTGCTTTGGAAAGATTTCCGTCTCGAAGTCTGGTATGATAGGGATTATTTGAGGGGCTCGAACTCTTGGAGGGAGACTTTGCCAGCCTTGTGGTATTCCATCCATCTATTGTGTTCCAGCAGTCCCCACCCATGGATCCTGGCTACCCAGTGCTTCCCTCATCTCTCCCCTTCTTCCCGGAGGTGTCTGGGTCGTAAGCCTGTCGTGAGCAAGGCTTCCTTTTCTTGACTTGAATATCATCAAAATAGGAAACAAACTGAAGCTTGGAATATACAGAAAAAAACTATTCTGACAATTACTTTAAGGCAAGCGGTTTCAATACCATCGCACACATATATGCAGTTCTAAATACAGAGTGGCGCACGAAATGTCATGCATTGAAATTGTGTTATAAGTATGCTATTTGGGGGTTGGCAACGTTGGAATGTTGTGACGATTAGCCGTAGTTCGTGCTTGGTTCAACAGAAGACAGCAGTTTTCAATATCACGCATGCGTGACTCCACCGCTTCAGTTTAGTAAAATGGCGGACAAAGGCCGAATGACGCTAGAACAGAAAGAGAAGACTGTGTTGCTTTACGCGGAAACGAAGAGTGTAGCGGAGACGCAACGACGTTTTCGTGTTCATTTTCGTACGAGGTGGGCCCCCTGCAGACAGACAGTGTATACACTGGCCACACAATTTGAAACTGATGGCAGTATTTTAGAGCTAAAGCGACAGTTCGTACTCCAGAGAATATCGAGGTTGTGAGAGTGGCTTTGACATGAAGTCCCAGGAAATCCATGAGATGAGCTTCAGCCGAATTGGGCATCTCACGTAGTTATCTTCAATGAATACTTCATGCAGACGTGAACTTATTCCCATACAAAATGACAGTGTTGCACAAACTGACGGAAAATGACAAGGTACGGCGATTACAGTTTGCGACTTCGGCTGTTGCAAATGATGTCGTAATTCGTAACACATGGTTTTCTGATGAGGTTTACGTTTATTTGAACGGTAGCGTCAATAGGTAGAATATCAGATTTTGGGCACGAGAACCTCCTGGTATTGTACACGATATTGAAAAGTACGGAGAAAAAGTGTATGGGGTGCTATTTCCAGCCATGGAATCCTTGGACCAATCTTTTCAACGGCACAGTTAACAGTGCGCGCTACATGGACATGTTGCAGAATAATTTTCTTCCGCAACTTTATGCAACAGGGTTACTATGGAGACACTATGGTTCATGCAAGGTGGAGCTCCTCCTCATACAGCAAACGTTATTTCCTGTACCAATATTTCGGGCTCCGTGTGATGTCCCATTGATATCCAGAACGTTTCCCACACAGCCCGGATATTAACCCCTGTGATTATTGCTTATGGGGATATTTGAAGAAGACAGTGTACCGCAACAAACCACGCAATCTAATGCAACTGCGAGTGGCTATCACAAAATTTTTCCAGGGAGGAACAGAGGACTTGTGTCGTAGAATGGTCGGAAATGCCACAGTTCATCTCAAAGAGGTGGTACGTCAACAAGGTGGACATATAGAACATGTACTGCACGCTCACTGAGCATACACATTCTGACGATTAATGTAAAAAAGAAAAAATTAACAAGTTTTGTTTATTAAAAGTTATATAAAAATTTTCAATGTATGACATTTCGTGCGCCACCCTGTAGCTTAGCTGATGACAGATGATGGTTAATATATCCCTGAATGATTTTGAATACAACCAAGAACACTTACATATCTTGCAAATAGGACTTTCCAATGGATATAGCAAAGAAATTGTGGACAAGAAAATCAAGAAATATAAACAGAGAAGGAAGTTAAAACAGATTACAACTTTAAGAGCAAGAAAATAAATAACCATTTGAAATTCATCTATCACCCTAGAGCTAGCAGAAAATTTCAAATATTTCTGAGAATTTCATATTACTTCGCCCCTATTTAATAAATTCAGTCAAAATAATCTAAATAAATAAGAAATCCAGCAATTGACATGTAGCTGATGATGCAGGTAAAGACCAGTGAAACAGTTCTGATGAGTTCAATGTAAGTGGAGCATAAGAATACAAACTGTATAACCAAATTTTGAATCTGCAACGAAACTTATCTGTTCCATATCCTCCAGAAAATGAAATGGACACTTTTCAAAAAAGGATAATAAAACTGATGCTGTTCATAAACTGTCAGAATGCTCTGATACTAAACAAACATCTCGGAGGTTCAGTTCTGAACCACAAAGTTTTATCCTGTTTGAATTGAATGATCTTGTAAAAGACCATTCTCTTAAAAAATAAAATAGAATTACTGGCTTCTGAACTAAAGGAAGGTGTCAAAATCTACTATTACAGAACATGAAACACAATTTTAGAAAAATTATATTCTGCAGAAGATTCAATGGTTTTCTGCAATGATGTGAATGACCTCATTTCAGGAAATAAAAAGTGGATATTGGACACTATTTATAGACTTATATTAAAGAAGTACGAAAGCAGTTCTTTCTCCCTAACTGAAATTAAAGCCTTCTGTACCAATTACCCATTCAATTCATTTGAAAGAAAGTTATAATAATATGAAAGTGATATACAAAGCAGTTTTATATAACCTTCACCATGGTATACTGCAACGATGTAAAAATCAATGGTGCTTTGATGAGTATGCAGGAAGGATTTATAAAATTCTTGCTGGTTCCTAAGTCTATGGGACAGTTAAAACATGGCAAAACATTATGTAACATGATTGAAGAAAAAGATGCACTTACAATAAAGATGAAGAAAATATCCAGTCCTCCCATTAGTTGACTCAAAAATATTTTCATTTCATATTATTCTTAAGCTACCAAGAAACTTCTTGAAAATATTTAAGAGGCCAACTTCAAAAGAATTTAAGTATTCCAGTGAAAAGTTTTATAATATGAAAGTAGGTCCATAAGTTTACAGCCTGGATGATAAGGGTTATCACCTTCACAAAAGTCTTATCTGGTGTCATACTTTTATCTGTTAGGTAATTGCAGCTGTAACTTCTGCTCCACTGTGTTCAGTTATTCAGATATAGTTGCATACAGAAGATTGTGACATTTTCAAAATGGAGTATTCAGCTTTTAATAAGTTCTTCCCAAAATAACTTAATAAACAGCAATTGAACGGTGTTTATGGGGCAGTATTCCCCTCATATTCTACCATAAAAGAATGGGTCAAACTTTTTCAAATGGGTCAAGAAAGCATTGAAGATGAAGTGTGTGCAGGTCGGCCCTTGGGGGTGCTCACTCCTGAAAACATCTCTTTTGTGAAGGAGAAATTATGGAAGACTGGCAGCTCAATGTTACAGAAATAGCAGCAAGGTTGGGCCTTTCTAAAACAACAGTCCTTTGAATTATTCATGAACATTTAAACATTAATAAGGTCAGTGCTAGATGGTGCCAACTCTTTCCTCAGTCCAAAAGTAGCAATGAGTGATCTGTTGTCAGGCATTTTTGAAGCTCTGCTGTGGTTATGAGAGATAAGTTCTGCAAACGATTGTTACAGGAGATAAAACTATGGTCCTTTACTATAATCCTTTGTCTAAAAGAGAATCAATAAGCCTGGTGAAACACCACCCCAAGGCCAAAGTCACTCAGTCAACCAAAAAGACCATGACCACAATCTTTTGGGACTGTGAAGGAATACTCTTCATTAACTTCAAGGAGAGAAACACCACAGAAAATGGGGAGTACTATGCTGGCCTACTGCACAGACTACATGCTTCCATCAAAGAGAAAAGGTGAAGAAAGCTGAGTGGTGGCGTATGCCTTCATGACAATGTGCCTGTGCACACAGCTCTTGTTGCAAAGGAAGCTGTGAAGAAATGTGGCTTCAAGGAGATCGACCATCCACCCTACAGCCTAGATATAGCTCCTAGTGACTATTTCCTCTTCTAAAAACTTAAGAAGGAAATTTAAGTGTGACAAAGAAGTGATTTTTGCTGTTTATGCCCATTTTGCAGACAAGACTTCCCACATCATTGGGGGGGGGGGGATTGTAATGTTAATTCAAAGATGTAAGAAGTGTAATAAAAGGTAATTATATTGAAAATTGAAATATAGTTTTTGTCTTTATCATGCTTAGAAAATGGTTAGGCCAGAAACTTATGGACCTACCCTAATATCTAAGTTGCAAAACTAAAGGAAGGTGTCTTAATGAGACTACAGGTAAGGGAATGAATGCAGAATAAATAATATAAGAAATCTTGAGTAAGAGCAAAATGAGAAATTGGAAAATCTTAAAATGGCTTTTATTGTATACAACAAAGCTCCCTAACTACAGACAAAGAGTGCAGGAATTGTTGAATGTTATAAGGAAACCAGTTGTTGCATTATTCAAATTCCATTTCTTCCACTTGCATTTAGAGTTTTTTCTGACAATCTTGGTGATGTCAGTGATGAGAAGGTTGAGAGCTCTCATCAAGGTATTAAAAATGATTGAAAAATGTTACCAGGGCTTCTGGCAAAAGTACATGATGACAGGTTAATGTTGAAAGTTATATAATAATTATTCAAATAAAGTGTATAGAAGAAAATCATATACTAAATATATTCAATTCTGCATCAAATTCAATTCAGGTAATAAATTTAAATAATATTGTCTATACTACAATTCATAATATTTATGTTAAAGCTTTTTATTTGAAAAAATGTTTGATGATTAAACAGGCCTGACATTTAGGACTTAAAGGATGTCACAAAAACATGGAATTGGTTTTATGTAAGTGGAGTTTAGTGTTAACAAATTGAATACATAAGAGTATGATAAGAATTGGTTATTAATGAATTAGAGCATAGAAGAAGTGTCTTCTGTTCCAGCACATGCAGCTTATGTTAAAAGTTGCAACAAGTCCAAATAAGTGGAATAGCTGATAAGTGTGCCATATAACCATGCATTGAAAAGCCAAATTTAACATTTTACTCAAATGGTAATGTCTGAAGTTATTATGAAGTTGGTGCATTAAAAAGCAGTGATCTTCAGTTCTTCAAATTTGCACCTGTTACATAATATAATGTTGAAAATTCATTTTCCGAATATAAACATATAGGGAAAATGGACATTTTATTTTCATGTTCCCAAAATAAAAATAACCACTGGAGAAATTTCAAACTTCAGTCATTCAAAATGTGCATAATTATGTAGTTGTTCACTGTAATGCAGATGCTCACAGGTGATATCAGTACACATAAATATTCTTAACTGTTTTATTACTTTTGCTTGTGTATGTATATTTTAACAATTTATACTAATACTTTATTTAATAGTAAAATTAATTTATATTATATGTTTGAATGTTTCTTACATCAAATTTATATTTATTCCTTGTAGAACACAGGCTTTATATAACTGGAGAGTACAGCTAGTGTTTACATCACAGAGCAGAGTTTCTTCCCTCTTCACTGCTACTTGCATAGTCTATAGCCTGTGCATGAGAAATATTGTAGATCTCATAATAAGAAACTCTTAACTATTTTGTTAAATTTATCCACAAGTTATAATTTAAGATTTATATTTGATAGGACAGAAGTGAATATGTTCTGAAATCAGCATAAAAAATTGGATTAGGTGAGAACATTTTCATCTCTGACAATTTAAATTAATGTTATTTGATTGATCAATATAATAAGAACTAGAGGTGCAGAAATAAATAAAAATCTGAAACAGTCTACATTTGCTTACTGTCTTTGAAGAAGGGCATATAGCTACTTGAAATACTGTGCTATTTTGTGACTATTTACTGTTTATTGACTTATTATTACACAAAAATCCCAACCCTGTTGTTACAATGTATGTAAGACAAACCAAATAAACTTAGACCTTGAATTAATAATTACAGAATACGTATTAAATTTAGCTGCACTTTAAATGCACCTCTTATCTATGCCGCTATCTGTAAGGCCAAGACAGAGAAATTATGTTGCCAGAACATGATCCAGAGGTAAAATGTCAGTAATGAGAGAAGTCAACAAGCAGGCAAAAAGCTGAAGGATAAAAACATGTTGTCTGACCATTAGAGCTTAATGTAAGCAATGTTTATAGGCAAGGATAGAATCCATAGGGAAAATGTGCCATTTGTACAAGCAAGGAGACTAATGAACAAATATACTGGTACAACTATTTACATTTTATCCTCATATTGCTTAAAGTTGTTTAAAATGTATTTTGGGGTTTGTAGAAAGACATATATTGGGCATTTTATGTTATACAATTGCTTTCATTCATTTATTTTCTTGTACTACAGTTAAGTATTTATATTTATAGTATATTTAGTGCTTGTTGCACTAGGTTTGAAAACTGACCTTGAAGTAGTGAACGAGTATATGTATCTGTTACAACAATGCACTATGTATATTGATTATTGAATAAGAATTTCTTAATTAATTAATAATGGCATTACATTTTATAAAATTTTTTAAATATTTTTATTTCACCACTGCACAGTGCCATAAAATAATTTAAGGAAATTTGTCTTTCAAAAGTTTGGAGGCTCTATCCCTTGATCCAAACATGACAGCAGCTTTGTCATAAGTTGGTGCAATCAAGTGGTCTCTCAAGAAGTTCTCAGTAATGCCAAGTGCTTCCAATTTACCTAAAAGATTGAAAATATTCCATTCTCTGCAACAGTTTCCAGCTCAATTGGGTCAATGAAGCAATTAACAATCCTTTACATCAGTTTCATTAAATGAGGCATGGAGATGCACAATTAACACAGATTTCTGGCTGTCAGTTATGGCTTTGTCGAATCATCAGAGCAACTTTATTCTTTGAGGCAATTATTTCTTTCAATAAAGATTTTCTCATTTCTGTGGCAATATGATTCAAAATATTTATACAAGCATTGGTAGAATGAAGGATTCTACCCAAATCAACCGGAATTCATTTCTTGAATATTGATCTTATCTTCAAAATTGTAAAATCACTTGTTTATCTTTGCTACTTTTTAAGGCATTCAGAAAATTCTACATATCACTTCTGTTTCTTGACTTAATGCCTTTAAGCATATTGTTTTTAGCTTTCATTTGCTCGCATGCTTCAGAATACTGATTGAAGTTCTGTGGTTTATGCTTTCTTTATGTTCCCAAATTTTTCTTCTCAGAGAAGTCTACTGCTGTTTCCAGCTTTCACTATTCTCTTAAAATTTTCAGACCATAGTTCCAAAAACACCTGCATTATCTGCACTTTTGCATATAGAGCACTCCACATTATTTTTCTTAAAAACAAGTCATTCACTTCTTTTGTAATCTTTTTCTTCCTGCAATAGTGTCAGATCAGGAACATTTTGTGGTGAGGAAGATGGACATTGTAATGGATTTGAGTTGGTTTAAGATAGTTTTACTGGATGTTTTAATATCTATCTCTGATGCTTGCCCAGATGCTTCTATTTTGAGTTTCTTTGCTGGTGCAGCAGCAAACCAGGATATAATCCTGCTTGAAGACATTATTGTCATGCATTGGCACTATCATAACAAACATGCATAAAATGAAAATGTATCCACAGAGTATGCATTGAGCACAAACCTAAACTGCCATGTGCTGATACAGAAAACAAAAATATCGCATAAAGTGTGTGTCACGTGTAAACCAATTGAAATATTACTTGTTGATACCTGTACAAGAAAAAAGAAAACACTCACAAAGTGCTATATGCATTCAGCTGAGTCACAAATTACCTTAACTAAACTGCCATGTCTTGATATTTGCACAGCAAACACATGAGGAAGGCTCATACATTCACTCATCACCTACTTGAAAAGACAGAAATAAGCAAATGAAGCAATCAAGAAAATAGCACATTCTCATGCCTTGTATACATCTAGAGCTCCAAGCAGCCCTGCCAAACTGTATTCTCATGTTGCATGGTTTCCTCTTATGCTTCACTCCTATTGGATTATTATTGATAAATATTGGAGGGTTGAGAACATTTAATGTTCTTGAAAACGACAAATGCAGTTTTTAAAACTACCAAATAAAGTGCAGTGTACATTAGAGAGAAATGCAAATACTCAACAGTTTGAAATATGAATGTGAATCCATTATTAAAGTTATTTTTTCTGTTTTGGCAGAAAATACTATGACGAAACCCTGAACAAAGGTACCAGAATGCTTCCAGCATGTTCTGACTGATTCAAATAGAGCACAATAATAATAATAATAATAATAATAATAATAATAATAATAATGATGATGATGATGATGATGATGATGATGATGATGCATAGAATTAAGCATCATAATAGAAATAAAAAATAAACACATTTTTAATATCTTGTACATATTCAGTTTTGAAAATCAGCTTCCTACAGACTAAAATATTAACATGATCAATGTTTCTTGATAGTTCTTTAATGCTCTGAAATCTGCTTTCTAAAATAATGGGAATGGGCCCCCTACAAATTTGTGCATTCATTATATATGTGACATTGCTTATCACATATATAAGACTTACCGCAATTCATCACGTTCCTTCATCCATTCTGCTAATACACTTTGGTCTTCTGGTGAATCATACTCTTGATAATCTTCAATCAACTGTGTTAACATCTGCAGCCAATTACAGTTTATTTTGAATTCTTCTTCATTCAACTTTTCAATTTCATCCTGTGGAAATTGAAACACTATGGTTACAGAACAGATTTGAACTTTCTACATTTAACATAAGCTCTATGTAGTTACAAAGGATGATATATTGCAATAATGCATAGTTTAAGTATTTGAATTACATCTATAAGCATGCATTTGATCCATCCATGTTTGTACATAACACAGCTGCACACATGAACCGCCACGGGTGGCCGAGGTCGTTAAGGCACGGACTCGTGAGCGGGAGGTCTGCGGTTCGAATCCCGCCAGGACCGCCCTCCCTGACTGGGGTTTTTTCCAGGTTTTCCTCAGTCTTCATAACTGGCAAATGCCGGGGAGGTACCTAAACTTAGGCCTGGAACGCTTCCTTCCTTAAAAAAAAAATATATATCCTTTCCCAATTTATCATTTCATCTCATGTATCATCAGTGTCCACCGCCTGTGGTGCCTCAGTAGTGAAAACGGGCGTTAAACACTACTCAAAAAAAAAACAAAAAAAAAAAAAACAGCTGCACATCTGCTAGCCATTCAGCTGGCAAAGTACGGAAGACACCTTTTTTAAAGATGATGCTATAACGTTCCCATTTTGTTGTGAGGCAGACACTATGACACTTAAACACATTTTGCTCTATACATTACAACTCAGCCTCTTGACATATTGGCTCTTTCTTCTGATACATGATTTTGCAGTTCTTACAATGTTCATGAACTGGACTTATAGACCTTGCCTTTTCAACTGTCCCATAAAGTAATGAATTACCTGTAAAACTCATTGCAATTCTGTGTATAATAAAAGACAACTATTCTACCAGTGTCTATGTGAATCCTTGAATGGCAGCATACATGCTAGTTACTGACTTTCAAGTTCCATACGCAAGTATAGAAAAATAAATGTAAACCCTGTATATTAAAATTATTGCATTGTTTTATGTTGTTACTTAGACTGCAGTTTCTTTAAATATTGTTCTCTTACTCCACAAATTCTCATTTCATAAAAGTTATTCATTATTTTGCTCTTAAGTTATATCCTAAACATTTTCTGGTCTTTAAATTGTTATTTGATGTATTAACTGTTGAAATTATGCTAAATTATTACTTGCCTTATTAAACGTGTGTTGGCAAAGTGCATATGTTTCAGAAAAATGGGGATGGATGTGGCACTACTAATATTTAAACAAGTGAATGATAAATTGGCAATAGTCACACAGGAATCTATCATAAAATATAACCAAATATTTTTTGAATTAAGGCAAAATGGCTTCTCTTAAAGAAATAGAAAACATTGAGAAAAGATAATGCACAAAAGATTGTATGTTTCCTTTACAACTGTTTATGACAAAGAGAGGAGAATATACTCTAGAAATCTACACAATATTTATAAATATGAAAATTAGTAAAATATTATGGACGTTATTCATAGACAAAGATATTTTAGTCATGAAATAAATTCATCAAATAGCTTATATTATAGCATAAAAAAGGCAAAGTGAATGGCAGAAATTAATTGACAGATTTGACAGGGACATCAATTTTCACCTATACATTTTAATATACAGTTTAATATCCATTTACATCAGAAATGGCAAAATGAATTTTTAATTTATATTAAAATGTATTTTACATGCAGATGACTTGCCATATTAACATACAGGGTAATCTCCTTCAGATGATATAAATAATCTGTGCCAAATAACAAAATATTTTAATAAACCAGTAAACAAAATGGAAGTGCTAACTTTTATTAGTGCATTATCCAGAGTCCAAAATATGGATAGATAGATGGATAGATAATAAGATAATTTGCACTATTTATTAAAAAATTTGAAAATAAAATCTAAATATGTTGTTAAACAATTATGAGATGTTGAAATAAGAAACCAAATAAAACTATACATATAGTTTTGCATGGCCATCTCAGTATTTAAATATAGTTTTAACAGGAAACAGGAAAAATACATAATCAAAGACATGTTATTCCTAAAATCTGCACAGGAGATGCTTGGACAAAAGCTTGCATTTCTTTTAACTTATATTATGCATTTTGTAGCCATATAAGTTCAAAAATATAAAAGTATTTTATAGCAGTGGCTTTTAAAGTTGAGCTTAGATGGTTTGTGTATAATAAAGATTGAAAAAAGCACTACTGTACATACTTTGTATCCCAACCTGGTTTACATTTTGTTAACTGTTTCTATGATACTATTGCCATTAACTTCTACAACATCAGACCTAAATATTCATTATCTTACTGATTGCTGCTGCAAGGCTACTTTTACAAATTAGGTACTGTAATTAGCAATTACCATATGTTATAGCAAGTAAATTGATAATATACATTTATTTAAAGTGTAGCATGTACATATGTTTCCTAATTGATGTTTATTTCTTGAAATAATGCCTCACAGTTGTGCATTGTATGCTGATAATATTGATTTTGTGTTATTACAGGGGTGGTACAAATTATATTTTGTTACGAGTTGTGACTCTTTAAGCTTAGTGGTGTGTTTTCTCAAAATAAAATCCTGAATATGACTAATGAAAAATGTAAAGTTTACTGAATTAAATAAGTGTGGTGCTAATGGTTTTTAAGTATAGGAGCATTGTATGGAATTACTATTACTAACATTTGTTTTTTATTCTAATTTGAGGAATTACTGTTACTAATGTTTGTTTTTCATTCTAATTTGAGGAATTACTGTTACTAATGTTTGTTTTTTATTTTAATTTTATCTTGCAAGAAATAATAATTTTGAAACATTGTGCCCAGCTCGTTTTCCACTTATTTCCAGTGTGTCGCAATGAGACTGTTTACCAGTTAAAGAGCCACTGTTATTGAGTCTGACTGTGAAGCTATCTTTGGTAGGATAATTTTGATTTCTAGTAAACTGGATATCTATCATGTTTGTTCTCATATGCAACATTTTGGTGAAACCTTCTTTGAATTTTGCAAACAGATAAGGGGAGTAGCGGAAGCATTGTGTATGCATATTCTTAGCCTGAAATAGACTTGACGTTAGATGCTGAATAAATACTCTCAGAGCAACTGCTGCTGGCTGCAGTACTGAGAGATAGCGGTGAGAGTGGAACTACTATTTGAGTGGCAGCTTGTAACAAAAAGTGTAGATATTGTATTTATTATTATTATTATTATTATTATTATTATTATTATTATTATTATTATTATTATTATTTGAAGATCTCGGCCACCCGTGATGGTCTTCAAATGTTGCCCTAAACCCAATGCAAATGATTATTACAGATTACAATGGGAAATTACTTCTCTCTGCTGGTTTGTGTGGTCACCTTTTTCCAAATGTTTGGTTATTTCGAGCTCATGAAAAGAGCTCTAAGAATACAGAGAAGTGTTTAAAATCTATTTTCGAAAATTTTGGGATTCCCCAGAGTATTGTTTCAGTCAATGTAACACATTTAAGTATTTTCCCTTGCCTAAGTTTGTTTTATTGAAGAGTGCAACAAATTACTACCGTACCTTATTATTCAGAGTGTATCCTGGAGTATTCTATAGTACCACTAGGTGGACATTTAGACTTTCTACAACTCTTCACTTCTTGTGGATGAACAATGGCAAGTTTAATACAAGTTGTTATAAACTAACAGTGAAGGCTTTAGAATGTTAAGTATGAGCATATGAAATGGTATTAAGAGGTTATTATGGTCAATCTAACTTTAAATAGATAAAAAAGACAGCTAAAGAACAAGTTAAATAGCAAATTGGGTCAGTTTTTATTTGGGGGGGGGGTCTTTGTTGTTGGTGCATGCATCTGCTTATGCTTTTGTGCCAAATATCTTTTTCCTTCCTCTAACTTTCCTACCCACAGTAACCTGCCCCCTGTGTCTGCATTTTTATTGGCTTACACTAATGTCAAATATATGGGAAGTGTTATAATGTCCATAACTTTACCCTCGGTCTGTTAAGCATTGCTTCTTGCTTTGGAGGGAGTAGCACTTTCATCACATTTAGACTACTTTTGGACACTACTTCTAGGTTTAGGGTCGCTACTCTCTCCAACTCTCAACCACTGACCAAGACAGCAGAAATTGTAAAGTTAACTATAAATTTCAATTCAATCTTTAGCTTTCATGTTTGAATGTATAAAATGATGGACTACACTAGTAAATTTATTTAAATTTCATTAATATGCTTAGCCCTTAAACTTTAATTTGTTAATTTGCATGCAAGGACTGGTTAAGAGAAATATTTAAAGTTAAATTAGACAAGTGCATTGTCATTAAATTTCTATGTGTGTAAATTTCAGGCAAACTTTTCTTAATGGATTTAATATTGCCAGGTTATTGCATTTTTAAGTGAATGTTAAAACAGTTTGACAGACCACAACTTATTACTTTTTGCTTGTTAAAAGCACCATTGGTGAGTTACAATATAAATGTCAAATTGAATACTGGATTGCTTATGTGAAACATGCCCCAAAAGAAGAGGACTTCTGGACGAAATAGATTGCATGAACATTTAGAATCTTCTCTTTATGAATGAATTTAAAAAGACAGTGACACTGAGGAGCAGCAGCAGCAGTAGCAGTAGCAGTAGTAGTTTAAAATGTATCAGAAGGATTAGATTTCTTTTGCCTAACAATTAGTATTAGCAAATTCATATTTCAATGAAAAGATCTAGTTTTTGCATTGATGCTCAGCATCAATCATTTCAGTTATGATTGTGTTAAATTAAGGTGTATTAAATAATTTACTGAAGCTAAATATGAACCTTCAAAAGTCAATGGAAATAATATAAAAGCTTTTGTTTACAGTGATTGCACCTTTCTTTCTTTTGGAGATATGGATTATGATCTTTTTTCCATTCTTTTCCTACATATTTGCTAAATTTTTCCCTTACGTATATGAACTGCTCTAATTTATTTGTTGAGTTATTAACGTGTACTATCTTACCTCCAATTCATGAATAATAGCTCCAGTTCGCCAACCATGCTCCAGTGTAACATCAGCTAAATCACTGTATGGATGATCACCAAAATATAGAACTTGTTGTCCTCTCCATCCTGTCATTGCCTCCAGCTGTTTTAAAGTACCCTGTAAGCATTCCAACATGTTTCCTTGATTCTTAAACCTGTTTCATGAAGTAAATATTAAGTTGAAGCTGTGCAAGAAACAGCCCTATCTAGTAATATAGTCACTAAACTCTGCATGAACTAATATACAATCACTTAACTAATAAAAACACATGTTGTCAACAAGCTAAAGTTTGTGTCTGTTAATATATAATGTGAGATCACTAAGATATTCACAAAGATTTATTGTATGTTCAGCTATTTTCAACTGAAAATGTAGCATGGTAATTTTAATAACAACTTCAACTGAAAAGGAATGGAATCGTTATTAAAAGTTTTAATCCCATTCTGAATGCTACATTTTGGGCTAGTTTCAATCTTCTATAGCCCTTAACAATATGTTTCGCATCATTATAAACTTTCTGTAGCTAAAGTTCTTAGGCATAGTTTCACTTGAATAAAATATTGCAGTTTAATGAAAGTAAAAGGAAAAATAATAAATCACTATTTTAAACATCCCTATTTGACACCTATGGCTATTAACTATGGGAAACTATTAAAAGGGCTAATAAATAAATTACAATTACATGGATTCAATGTCAAATTTGTAACACCATTAAGGCATTTTCAGATCTTTGATACAGATTTTTTTTTAGTAGTGTTTAATGCCCGTTTTTACTACTGAGGCACCACAGGCGGCTGATACAGATGTGCTAATACGCATCAACATCAAAGTTATATATATTTCATTATTCTCACTTTAAAATCACATTGCTTCTTCTGTTTTTATTTTAAGAAAATACTTCTAGGAACAATTAAATTTAGTGCAATGTTCCTATGGAGTGAAATATGAAATATACAATAAGAAGCATCATGAAATCATGAAATCACATTTTCCTGCCAAACATATGGCAATAGTGCAATTACATACTATATGTTTGAAAGGTTGGTGCTCTTATTGTTGCTGCATGAAGGATCATACAGGCAATGTTTGCACTAGATTATTGTGGCACCATTTGAGGATTGGAACTAAATAAATTGGAGGAGCTATCGTATTTGAAAATTGCAGTTATCTGCAAAAATGCAGGGGAATGTCATGCAGATCTACTACTAGCATTGGTGATAATGCTTTGTGAGGGCACTTTGTAAGAGAGAGTGATAGTGGAACTTAATGATGAAGGGTGGACTGTGCATGAATTAGCCATGTATACTGGAATGTCTACCTTAATGGTATTTCCATTTTATGACACATCATCATAGTGTTCAACATTATTACCATTGGTGTTACATGAATTAGGACTTGCTATAAAACATTGTCGCATTCATCTGGGATGATACCACTGAATGAATGAATGGTGTTTAATGCCCATTTTTGCTACACAGGCACCACAGGTGAGATACCACTGAGAGGGAAATGACTTATTAAATAGTATGATTGCAATAGATGGTTAAGGAAATGCACATATGAACCTGCAACAAAGTAGTCAAACGATTGGCATCGCCATGAAGCCACAAGGTACATAGGACACAATCTCTTGGTCATATTGCCTTACCAGTAGGGTGTTCTTGTAAGTCATCTGGTATTATATAATATTTCTGAAGTGCCAGCGTTGTGCCTTTTTATATAAATGTTCACACCTGCTGTCGAACAACATATCATTTGCTATAATGTGAATGGTAAAATTTTTCGGTATACTGGTCTTTGTATATATAACAGTTTACTCGTTTATTTTAAGGAATTACTCATACAGCAGTTCAGGAAAAAACATGTATAAATTACTGATTAAAGTTTGCTTTTACAATATGACTGAATTAAATGCAACTATAAAAAGAGTAAAACTTAATGTGTAACTTTTGGTTAAACACAACAAAAATTAAGAATCTAGTATAATTTTATCCTTTGATAATTTAATTATTCCCTTAGTTAAATTTACAATTTTTTCTTTAGAAGATACTGCTCTTTTTAATCTATGCTTCAGGTACTTTGGAAAAAAGATAAATAATATCACTACATCCTGATTTTGTGCATCTCTTATAGCAATAATATTGTACTCTTGCTGATGATATCACTATTGTTTGTAGTGAACTTACTCCTTGAGAAAAAATTAAATGCTGAAGCAACAAGTATAGTGTACCACTTGACAAATTACTAAGCTTTGTGTCAATTCCACAAAATGTAAACTTATAGCCTTTGGAGTGAGAAGCAAACACACAAATTTAAGCATTTTGATTCATAACATTCCTATTACTATTTAGGAAGACTAATGCACTTAAATTGGACAGAGCATGTGAATAGTTGATCTTTAATAATAAGTAAAAATGTATATATCTTAAGGGAATTAGGTAAATATGCTCCTACTTCAATCCCCAAAATAATATACTTCTCTCTAATTAATTCATATGTATCCAATGGCATCAAACTATGGTTATTCTACAAAAATAAATTATCCTAGGATCTTCATCTTTAAAAATAAGTCATTATATATAACAATCAAATTTCTAGAGTCATATAAGAATTCCTAAAAAATTCTTAGAATAATGGTGAGCTGACTTCCTTATTTATAAATCTATATTCAGCTTTCCTTTATCAAAAAACTTGAATATGAACAACCATGAAAATTCCAAATAAGGAAAACTAGACTAACTAGTCTTGACCAATAACTATGGAAAAGTATCATAGTGTATAGAAATTCTGTAATGCCTTATATGAGAGAATTATAATGTGTGATAGCAGAATTATGTTTAAAACTAAATTAACACAATATCTGATAAACATCTTTCTACACTATAGTATATACGAATTTGTATACAAATAATAATACATATACTTGCACTATTGTACCCATTCCTTTCCAGCAGTTTATCATAATTTGTATGCAACTTTTGTAATATTTGTAAATAGGTAATATTGTAGTTTATAAAATATTGAAGCTTTTGACAATGTCCAAGTTGTATAATGTTTTATTGCACTGTACTAGACTAATACAATATATTATAACATAACGCTCTTTAAGGTTCTCACTGTCAGCATTATATTAAAATAACCAGGTAATTAAACACTTTTAATAAAAATATGTTATGCTAAACTAGTAAGGGATTGATTGTCGAAAAGGGTGGCATGAGAGTTTGTAGTTATGGCAACAACCACCAACATTCTAACATGATGTCACTGCAATAAGGCACTACACATTAAAAATGAATCGTTAGATTTGTATTGAAGAGTTAAGTTGTGAGTAATACTTGCTATGGCATGCATAAAGTTCACTTCAGATTTTGTGAGCTTTGTTTAGGCTTACATGTAGTTTGTATCCTAAAGAATAGGCAAAGACATTGTGATGACACCAGAAGTAAGATGCTTCGCCAAGTTATCTCCCTTTGCCAAGCAGTTAGGATCATTAAACTATAGGACTCCAAGTTCTCAGATTTACAGCCAGATGAAGAGTTGGTGGAGAAACAACGTTTCAAATATGTAGATTGTGTTCATCCTCAGGGTGATCTGAAGATTAAGCAAGATCGGGGCTCCTTATTAATTAAAAATAACAGTGGATGGGGGCAGATGGGGAGTGATTCACTGTATTTCTGGCTCTCAAGAGACCATGTCAGGCACACTTTTTTGTAAATGTGTTTCTTGCGTATACTTTTTTTTTAATTATATTGTCATCTTTTAAAGGAAACAGCAGTCCATACAGGTTATGGTCATCCGTAAGTGCTGTATTTTTTATGCACTGCACATTAATAAATATTTGGAAAATTCATCTTTAGATATGGTTCTATTAGCAGTAGTGTTTACCCCAAGACTAAACAATTAGATTGTTCTGCTAATCAGGACAAAAGAGCATCTCAGGCAGCAGAGAAGGAAAATGGGCCAGATCCTGGATCTTAACACAAACAGAAACTCTGATGATCATATCATGAAGGTGATTAAATATGCAATAACAGATGGTGGTCTTTCTTTGATTTCTCAGTATATTCCTTCCTTGATAAGGAAAGCAGAGGACAGCTTGTCTGGTCTCTTTTCGGAGACAGTTGAAGAATGCAGTCTAGTGACAGAAAGTGGAGACATCCTTGTAAGGAAGCAGAAAGCTCTATATTGGCAGGTCATCCAATTGTCTCTCCTCGGATTGTACTGGTGCCAATCCGAGCAGTGCAAGGAAACACATCTCTCCTATAATTGTAGATTCTTTCCTGGAGATGACAAATTCCCATAAGGAAATTATTCCATCACTTATGGGGAATGTGGAGTTACCAGGAGAGATAAAGCTTACAGCTTCTAGATACATGAAGGACCATCAAAAAGATCATGAAGAAACAGGGAATATTGCACTTCTTGTTTTCCTTGGACATGGCATGAGATATTAAGCATATAATCCAGGATTATCAGTGGATACTCTAGTGGGAGATATCATGGCTGACTTCACCCATCATAGTGGAAAAGCTCACTAAGCATGCCTCAGAAGGACAAAACCCTAATAAAAACTCCACTCACTGCGCTCAATAATAGTGAAGTAGGCTACCGACCCAGAGATCAAGATAGAATCACGTCTGTCTGTTATTTCCAGGTAACAATGGAAGCTTCCCATCCCCTGGTGTTCCTGCCCAATTCTACCATTGCTTGGGCTTTAATAATATGAGTCAGTTCTGTTCCAGGAATCCTTGCTGCCTTTGATGCCATGGACCCCACTTCAGAGAGGTCTACAGCATGCTACCCATGGAGATTCCCACCTTCACAAACTGCAGAGGGAATCACATGGCCTATGCATGGTATAATATTAAATTAAAGATGATCAATGCATCAAGAGGACAAAACACCAACAGAAATCAAGGTCTGAACAACAACCCCAGAGCTGATCCTACCTCCAGAGCAACTGGGGCACACAGAAAAACCAAGAACCTAGGCTACAAGGCTACAGAGCAACCCTGCACCTTCAGAGATGTTAAGACATCAAGGACAAAGTAGGCTCTGCCCCTACCATTGAACTGGCTCCCCAGGGACCAGCTTGGTGCCAATGGTCTTTTGCATTAGGATGGTTGCTAGCTAGCCTGACCTGCCATTTGGCTGCAGGCAATTGTCACCCAGGTTTCCTAATGAAACAGCTACCAGATGCACTGGTTGATCAGGCCTATGTCCTATTTGTATAAGATGATATCATGCAAAGATCCAACTGTGGACTTTGCAGAAAGAGAAAGTTTTCTTGCATTTAAGTTGCTCTGCAAGACTTTTTGACCATGAAACAATTGTCCATGTACATTTGAAGTAAAAGGCTGCAGGAGATGTGTGACAGCATGTTCTGTTACAGGTATATTAGTGGGTCTTTGGTGACATTTATTCAAATAAAGAAATATGTTCACCATATATTTGGTATTACCATTAGCTGAAAACCAGAATTACAGATCAAATTTATTTGTTTATTGCTCATATGCTGGGTACAGAAGTCCTTTATATTTATACTACACACAAGTGATAAGCTTCATAAGCAATTATCTATAAATATATTCCAGACTGGGGTGACTGCTGCAAAGTCATCAGCACTCAGTCTCTTGTTGCTGTGTGCTTGTCATCATAATTTAGGAAATGCATCTGTTCTATAAACTTGTTTTTTTCCATAATATGAGAGAAAAATGGTGGCCTCCACACTTTTGACTACAGAAGTCTGAGGGGGAAGTTATTTCCTCCATAGTGCTTAAGCCTACAGAATAGCTTCCAGCTGCTATAGGATTTTATATTCTTAAGAATATTAACATCAATAAACACTTGCCATGTGCGTGAGTAATTTCCTTTGACTATGCACTTTTTTGTATGATCTATAGGGCCTGGAATTTCCACCAGCAAGTTATGACACCTACATTTTGCAGGCTTATTTGTTGCAATTCAGTCCACACTGTGTCATCAGTGGCAATTTCATCATTTCTCACAGCTGAAAAATGAGATAGATGCAAAGCTTGTTATCCTCTTCATTGGTTGATGCTACCTTTTTGGCTAGGGACAGGAGCATTTGCTGTTATCTAACTTGTCTGTTACAAACTGGATTGCTGCCTGTTACTGTGAAGGCTTTACATCCCTTACATCATTCCCTAATTAATTTACATCATAGGTACAAGGGAGATATTCAGTGTCATCTTTTTCATTTACTGGTCACAATAAAAATATTCTCTCTTTTCTGATAAACTATTGAAATAATTCAGTAGCTGATATCTGTTAGAATAACATGACATAATGGCATGCCATGATGATGAGAAAAGGCAAACTTCATATGAATCCACACTGAGCAATATGCTAACAAACTGTAGAAAGTACTTCTGCCCTCACACAAAATCACATGTCATTTGAGAAAAAATAAGGTTATGCAACTCCAACAATGAAAGCAAGGAGTCACATAAGAAACACAATGTTGCAAGTTTAGATATAACAACTCCTTTAAGCTAAAAAATTTCTTACATTCTTAATATATTGGATAGGGGATAGACTTATCAAAGGAACTATAATTGATAAAATTCTCTAAATGTCATGAAATATCAGGTAAATAAGGCATGTACGAACCTTCTTGAGTTAAACAATATAAGGCTTAATTTTTGAAGGAGTAACAGCATAGATAAGCTGCAGTCTATAGAGGAAATTACTTACCTCATAGTAAATTTTTCCTTTTTCCAGCTTTGTCACACGATCCCACAGCTGAATGTGACTCTTGAAGTCATAAACACGAAAAGGTCGAGATTCATCGGTAAAAAATTTTGGTTTGCGAGCCTGTACAATGACCACATCAAAATACTGCATCCAGTCAAGGCCCACAAGATACTCCATTCCTTTATTTCTGATAGAAAAACAGAAATACAGAAGTGCATTAATAACATTCATTATATTTAAAAATTATCCATAAGTGTTTCTCAACTTATAAGTCCTGACTAAACGGCAGTTCTGATTTTGTTGATTTGTTTTATTTACAGACGCTCTTTAACATCTCGTCATTAGTGTCCCATTTAATTCAGGATGTGAAACGGCCAATAAATTTTGCTCAGAGGCCTCTTTCAGGTTTGAGGTTCTTTTACGTACCATAAATCCACGACACAAGATCCAGAGCTTAACTTCTCTTATGAAGGAAGCCATACTTAGGATGTTTAAGCCCGAATAAGTCCATCGACCCTGACCGGGATTGAACCTGCTGGTGGACCCTGAGGGGAGGTTCTGTAGGCCGCAAAGTCCCCCATGTGATAAAGGATCTTGATATTTTCTTTTCAGTTTCATTTCCTTACACTTACATAATTTAATAAATGCCTGATTCATAAATACAACACATTGTTGTTTCTTCCTCTCGTGCTATCCTCACGGTAACGCTTGACTCACTTTGTCCTCTCGTGAGTGAACGCAATATGCTGTCTGGAACGGAAACACGTGCATTTAAAACAAGGATATTATAATTATTTGTTACTGAAAGTATAACATAATCAATTAATTAAAATTCAGTACTAATGCTTCAATTAAAAAATTTGTTAATGATTTATAATTATTTGCGGTTTTCGTAACATCAAAATGAACTATTGTAGGACCACTATGATGGCTGGAATGTGGCAGCTTTTGGAGCTACCGCAAAGAAGTTGAAACGGATTGACGGGCCATAGGTTCTCCAACAATAGATTTGTGAATAGCCGCGATTGTCGCAGAACAGATGTGAAAATAATTTCTTTGGGCCAGTCTCTTTTGTTTACTATCGTCAATATATTGGCTCGATAACTAACACTACATATTTCGCCAATTTCACATTCAGTCTTCAGTTAGCCTTCGTTCAAGATTCAGCCTATTTCCTAAACGATGAATGCGTGGCTTAAATCGAGAACATTAGAGCGTAAAGTACACGCGAATGTAACTAATAATCCCGGGAATAATAAGAAACGAAACATGCAGGTGCTGAAAACAAAAGAGAAAATTGCTTTAAAGTAGCATTAATCTAAAGTACGGTCACTGAATTCAAAAGCTTTGGCATCGTGTTTGGCTAGTTTGCGTATTGCTAATGCTAATCCTGTAGGTGAGGAAATGGTTCCTTCCTGACATTAATAATATTGCCAAAGATATGTTCGGTGAAAAAGAAGCGAAGCAGAGTTAATGTTCATGTCTAACGATAAAGTATCGCCATAACAATGAAACGGCAAGCAATAAGAATATCAATTGATCATGAGAATAAAAGACATTTTTTCTTTGCATTACAAATAGATAAATGAAAAAAAAATTATCATTTGTTTTATTAGGTATGAATATCAAGGTACCGCAAATAAAGACTTTCTTTTTTTTTTTTTTTTATGAAAACTTATCTAAGTATACAACAGAATGTATCTTCGAAGTTTTTAATTTATATGCGGTTAGACACAACATTGTTTGGGAAAAATGTGTTGGACATACTTTCGGTGCCTATCGAGCGATGTGTGTGTTTTTGGACGTGTTCGTAATGTGACAGCAAATGTAATTTGGGTACACTGCTATGCCGCGTGATAGGAAAACATTTTTCGACACTACAGTTAAAGTGATAAACTTCATAAAAGCTTGCCCATTAAGTGCCAGACTTTTTTCTGTGCCTTACGGCAAAATTTGTAGTGAACATAGGAGTGTCTTTGACACAGGAGTGTGCTGGCTTTTGTTTGCTTGATTTATTTATGGACGTTCTTTAACATCTCAGGTCATCAGCGTCCCATTCAACTCAGGGTGTGAAACGACCGACAAATTTTGCTCAGAGGCCTCTCTTTCAGGCTTGAGGTTCTTTATCGTGCTGTAAATGTACGACATGGGACCCACGGCTTTACTTCCCTTCCGAAGGAAGCCATACTTAGAATTTTTACGCCCGAAAAATCGGTCCTGGCCGGGTTTGAACCCGCGATCTTGGGTTGTGTGCTGGCTTTCAAAGAGTAAAGTCCTTGTAAGACTTTTCCAGCTTAGACAAGAAGTTTTACTATTTTTGAAAGATTTATAACTGTAAGAATGATTCATATGTACAAAATTCAAAGAGAAGTTTTGGATTTTCAAGTAAGCCATGTGCGTTTTAATGTAACCTAACAAAAGTTCATATTTTTACGACTTCTGCTCCCCAAAACTAAAAGTCCTTGAAGCCTTTGTTTTGATATAAAAAGGGACGAGGGTTCGCAAGACAGGAGGTTTTATAGGCCCCAGCATAAAAGTCAAGCAAAATGACAATGAGAAGGAAGGATTCCTCAGAAGTATATCTCTTTGCAGATAAGTGTCCCCTTTATACCCTTTGGTAAAAGTCCAAAAGAAAACTTGCAGTTTGCGTGATGAATTGCGTAGCATTAATAAAGGGAAATTCTGTTTGTATAGAAATATGTTATGTCAAAAGACCGAGGGGTGATCAGTCTTAGGCCAAAGGAAGCTGTATTTTCAGAATTACGCCCCCGCTTAGCATAACTGACACTATTACGTCTGCTAGTGCGCGAATACCTCATGAGTTAATGTGATTTCTTCAATCGTTAGTTTGTTAGTCATAATGGAAACATTAAGAACAACAATAAGTGAAATTAGAAAAGTGCAAATTCTTGTTTGAAAGGAAATTGAACATAGTTGATGTTACTGTCCATTCCAACTAAAAACAGTGTGTTAGATTCACTGTTTAGGAGCGTATGAGGGACGCGCAATACTCTTGCGAGAATACTTCAGAAGACTGCATCAATATTGATCCGTGTTTATCAGACTATACATTGTCCGAGCCACGGGAGAATTCAATGACACCTCTCGAAAATAAACTTCCATTACAGCACAACTGAAAGGTTTCCCGACGACAGTCCGAGGGTATAAGAGTGTAAAGTTATTCTTTGGCCTTGAGAAAATTGACACGAATAAAGAAATTCTGTTGGTGAATCTTTTACACTTCTCCTTGAAGAGCGCAAACTCTTTTCCATTCCTTTCAACCTGTTAACGCTCTGGCGTTACTAAGTCTCTATAGCCGACGTTGCGAAGAACATCTTCTCAACACATTAACAGTTGAAGCAGGGAATTGCAAGAGCGAAGAGGGAGCAAGCGTCAACTAGTACACCTAATTTACCTAATCTACAACTGTTTCAACATAAGCATAACTTATTAAACAATATCAGGTATCAGATACCCCCTTTTCTTTTGTATGCACCAAAATAAATTTCCAACTCAAAACTAAATGAATTCAATTTGTCCCTTCAAAGCCCACATATTACTGTGTTCCAAGTTTATGATAATGTCAAGGCATTCCAGAAAAAAAGATCACTCTGTGGTCAGAGTTTGTTAAAAGTAATAATTGTTCTGTCTTCCAAACATTAGCTTCTTTTATAAGTGAGAATTATCCTCACTTCTGATTTTTGTGATTCTCTAGTATCCCATCTCTTGGCTCACATTAATAAAATTGAAAGTTGCTTTCTAGAAAATTACAAAGAATTCCATTGAATTCGACACCCATTCCTATATTTTAAAAGCTCATGTTGCTACTGGAACTAAGGGAAAAGTTGTGTGATGTGATTCTGACATTAAAATTTCATTTTTACACTCAGATACAACTCACATCTTCAATTTTCAGATGAACATTAAAATTGTTCATGCCATTCATTATTTCACATCTGTGTGAAAAGAGATTTTCCTCTTTGGTTCAAGTGAAAAGCAAGCAGAAACAACGTTGATAAATACTCCAATTTATAACTCATGTTAACTGCACTTGAATCCAACATACACCAGAATGTGCAGAAATGGCAGGCCCAAACATCACATTAGCTTGGTGAGTATAAAATATTTTAACTAAATTTCAGCATGTACTGAAATAGTCATTTAATTTTTTAACAACACTGTGTATGTTATGAATGCAGTATTTCCTTTTTCATCAATAATTAGAGTATACTAATTTAACTTCATGGGTCAGTAAAATTTAAAACCTTTGAAGTTGGTCTTGGATTTGAAAAGGATGAGATCCACTAATTTAGAAAATATTTTGATCTAGAAGATATTATGTGTTTTTCTTACTTGCAAATAAAATCCTGGGAAAGTTTGTTAACCATGGTATAAATGCTGCCATGCTTATTCCACATCTGACCACTGGATGAGCAAATTATCTATGAAATGCGAGCTTAGCAAGGAGTACCACGCATTTCTGGCACCTGTTAAGGAAATTCCTATTACTTTTCTTACAAGGAGGGACCATAGCAGTTGTTTTGGAGAATTGAACGAAACTACTGTTAAGGAACATGAATAAAAAAAATCTTGCAAATATTTAGTTGCTATGGTGCAACAATATTGACAGGAGGAGGAGGAATAGGTGGAGGGCAGTATAGGCTTTCCATATCTTATTGTAAGCAACAGAGTGGTCAGAAGAAAGATGTATATTGTCTGCTATATTAGATCGTGTGTCTTCGAATTTTTGAAGTGTGTTTACAGAGTTAGTCATTTTGTATAGAACAGTGTTCTTCTATAATAGACATATGGTAAATGAAACTGTTGCAGGATTACTTTGGTATTTCAGAAGATACATCTACAGGAGAACAGTATGTTATTTCCAAACAAATAAAGAAACAGTTTTTTGAAGAAGTAAGTGTTATAGAAAAGGTCTGTACAATTTTAATCCATGAGAAAGCATCAGTAAAGAAAGTTATAGTGTCACGAGGGATGAAGCAATGTCAATGATGGTGACTGTCTACAAAAGGTTTATCTTATCAGCCATCACGCCCAAGAAAAATAAAAACATTTCCAGAAGGATATGTCGTGGCATATGGGGGTGCTGACAATGTAAGAAGTGTTTGCATATTGTAGCATATGGGCGCTTGGAGATCCCAGTGACAGTTGAACTTGGGAAAAGATTAGCTTGCATGCGCAGAATGGAAATGCGTAGTGTTTTAACGGTTTCTCAGGGAGTCCAGCTTGGAAGGTTGAAGAAAGAAAGAATGCTACATCATCTGCTCCAGAATATGGCACCTTTAAGATGGGCAACTGCATGTAGATAAATAACTAATTATGTTAAAGAGAGATAGTTAAACTTAGAAATGTTTGTATTTTCAGAATTATCTCAGTTCATTATTTCCTAGTTTTTACTTCATTTTCAGTAGAGATGTTTGATATATACATGAATTTTATTAGTAGCCCCTTGTCTGGTCTAATGACGATGTAATGAGTTAAGAATGAAGAATAAAGAGTAGCTGTGCCTTGACATTTTTGGTGCAGGCGTAGAACACACTTAGTCATTATTGGTGGTGGGGCCAGATATATTTTGGCCATATTGGTGGCATTTTGTGCAACATGCCAGATATATATTTTTATTTTAAGCTCAATTTTCTAAATTCATTATTTTTAGTGATGGACCGAGGTACAGCATAGAAGACACTCATTTATCAGGTTTTGTTTTTTTTATTTTTACATTTTTTTTAGTTACTAAATTTTGGGTAATCTTATTTTGACTAGGTACTTCTAATAATATGTAAGTTAAATTTTGGTGGTTGGTGTGCCTCCTCTCTTTCTCCCTTCATTCCTTCCTCCCATGCTTCCTTTCCTGTAGCTTTACTCCTTTCTTTTCTCCCCACCCTTTTACCTTCTTTGTTTTTCTAATATATACCTTTCCTCTTTCCTTTATTTTTTAATTCTCTGCTCATCATAATGCCTTGCTTCATTTTACTGTATGGCTTGTCTGAGAAAAGAAAAAGTTGTTTAGTTTACTTATTCACATTAAGGGATATGGCTGTAACAAGCAGAGCACATTTAGTTCTTATTATTAGCAATTTCTACATCCTTATCAAGGGATAGCTATTTAAAATTTCTCGTTTAGTTTCAGCATTATCTGACTAATCTGCATTATTTTTTTCTCATAGTGTTTTGCCATTCTATGTTTGATATTTACCCATGCACATATATAAGAAATATGATTATGTAATATGGTAATAGATCAAAATTTTTACAATTTAGATTATGATTTAATAGCACATCTATTATAATTCTCATTAACAAATTTAGTTTGTGATTTAACAGCAGATTTTTCATAAATTTATACTCAGAATTTTTTTACAATATCTAAAAGAATAAATGGGCTAAATTCTGATGCCAATAGGCTCAGCTGTACAACGTATCCAGGAAGATTTATCTCAAGCAATAATGTTGATATTTATTTTCTTACTTTAGTCATAAGATATGTTTGATATTTAAATTTTGACTTGTTATTGAATTACATTGTAGCCTTCACATGATCTAGTGACGATGAGCTACTGTAATAATTTTTACCTTGATTTTGACTTTTGTGTGAGTTGTGTATGCATGAATATTGATTTATTGCTTTTGTGCAGTGACTGAGGTAGATTTCATCAGTCGCTACATTAGTAGGACATGGCTGGTTTCTGTTTGGAAATGCAGACGTTTTGGCTGGGCATAGTTACTGTAAAGTGCATGTCCATGCAGTTTAAATGGTGAAGTTTCTGCACAGCGGAGCTACTCTTACATGTTCGCCGGTTCAAGGTTGCAGGTAATCAGAGATATAAGTGTTTTCTGGTTTTACTTGCATAGTTGCTGAAATATGCAAGTCCATGCAGTATGGTGAAGTTTCTGCATGGCGATGTCGCTATTATGTGATCGCCAATGCAGTAGTTGGCAGTAATGAAGGATTTGCAAAACATTGTATGGGATAATTTCTGTTTGGCAAAGTTACTGAGATGTGCTTGCTGAGGCAATGGTTAAATAGGCAGTTGCAATGGCTCAGCAAAGTTCCAATAATGTGCCTGCTGATGCATGATATTTTGCAATTTATGTTGAAAATACATAACTATAATGTACTATGTCATTATGATTTTGATTCTTTGGTGAAAGGATACTCTAGGTTTTTTTTTTTTTTTTTTTTTACCACTCTTGACATATTTGGGGAAAGGGGGTGATGACACATAGAAAAAAAAAAGTATTTAATGAATTATAATTTTGTGTTTTGGTAGATTATTACAGTGCATGTAGTACTTTGGTCGTAAGAATGCTTTTACTGTATTAAGTATTGCACGTATTGCTTGTTTTGGCTTGAATTGCCAATAGGTTGTGAAGAGTAGATTACTGGAAGTTGCACTTATTTTAATTTGAGGTCATGGTAATTTTCTGTCACTTACATTGTGCTTCTGTGTGTACGCGTAAGTATCACACAATAAGGCCTATTATCTAGTAAAGTATCAGCTGACATTGCAAAGCTCATTGTTAAGTTTAGTCCATTTTATATTAATAAATTCTGATATTGTTGATTTTATTATACTCTAATTTGACACATGTTCTTATGCTGTTGCTTTTACAGATATATTTTTGTGGGAATTGTCAATTTTTGTAATCATTTTCTATACTCAATGTATCACTATTATAAATTGGTTTTGTATTTATATTATATATACACATAAATAATTTAAATGATAAATAAATGTAACGAATGATGTATCTAAAATAAGAATAACTAAAGAAGCAGGAAGGAATGAATAGTGTTTAACGCCCGTTTTTGCTACAGAGGCACCACAGGCGATGGACACTGGTGATACATGAAATGAAATGATATATTGGGAAAGGATTTATTTTTAAGGAAGGAAACGTTCCAGGCCTAAGTTTAGGGTACCTCCCAGGCATTTGCCATTTATGAGGACTGAGGAAAACCTGGAAAAAACCACAGTCAGAGAGGACGGTCCTGGCGGGATTCGAACCCCAGACCTCCAGATCACGAGTCCGCGATTTAACGACCTCGGCCACCCGTGGCGGTAAAAGAAGCAGGAAAAGGATAAACACTCAGTATTCACAGATAACTGCTAATCTTCTAAGAACTCAAAAAGTTCAAAGTATAGTGATTATCTGTGAACACAGAGTGTTTTTATTCTCTTTCTGCTTCTCTAGTTATTATATATTAAGGGTTTAATATTATGTTCTTCTGTATTATACATCGTATAATTTCCTATAAAACTAGAACACTTACTTTGCTCTAATTATCCTTATAGTATCTTTATTCTATGTCAGGAGCTATAATGTCAACACCCAGTGAGTCTGCTCTAAACCAGGGAACCCAGGAGTCTGTGTGGCTCTCTGCTGTGCTGCACTTTGCTGCTCTGCACCTATGAAGTGGCTAAGTAGCCACTTTTGGAAGGTCAATCCAGTCAGTGGTTACCTCCACATACCAGCAAATACAAGTTCATCAGCTGTAGTATAGGGACTATCCTACATATTGTAGCATATGAGCAGTTCGTGTTCCAAGTGATGGTTGAATGTTTGAAAGTGGGGAAAGATTAGCTCCACACATGTGCAGAATGGGAATGAGTAGTGTTTTAACAGTCTCTCAGGGAATCAATTGTTGATTTGGTTTATTTAAGGATGCTCTTTAACATCTTAGATCCCATTCAATTCAGGGCATGAAACAGTTAATTTTGCTCGGAGGCCTCTTCTTTCAGGCTTGAGGTTCTTTTCGTGCCATAAATTTACGACATGGGACCCATGGCTTTACTTCCCTTCTGCAAGAAGGTTGAAGAGGATGCTGCACCATCTTTTCTGGGATAGGTCACCTTTACAATATCAACTGGATGTAAATAAGTTATAAATTATGTTAATAAACTGAGATACAAATATATATATTTTCAGAGATTACCTGGTCCATTATTTCCTTGTTTTCACTTCATTTTACATATGGATGTTTGATATATAAGTGGATTTTGCTAGCCCCTTGTCCAGCCTAATGATAATGAGTAAAGAATGTCAAATAGGCAAGTAGGCTGTGAAATATCTGACTGATACATACAAGATATGGACAAAACAACCAAGGGATAAAAGATGGGAAATTTTATCATTCCTATCTGTGTCATGCTGAATTAGCAATTGATATTACATTTCGCCTGAAACTTATAACAGTCTTGGTCCAGAAAATAAAAATAAAAGGTAGGTATGTGTTACAAAAATTCAACACCACGCTCAGAATATATCACCAACCAGATCCGTACATCCAGTAAGATATGGTAAACATAACTTTGTGTGGTATTCTTGTGCATTCCTACTGTGGAGAAATCCAATTTTTACATACATACTTTGTTCACTCATCATGACCGTCATTCCTGACCACTATTGCTCACTAACTAAATTTCGCTCTGCTGACATAATACCATCTGGTGGCTTCATTTGAAAGTACATTCCATATGCTTTCAATCATATATCTTAGATTTTTTTTGTGTTGCTCCCTATTTGCAAGAAAATAAATAGTTACCATGACTTATCCCTCATGAATATGTATATACACATATATATGCACCTGTTTGTAACAAATGTATATATACACCCTAGAAGTCTTATGATGAGAATGTAATGTAATCATTAAGAAATTAATATATACATGAAGGATAACTGAAAGATAGGAATTATCCATGAAGACGTAGAATGCTCATTTGTTTTGTTTTTTTTTTCCCCTTTAATTTAACACACATGCCAACCACCAATGCTGATCATTTTGAAAGTTAGAATCCAAAATCATCTTAAAAACATCACTTTCTTGCATGACAGTTACTTCCTCTGAAAAGTATATTATTTTTTCATTAATAGGCCTTTTCCAGACACTGGGTTTATTCAAAGGGATGAAGGATTGTAGTTTCTCAGTATAAGTTATAGATTTTGCTAATATTTCTTTCTTCCTTTACAAATATTCAGTAAACCGTAATAATCTAATCTTTGTTTCAGCCCCTTGATAAAGTTGGTATAGGGCCACATGGAGTTAATTAGTTTGAGACTAGATTACCTGTATAGCTAATCATTTCACACTTCCTGAACTTCTCATGCTTTTTACCATGTAAAGTGGCAAAGAAATACCATTCTGCTTGGATGCCAAAATTGATCATTTATAAAATCAGAAATGTGGATGTACCAGGACACATTTTCACAAACCCCCAAGATACATGCTTATTTTCATGGTAATTTTAATTGCAAGAATTTGAATCAACTGTGCAGATATTACATCAGCTTTGCCAGGACTTGCTACTCTGACTGCTGACCTGCCAGCTGCAGTGAAACTAGCAACAAAACCATGAAAGACTCAGTAATTTCAATGTTAATACATTTAACAAAGGTTACACATTTAAAGATTCTGATTTTGGTTTCTCACAACACTAAAAGTTTTAGCAACGATATGTTAAGGTACACCTTGTACTGTATGCACAATTTTACACAACAGCTTTATTTGTCCGCTTTCATTTCTAATATCAGGAATATTGCCCCAATTTTCATATATTCTAGATCCATTTAAAATATATTCATGGAAAAGTAATACATAGGGAAGATGCAAATTCTTTTTCAAGCTCATCATTCAATTTCATTTAAAAAATGTGAATTTTTGAATAAAACGTTTGAGAGGTGAGTCACAACTTCTGCATGTTGAACAAATTCATTTTCATGTGGAAATTTCCTTTGAATGCACCTACAAGCTGCCATATAAACTCTCTAATTCTTTGTGGTTTAATGAGCATTTGCAAGTCCTAATCCTGTCAAGTTTAGCTGTCTGGGTAAGTTTTTTTTTGAGTTGTTAAAAATTTTATTTATTATTTATTTTAACCTGAGAGATGAATGCCATATAGCTTTAATGTGCCAAGGACTCTGAGCTCATTTGCAGCATCATTAATTCATTTTATTCATCCCTAAAAGTCTACAGACCTATACCTACTCTAAACACAGCATTAATGTTCATAATTTACAGATTTCATTATAAGACCAATCCAATCAAAACTACAATAAATAAACAGTATTTAAAAAAACTCTAACAGAGTCATAAAAATCTGTTCATTTCTTTTTCAAGTATGCAATGGCTTTTTTTTTCCCTTCCCCAATTACTAAGTTCTCATTCACTTTTTTGGTAGTTCCTCTTTTCTAATTTGACAATAAAAATAAAATACAATCAAACCAAAGAGAAGATCTTAACAAATCTGAAATCAGCCACACTCACAAACAGATCACCATTTGAATGGAAGAGATGGTAAAGTTTATTTATTTTTCACATGGAATGATACAAAAGAAATATACAAGAAAAAGAGAGAAAATGGAGAGAGAGAGAGAGAGAGAGAGAGAGAGAGAGAGAGGAGGGTAAATCATGGTAGAATGGTTCTTAACTTTTTTCCTTTAGTTTCATATTTTGTTTACATAAACTTGGGTTTTAATCTCAAAGACTACAAAGATCTTCTAAACAGTAACAAGTGCTGCTGAGTATGAAGGGTTCTAGTCACATAATAAGCAAGGGGAAAATGAAATAAGTAGGCAAATTCAAGGGAATGATATAATACACTAACACTAATAAAAAGACTATAATACATTTTGTGATTAAACCCACAGTTAAATAGAAAGTAAAATTGAAAACCTAATCAGTATAGCAACATTGCCAAGGTTAAACCTGCGCTGCAATAGATGATACACATTTGCACTGAACATCAATAAATGAAAAACAAAAACTAACAGGATGAACGATTACTAACTCTACTAGCAATATTAATCAAAGATATGAATTCAGGTGTCCTAACCTGTTTGCTACATGTAGTGTTGTAAGCTCTTGACATGTAACCATACTGTGGCTTTAAATTAGTAATTTTTTTAAAATTTAATTCACACAAAAACAATCCACTCTGCTGAAATATGGCTAATGAATAATAAATAATTCTTTATAAGATTTCTCTATCAATATGGAAAAAAAAAGGAAGATCCTATATGCAACAATTATCTAATAAGATAAACTTTTCAGAGCAAAATACTTTTTTCTTAGAAAAGGACAACTTTCCTACCAATATGGTATTACATTTTTTATTATATACAATGTGAACTATTTGCAAATACAATTCCATGCGAATTAATCAGATCATGGCATTAACATACAAATTTTATATTTTTACAGTTATTCACTTAGTACATGCCTTTAATCTTTGCTGATAGTTAATATGTTATCCTTTTTCCTTTGTAAGTTGCTTTACACAATTTGGCATAGATTCCACAAGTTTTGAGCACTTATTTTTAAGTTAATCATCATGAAACCACACTTTAACTAGAGACTCTACCATATGTATTTTTGCAGAACAGTCATGTTTTGTGAGTCTCCTTTTGTAAACAGTCTACAAGTTTACTATTGGATTAAAGTCAGGGAAGTTCTCTGACCACTCTTAACACACGAGTATTTCTTCACTTTCTTTGAAGTATGGCAAGCAGCTAAATCATGTTGGAAATTTCCATCATCTTCTGGAAACCACTTCTGCAGCTCTCCAACAACTCTCCTTTCCAGTATTTGGATATTCTGCTCAGATTTCATCATACCATCAACTGGTACTAAAGGTCCGGTCATTCATGCATGAAACACTCCCAAAACATCTTGTTCATGGAGTGTTTTACACTCTGTTGTAAATTACTGAAGTTGTTGCCTCATTATTCGTTCAATACATATATTGAACCCTCTTCCCCTCAACTTCAAAATGACTGTCATCAGAGAAAAGAACTTTCTTCTACTGTTCCATTGTCCAATCCTAATGACTACATGCCTATAAGAGACATTTCCTGCACATTTCTCCTGTTAGAAGATGTTTCTTTACAGATTTGCAGGCTTTCCTTCCAACTGCCAGAAGCATAGGAAGTACATTAGAAATGTGTTAATTCGTTCTCCTTTCCCCAAAATTGCTAGCCAAGTCCACAGCATTGAGCCTAAGGTCTGATTCGCTTCTTCTGAGGAGAAAATCAGTTGGTGCTGTTTTCTTTTTCCTGCCACTGCTTCCCTTTTTCTTTGGCAAAATTGTGCCAGTATGTTTGTGCCAATGAAAAATTATATTTATAGTGCCTACACTGACACTAAATTTACTAGCTAACTCTTTTTGTGTCATGGAAGTATTCTGATATAATGCTATAATCACATTACTCTTCCTGGAGAGTATATTCATTGAAGACATAGATATTACTATCACACAATGAAACCTCAAAATTCCTCAAAAGTGACACATATCAAAATAAATACACTTTTATCCAAAAACAATATTCTCATAGATTAATTAACAATGAATAACAGTGCAAAGAATGCATAAAGAGCATGTAATGTAAGGATAAGCCATTATGTAGCACATTGTTGCAAACCATTGGGAAAACTATGAAAAAATTACCTTGTTTCAATTAATTCGCATGGGACTATAAGTTTTGCCTGGTTATTTCAGTTCCATCCAGTTGTTTGCAGACATTTACATTCCTTACTGGAAATATAAACTATTAAATATAGAGGGCTGATAATAAATGTTTGTTTTTGAGTCTTCATTCTATGCTATTTTATGTATACAGACCCACTGACTGATCTAAAACTTCCATTAAAAATGTACCCCATTAAAACAGTGGTTCATTATTGTTAATCTCACAAAAATTCTGGTTGATGATTTCAAAGATGTATAAAGCCATGAGCAATAGTTTGTAACAATCTTGAAATGAGAATGACTTAAAAATTATGTTTAAATATAACAAATTGATAAAGAACTTACACAAAACCAAATGGGCTGTTTGTTACAAGAAACAGTTTTTTATTGGCAGCTCTCAGATGATTAAAATACTTTTGAATGTCTTTGTTTTCTTCCAAGTACTCTGAAACATTTTGCTCCACAATTCCATGCATGACAGGATGGCTGCTTTGTACCGAATTCTAGAACACAAAACACTACTATGTAACAATGTAAAATTAACTACAAGGGTAGGTCCATAAATTACAGGCCTAACTATTTTCTAGATATTATAAAGACAAACAAATTTCACTTTTCAATATAGTTACGCTTTATTGCAATACACTTCTCATATCTTTGAATTATCAACCCCCTCTCCCTTCCCCAAACATAGTCAGAAGTCTTGTCTGCAAAATGATCTTAAACAGCATCCAGCACTTTTTCGTCATATTTAAATTTCCTTCCTCGAAGGTCCTTCTTTAGTTTTGAGAACAGGAAATAGTCACTAGAAGCTAGATCTGGACTGTAGGGTGGATGGTCGATCTCTTTGAAGTCACATTTCTCTACAGCTTTCTTTGCAACAAAAGCTGTGTGCACAGGCTTATTGTCATGAAGAAGGCACACACCACCACTCAGCTTTCCTTGTCTTTTCTCTTTGATGGAAGCACATAGTCTGTGCAGCAGGCCAGCATAGTATTCCCCATTTACTGTGGTGTTTCTCTCCTTGAAGTCAATGAAGAGTATTCAGTCCCAAAAGATTGTGGCCACGATCTTCTTGGTTGAATGAGTGACCTTGCCTTTAGAAGTGGTGCTTTGCTAGGTTTATGCCACTCCATTGATTCTCTTTTGGACAAGAGATCATGATAGAGGACCATAGTTTCATCTCCTGTAAGGTTAGCAGAACTTTTCTCTCGTTGCCACAGCAGAGCTCAGCTCCAAAAATGCCTGACAACAGATGATTCATTGCTGCTTTTGGACTGAGGAAAGAAGTCTAGGCACCCATTTTGCATTAACCTTACGCATGTTTAAATGTTCATTAATAATTAATAGGACTATTGTTTTAGAAAGGCCCAACCTTGCTGCTATTTCTGTAACTTTGATCCCTTAGTCTTCCATAATTTCTCCTTCCACAAGAGCGATGTTATCAGGAATGAGTACCTCCAAGGGTCGACCTGCACACTCTTTGTCTTCAATGCTTTCTCAACCCATTTGAAAAAGTTTGGCTCAATCTTTTATGGTAGAATATGGGGGATGCTTCCCCATATATACCATCCACTAGCTGTTTAATTTCATTTGGAGTAAGTCCTTCTTTTGTTCAGAACTTAATAACAGCTGGATACTCCATTTTGAACTTGTAACAATCTTCTATACACAGATTTCTTTATGCAACTATATCTGAACAACTAAACACAGCAGAGTGGAATTATAGCTGCAATTATTTACTTAACAGATAAGGTATGACACCAGATAAGAGTTTTGTGAAGGTAATAATCCTTATCGGTGAGGCCAAAACTTATGAACCAACCCTTGTATTTTTAATTGATTAATTTCATGTTACAGATCAGAGAGTCTGGCATTTTTAAAACATACTTTTTTGTATAATGATGACAATAATGATAACAAAAACAACAGCATTGTTATCTCGTGACATTACATAAAGTGAAAAATGGGTTCAGGGAGGGAGAGAAAAAATTCTACAAAAACTACTTAACTTTTAGACCATGAAGTGATGACTAACCCAGGGATTATAGCAGCAGGGTTGAAGAAGAAACATTAGAAACAGATTTGCTGAACAATGTGTCATTTCAAACTATCTAGCTCTGTCTTCAAAAAGACTTGGGTCTGCCAACTCAACATGCTGCCAAAAAGCCTCTTCTAACTGAAGCTATGTAGAAGAAAAAATTAAATTTCTGCAACACATATCTTAGCACTGGACAACAAAGGACTAGTATAAGATAATGTTTTCTGATTAAAAGCAGTTTCAAGCTGCTCAGAAGACAGTTCAAAGTGGTGAGGAGGTCCAAAAAAGTGTCATGGTATAACTCAAAACTATTAAACACTCTGAAAGTGTGATGGTATGGAGTGTATTTATTCGTAACTATGGCAGATAAGACTATATTTTTTCCCCCATAATGTCAAAATGAGGGAAAACAATTATTTAGAGGTGCTGCAGCAACATTTTGTGACACTTTGGCTTGTTTATCACAGTCAGCACTTGATGCATAATGGTGCTCCTATCCACAGATCAGAGACAGTTCAGAAATTTTTGCAATATACCTGTACTTCAATTGCCAGTTAACTCCCATGACTTAAATTCATGGAAAATGCTTGAAATGCTTTGAAAGGTAACATTGAAAAGAAGCAACCATCAAACATTTAGGAACTGCTAGATGTGTTGAATAGGTAAATATGGACAAAAATACTTTGAAAATCTAGCAGATTCAATACCTGGAAGGCTGCTGAAAGTGAACAAAGCTAAGGAAAATATGACCAAGTAATACTTGTAACAATCAGTGGAAATAAAGCACTGTAAAGTAAACATGAGTTATTTTTATTGCCTTTTTCCTCTAATGTCTAGATTTCAACTGTAAATATATGTGTGTGTGTTTTTAAACGTGAACAGTGCTTGAGGCAGGCAAGCTGTATTGAAATTCTGTGCACTTATGTAACTATACACTAAATTCTTCCTGTTATTAGAAATCCAGTCATAAGTCACTGGGGTTGGCCTACAGATATGTTATATGTAATGAAACTAATCACAATAGAAACATTCATTACAAATGAATGTGATATTTCCTTTTTTTTTTTTTTTTTTGAAGGTCTTTAGTCTGCTACACCAATTCACTGTGCCCCCATCCCCCATACTGCTGGTACATTTAGGCATTAGAACATATGTTTTTTGCTTCACTATCTTTACTTTTTTACCTTCTCATTTGTTCTTGAATCCCAGTGGGTCGATAACAGGAAAACATTCCTAAGCTCATGCCAGACAATAGCAGTAACATTCTCAAGTTGCAGCTAGGAAGATTTTCCCCTTTTCAGTTTTAGCTCTTTAGGGTTTGGAAATTCTTTTGATCAAACCTTTCTTCCAGCACAAGCTGTACCATATCCCTGCTGTTCAAAGGAACATTTTCATTAGCCTTGTTGATATAAAAAATTATAGAAATACACATGATGCAAAATTCAAATATGTATCTTTGCATATATCTTATGATGTATTAATATACAAGTGGATAAATGATTCATATCTCTTTGTTGCCTAAATAAATTTTACATTTCAATAAATAACCTGTATGATTGTCTGGTATTGCATTCCTATACATGCTATTTTGTTGATTTAACAGGCAATTGTTACTTTAGAATAAAATGCACTCTAACCATTTATGAATATCTCATGACTTGGTATATAAATATTGGCAAAATACTGATTATTTCCAACAGCATATATATATAAAATCATAATTATCTTTACCCAGTATTGAACTTATCATTTTATTGTTCAGAAGCTTTGAAAGTCATGCACAGTCAAAGCTTACAATTTGGCGGACACAGAAATCCTTTTAAAAATGGTCTTTGATATGAATAAATCTACATTGTCCATATATTTTGAATATACCTAAACATGCTTGCATTTCTCTACTTTTATTTATTCCCATTTTGAACATGTCTCTTCTATAAGGCTTTTTTGCTATTAAGTCATAGAAATCCCTATTTACAAAAACATAAAACATCAATTTCATATTTATTTCAGGAATACTATGTATTACATCTATATGGATGAAAAATTTTTAAAGACAATGAAAATCAATTTGGAGGTTCATTCCAGAGTAAGTTCCTTTGTTTTAGCCAGTCATTGTTTTCCACCAATACTTCCCCTTTTTTTTTGCTCTAAACTAGCATCTCTTTGTCCTTTAACATGGCCTACCTTTAAATCACTGAACTAATACTTATTGAAACCATTTTGTCTTATTTTTTATAAATTGCAGCATGAGGTAATTACCCAAAGACTTCAATGTTCCATTACTCTTTTACAGTATTCTAAAAAATCTGGATTTTTATATGTATGAGGTTATTACCCAATGATTCCAGTGTTGAATTTCATCTTTTACAGTATTCTAAATGTATTCATTCATGGTATTCTAAAAATCTGGATTTTTATATGTAATTACTTGTATATGCGTGAACCAATAAAGAATTTGGATCTAGCCTCGCTACATTTGGGAACTTAACTTTTAGAAATGCAAAAGCTCTCCTCCTCTGTGCCATAGCATTCCTATTAATCTTGAGTTCAACATGCAGAGTCTATTAACTGATGCTTGCTAAAAGGGGGAGAAAAAACAGCTAAAAGATTCATGCTTTTGTTAAAGGTAGTTTATGAACTTTTTAAAATTTAAAATTTTAAGGTTGACTTGCCTTTACATCACGAAACAGAATCTCTGGATGGTAATCAATGTGATGTTTTTCGAAGTAATCAGCTACATTGCACAGGAGGCCCATTTCTGGTACGGAAAACAGGTCAGCCAGTTGTACCATTTTTACACTTGCATCGTGCTGTTTTAACAATAAAATTAAAAGAGTAAGTTCTACTGTCATGTTCTGCTACCTATATGTTGATTGTTGAACCTTTCATAAGCACAACTACATATTAGTGTGCTAGAAGTACAGAAATTATTTATATTGCAAATTTATCTTCAAACACTTATGCTAATTTTATCAAATTATTAAATACCACCAAATACAAGTCTGCTTTAGTAAGCTCTCACATTTACTAAAATATATAATAAAATAACATTTTATATCTACTGCTATCTGTTATTGTATTTTAAAATATCTAGTATTGAAAACAAATCATGTGCATCAAGAGTTCTAAACACATAAAGGAAATGTGTTTCTCTAGGTAAGTGTTGAGAGTTCATTTAATCTTGTAGCTCACCTTTATTTGACTCTCATAGAAATACAGGTTTATAAAAGAAAGTTTACTCTATGGAAATTTAGGATCCGGCTTTCCAGAAACCACATATATGGCTAGAATTTCAAATAAGAGATTGGAAATTTGAGATCATACCCTCAACTGGAGTTACAGTTCTTCAGTTTACTCTGCTGATGCTCTAACCATTTTAACTTCTATGTTGATATTCAAAAGGCTATCTTCAGTTTACTCTGCTGAACTTTAACTTCTATGTTGATATTCAAAAGTTAGGACATCAGTACACTAAGCCAAAGATTTGTGGTGCAAATCTGAACAATGGCATGAATTTTTCCTGACTCTTTCTTATTTGCAACCTTAGCAAATACAAGAGCTTTGTATTAAAATCATATTCAAATTATAAACTTAACTCTTATAGTGCAATAGGCTAGAAACAATTCAGTGTTTCATCATCTTTTACAGATAACATTTCTGTAGCAAAGATAATCTTCAAGGTCTCTAGGGCATAAAGACTTAGATGGAAGAAGTTTGCAGTTATGGCCAAACAGGTTAGGAGTGGAAGCATGATAAACTAAAGATTGTGGTTTGAATCCCAGCCATGACCTAAAATTTTTCCTATTTGATTGCATTTTAATTTGTATGAAAAATTTTAAAGTTATATTGTATTATTATAATAAACAATTCCCAATGGGAAAACAGTGAAGCTCTTAGTAAGTCTAAGTGAATTGTAGAATCACACAAAACTCTAAAACCACTGTTCAAAAGTTAGAAGTCAAATTCCCTTTAGGTAGCAGATAAGTGTCAAGATTACATAGTTTCTGCTTTATTAAAAAAAAAAAAAAAAAAAAAAAAAAAAAAAGTGGTTTTGTTATAATGCTCTGACATTAATGCAATTTGCACCTCATTATTCCATAATAAAAGAGTTTGTAAATACTATTCACTTACGACCTACCCTATTGAGCTGGTAAACTAGATACTTTGGAAAATATGCACATATATAAGTCTTTACTCCTAAAATCTTATGATAGTTACATGTTTATCAGATCAGTAAAAACATAGCTTATTTTGGTGCCAATATTTAGCTTTCCATTGTTGAGGCTTTACCTTTGCAATATCTTCTACTCTCCATTCTTATCACCAATCTTATCACACAAGCTTTTTTGCCATTACATGTTGTTTTTTTCATTCATCTTTAACTGTTCTTTTGCTCAATGTCAAGACTCAGAGAAGTGTATAATTTAGAGGATGTAAGATACCTAGTAACCAAACTAAATTTCATTAATGTTGATCAAGAGGATGAAAAATTCTTAATTGATGATTTTGATGATGAAGTAAACAAAGATATTGAAGATACATGCACAGAAGAATGCATGGTAATTCTGATTCTACAGAAAGTGAAGTTGATAAGAAAATTGATCCAAATTATTTGTTTCATCTTTAAAACAAAGAGAAATATAAAATAATTGAAAGTATCATAAATTATCACTGGGCTTTCAGGGCTTAACAGTGAAGCACAATAGGCTAAATCAGTTATAGAATTCTGGGCAACCTTTTCTTTAATAAAATGTTATAAATATTGTAGAATAAACAAATATATCCTTCATTTAAGAACTTTTGAAAAATAAGACATTTTAAAAAAATTCTGTTGTAACTCACACAGTGAAGCTTGTTAAATGTAAATTATATCCTTGTGAATTCAAGACACTATCCCAACCAAAAGCAATGAAAAACATGACCAAACTTTACTGGGATGCCAGAAAGATGATGAAATGAAACACCAATCATCTGACATAAAAAGCAACTAATCAACCAAACATACAATTCATAAAAAAAAAAGTGTTCAGCTTATTTTCAATCACATCAATCCAATAAAACTAATAATCTTTTCATATCACATCAAAGTTTATACGTTCATCTTGAATTAAGAGACTGCTATTGGTGAGAATATGCTATAAGGATGCGACAGGACTAAGGGCCTTCATTGGTTGGACTTTTATATGCCACAGGAACTTGACATGTCAACAAGTATGGAGGATCTGTGGGATACATATGGTTATAGAGTGGAAATGTTTCTGCAGGTAATGAACCTTACAGATTTACGTTTCCTGTAAATGTCTCTCTTTAGACGACCATGTCACTAAATGTTAAGTTATATGGAATTTAGCTTTGATATTCTCTAATACTATTTAATTTTGTAAAATAAATAATAAAAGAAATAATAGCACAATTGATATTACTGAGCTATTCATATAAGTGATATTACAGGTATCAATTTGGTATTATACTGTTATTGAGTATAATACCACACAGAGCTCTAGGAGACTTGGCTTCTGTCTGAACCAATGATAACCTCTAACAGGGGTATAAGCAAGAATATGAAAATAATGCACAGAGAAGATGCATGGGGGTCATTGTTTAACTGTTGTAGTATAGCTGAATTGCTGCAGCTTTGAAAAAACAAAAACTACAGTTCATGGTTCAATTTATTCACTTTTTTTTATGCCTATTTACATGAATAAGTCTGTGTTGTTTTGCAATGCAAAAAGAACATTTATTGAAACAATGGATTACCATAGATTCAGACTTTAATGCAGATGGAAAAGTAAATATACTCCAAGGTTGCCAAAAGTAAGTAACTTTAGCTAGTATCTAAAAATCACTCAACATTTTTGATTTAGCCCTCTTGTAATTTTATACATGTGTGCACAGTAGAGGCAGAGCAATGAATTATACAGCAGTTCTCAATTCATATTTTCCTTCTACATTTCCCCTATACATTTTATTTTTAGAGAATCTAACGCTAATTTATATCAGGCTAGTATCTAAAACATTGAACATTTTCATTTTCTCAGTTCAAGTTTGAAAAGAAATCCCATGTTAGCAGCATAAATCAACAACAGCGTATGTTACTAAATTGACTAGGAGGAAAACAACTGCAGTAAAACTAACCAAACTCTTCTCACCAATATAGCTGGTAGTTCTGAAGGAGTTAACTTAAACCTTTGTCTTTGTCAAGCTTTGGTGTCAGCAAATGACCAATTGCATGTATTGAGTAACCTGAGGAATTTTTGGAAGATAAAAATGGTAGCAAAATGCCCCATGATTCCATATTTTGTAAAAATTATTTGGTTCCTGAGTACCATTTGAACCTCACCTTATTTTATGCAATAAAATTGAAAAAACTACAAAAGTACAGTAACCTGCACAGTTATAAATGCTTTATGCATATTGTGGCCAGGAGAGGATCAGGATAACAGCTTCTGTTATTAGTGATTTGACAGTGTAACCTATATGTTGAAGGCAAGAGAAGTTCTACAGTCCTTCTACCCAGGCAAAATATATGTTACATCTTGGCCCATGCTCTACACTGCCTGGCATAGGAGATTAAAAACCATTTTCATGACGTGAACAGTGTGGTGTATTCTCAAGAAAGTTTCCCTTAAAACCCCTACACAAGTGCAGATGTTTAGAGAAAAACTCCTGGAACCTCTCTACTCTCTTACGCCACTGCTTCACCCAAGTGTGTGTGTATGTTTGTACATACATGCAAATATTCCCAAATGTTTCAAAAGAAACAGAAGAAACTCTTTGATTTCTCCATATTTTGTACCTGTCTCCTACCCAATTCCCCTCAAAACCCCAGGCCATGTTTATTACCTAACCCTTTAATTTATCCACATATGGTACATGTCCTTTTTATCCAATCTTCTCTCATGTTTTATTATCCCATTGTACACTTTTATCGCTTTGTACGATATGTTTAGTGCCTCAAGTGTTTTTGTTTTAGCAGGAAACAGAAATGAATTATGACCTTACCACCCTTCTAGTAAACATCACAATAAGCAGAAATAACGAAATTAGTTCACATATTTATTTTGGAAGGATAACTAGATTGCTTTCACAGAGTCACACATTAATGTCCACAGATCCAACAACTACCTTCCAATTTATGAGCATCTGCCAAATATAGCCAGACACACTTAATTATTCATGTCTTCTTCTTTGAGCCACCCTAATTGCATGAAGGACTATATAAGACCCCAGAAATGGTCTCTTGAAGGCACAATACAATAGAGTTGTCAGATTATGCGTATCATCTTCGCCACAGAGCTTCGTTGTCACTCTGATATTTAGAAAATCAACATTCTGAATCCTGTCCTTGGGACTTTGAAGTTTTCAGTGAAGTCTCTCATTTTTCTTATTATTCGTTTTGTAATCTCTTCCATTACTTGTTATGTTTCAACTTTTAAGTGATTAACCAATGCACACATCCTTCAGCTTACTACTCGCCATTCAAACGTCCCTTGGCTCCCGTTCGGACTCCGACGGCACAGGGAAACGACATTAATTTTTGGTGTCGGGTATGGTGATGTGTCACCATCGATTGTGCACCACATCTGAGAGACCAAGAAGAACACATTGTTGACTCGTAAGTTGAGTAATAACTTCTACTATAATCATCCGGCGTTGACGAGGTGACTAATCGCCAATTTTCGCACCTAGCGATTATATCCGGAGACAGACGTCAGGAAAAGCCGTCTTCGTCGCAATAGAGATCATGCCACCGACGCTATGTTCATATAGAAGATCTGTCGTCAGAGTCGTGGACTGTCCTAGCCGCTGTCAGTCCTATAGAGAGAAGTAGCTTGGCGAATAAGACAACGAAACAAGGAGATCCGTAGCGACAACGCTTCGAGGAAGGCGGAGCTAATTGCTGGCAGCCTCCTCCAAAGACACGCAGCTGAGCAGCCTCGAAGTCATCAGTTGGTGAGTCAGGTTCAATTCTATTATTTGTCTAGCTCTTTATTACAACCATACAAGATGAGTATTAGTTCAGGCGAGGATGTGGCTTAGTAGGCATTATAGTATTTCTGAAGCATTAACATGAATTAGTATACCTTTTGGTGATAACAAGAAGACGATGAGAGAGTTTATTTAATGTTGATTATGCACTTGAGTTGGTTAATTCACACCAGGATCATTGGGAATGCCCAGTCAAAGTTAATAGTGAGGGATCTCACTAATATGTGGAAGAAAGTGAATGGCATTTTAGAGGAAAATTATGGTATTAAGCATATTATTTTATTATGCATGTAAAATGTTTAACTCTAGACAAGAAAGAGTGAAAATGTAGCCTCATGGGGCAGTCACATTGATACTATGCAATTGATTTGAGGAAGGCAGCCAAATGTATATATATATAAAGAGTAATGATCTACCTGGCGTGGTGAGTCTGATTAGCCATCTAGCCAAGGCATGCTTTATACAGGATCTAAGCAGCAAAAGCATCCACAAGGAGAAGGAATTATCCAGTTGAATGCTATTGAGTTAGCTCTGGAAGAGGAGAGTGCTATCCTCTTGTCCAGAGATAGAAGTACACCCTCCCACCGGAATGGACTGCAGGTATGGTGACACACTAATTGCACGCCCAGCTGGAATTAAAGTGAGCGGAAGTTTCATTAACCCACCTTCTTATCTGCAGGATGTTTTATGATGTTTATGCTTCAACTTGTGGCTGCCATTTGGCAAATTTTCTTGTAGGAAAACTATGTGAAGATGAGTCAGGAGATCCGTACTTGATTGCTTGTAGGGTTTTAGAAAAATTATATCATTTTACTATTGCTCGCTTTGTGAACGATGCTCTGAAATGACTTTGGCTAGTAGGAGACAGTGAACACAAATTTCAGGTTCTGCTTTCAGATGCTGCAACTTGCTTGTTGAAAGCTGCTTCAGCATTAAAAGTATTTTTGTCCCCAACTCTTTCATGTTACATGTATTGTGCATGCACTTCACAGATGATACAGTATTTGGTACCCCATCAATCGCGAAAAATTGATTAGAATATATCTTTTATTTCAGCTAGCTTTAAGTGAAGGGTTCTGTTTGTAAGAATGTCAAGAAAAGCAGGAATTTTGCTCGGACAGCAGAGAGACCGTTTTGGCAGACAATGGAGCTTTTGTTCTTTAGGAGGACGGGTGTTCGCCCCGGCCAGGTATGCTGGGAAAGAACAACGCTATAATACCGCTAAGGCCGTTGATCTGTAACGTTCAGTAAAACTTGAAATTACACGCTGGACGAATCAACGAGTGGTTAAGCTCAAATAATCAAACTGGCCAATAATATGAGAGTGGCATGAAGTCACCGCTAATCTATGAGGATGTCTACAGTCATAGTGGCGGGAAAATGGAGCGTCCCTGCATCACGTGGTAAAGCGTGCTATATTGGGTATTTAAGGACGTGAAATCGCCCTTTTCGAGGTCTTTTGGTCTTTTTGGTTCGTCTACTCCGTTACTCTGGGAACTCTGGTCTGTTCTCGTCATCTTGATCCTACAAGTATCCAGCGTTCAGATGCCTTAGGAACGCCCATGTTCGAGCGTCACTTCAGCTCGACAAGTCTTCCGAGCGGTCAGCAATCACATTGCTAGTCAAATATTACAGCTCCACGTGTCTGCCCGACGTCTTGTTACTGCGGTCCGAACAGAAACACCTTGAGATGCACTCTTTGTTAAATAAACAATGTCAACCTGCAGATAATGTGTTTCTCTGGTCGATATAATACCTTTAATTCCCTTCACTCAACCCGGCACTACCAGGTCCCGAAAACCAGCTACATCCCTGAGATCGACGTGAAGAGTTATCGAGTGGTGAGCTGGGTCATGAACAATCAAACTCCTATCACCATTCACTCCGCCACCTATAACCACTTCAAACCTTGACCCTCCAACGCGGGACAATTATCAAAATTAACCCCCCCCCCCCATCCTCCCACCAATAACTACTTCACAGAGTAGCAGAAACCATAAGGGAATATTTTCCTGATGGGAACAGTTTAATAACTAGCACCAAGAATATATTTATTAAAGCCCCATCCATAGTGCTTAAAAAGAAAATTTGCCATATCTCCCATTACCCCCACAGCCAATACTTATTCGTTGTGGTAAGTGCATTGAAGCTGCTCTCTTCTATTCAGATAAATGCTATGCTGTTAAAGAATTCATTAGTATGCTGAATCCAACTGATGCTTTATCAATTGAACATTCTCACAATATTTTAATAGCAAGTATTTGTAAAGGAATTGCCTGTAATCAATACTCATTTCAAAGTGCATCCCTGGAAAAAAAAAAAAAAAAAAAAAAAAAAAATTATGAAAAATCTGGTTTTTCTTTACATGTATCATTAGCAATTCTCAATGAGTTCAGAGTTAACCTAAGAGTGCTCCTCTAAAGGATGAAGGAAAATTTAAATTGTTTAAGGTTTAGGGAGAAATACTGACACACACACTAAAGGTTTGTGTTATGTAAGTAAATATCTTCAAGGTGAAAATGTAGTGCATCCTGAAGAAAATTCCCCAGAATAAGTGCTATCAAATTTTGCCCAATAACATCTGTAGACATGGAATGATCCTTTTCAGCATACAAACTTGTGTTAAATGATAAATGCTGCACCTGAGTATTTGAGAAAATGATCATTGTACACTACAAATCAAATTACAATGACTGAAATGATGTCTAAGTAGGAATGTACATTGTAAGTACCAAAAAGTGCATGCTTAGAATATTTTCAAAATTATAGAGCATATTTTAAAGGTTTTGACAGCATAAATGCATGCATATTTTGGATATTTTTAGTGCATACAAATCTGATGTGTACTGTTAATATTAAATTGGAATTTCTTAGAAATAATGACTTAAGTACTAAATGCATTGTAGTGATCTTAAATTTAACCTAGAGTACACATGTGCCTGGAGGAAGAAAGAATCATTTCCCTATTACAGAAAGGCAAGCCAAAAGATGATACAGATCTATCGGCCAATGTCATTAATAAGCACAAAGTACAAAATTATACAATATTTTGAATAATGCAAATTTGCAAAAAGATTAAATAGGCTTATTGAGACTTACAATGTCAATGATGCCCAAGCCATATCAGAAAGTGAATTAATTTTCAGCTGATGCAATACTTGGGATAAAAATAGAGCAACCCCTATTTCTAGGATGAACAAGTTTTTAACTCTTCCATGATGTGGACATGTATAGACATTCTTAAATGGATTCTAGCAATTATAGATATCCTGCATGCACATCAAAACTAATGCTTTCAAAATCTTCATTACATTACCATTAAATTATTTATGTAAATTATGCCACACACTTCAAGCTTATCTCTAAAAGTTCTGATGTGTACAATGTGACTGGGAACATGGGTAAATAAACCAGGGCAAATTTCTACAATCACCATAAATAACATTGGTTTCTTTAATATTTCCCTTTGTCCTTTTGTAATACTATACATTTCTGACATGGATGCAACATTTTGGCGTGCGCAGAATTCTTTTATGAAAAGGTTTCCCTGTTAAACTAATGGTTCCAGGTTTTATGGACTTTCTACCCCCTGTGTGTACAGACCTATGAATGGTGTAGCCAGCAATTAGGCTGTGAGCTATTGATAATCAGAAATCCAAGTATGTCATTGATTTGTGTGGGTTTAGAGCCCTCTAAATAATCAAACAATCATATCTTACAATAAGTGGAAAAAATAATTTACTGTACCATTTTATGGTTTTTTGTAAAAAGGAATATACCTTCAATACCTGATCCACTAACTCCATACTGTCCATATGCATATTATATTCCTATATAATGTCAGGCTTGAAAATAGTCGTATTAGGTGAGCATCCATTTTGTCTGTATCAACCAACCGCATTTTTGGCCATCCTTCTATCTTTCCAAGAAATGTATGTAAATGGCAGGAGCTGAGCTATTATCCCCTCTCTTTTGTGCTTGTAGTATTACATGTGCTACATTCTTTGACAACCCAATACAATTTGAGTGTACTTTTGCAATTGCTTTGGTTATTCTGTTACATAAGGAAATAAATAACTTTTGTGTTTTGCACCAGTTATCTAAACATACAGTTTTGCCCTGAACAAGAACAGGAGCCAGGATGTACATTATTGTGGAGCTAGATGCTAAATCTGGACCTGCTGGTTTTTACCAGTCTAATTTTCATTGTATCATCTTATTCCCATCTAAAGGCACAATAGAGACCCATTATTTCTTAGCTGAGATTTTTTTTTTTTTTTTTTTTTTTTTTTTGTGGTGGCGATTTGAAGAGCTAATAAATTAAGAAAATCTAAGCAATATCCTCTTGAAATACATAACTTGGAAGGAAAGGCAAAAGAAACACAAGTGATTGTGGGATGAATATAAACTTTCTGGCTTTCAAAATACACAAATGGAGGAGGTGATTGTTTAATTTTGCTTGATTAGCAACTTGAGCCAGATGAAAGTACAGTCTGAACAAAAAAGCAGCATTCATTCAGTGTAAGAATCAAAATGACATACAAAATTTAACAGTTTTCAAAATGTTGTAAATAGATACACCCTTACTTGAAAGAGCCAGCATATCATTCATGAAATATTCTTTAATTCCTTTTTTGTTTCATTAAAATATTTTAAAATATAAAAGAAAGATTAATATTTTTCTACACATAGATAATTTATGTTTCCAGTCAATTTAAATGTACATCTCTGATTACTGGGTTTATGGGAACAGCCAGAGGGTGATTTAAATGAGCAATGATCAAAGGATCAGTTACACAAATTAATGATGCATTGTCTGTACTTGGACTTAGCTGAAAATTGCATGTTAATTTTATTTTAAAACCCTGAAAATGCTGTACTAGAAATTAAAATGTGCTGCTAAATTCTATAATGTGCATAACAGTACCTTTAGTTTCAAAGTGAAGCATGTTCATTATTACACTATACTATACTACTACTCATTAATATCAATACACTTGCTTATTTACATAAAATTAACACTTAAAACTGTCCTAGGAATAAAAACCAAATGTTACCGATTTGTACACTGTACCTATATTGAAGTTGGCATGTTTGAAAATTTTTATAGCTTCTCTAATTATTCTCAGCTTGTATTTGTGTACTGAAGCAATTTTATTCATATAATTTTGTATTTTTGGCTGTAATAGCATGTTTGCCTAAGCTAATTGAAAATTGTGCATTTTTTCTGCTCATATGTTTCCTTAACTCTGCAGTTGATACTATGTTCTGTTTGCACGATATAGACAGGAGCAAGGGGATTGTGGTGGATCTTTCATTTTTTGAAGCACATTATTAATAGGATTAATTGTTTGGAAATAAGTAGAGATGCCATGCTTTTTTAGGATGCAGGCAGTTCTACCAGTCTTGTTATGTATGTAAGGATGAACAGCTATTTGATTAGGAAATGCCTTAAGAACGATTGGCATTCTCTGGGTTCAATGAAGATTGTTTTCTTCTAATAGTTTTATGAATTTTGTATGTCCATTGACTAGTAAGGCCTTAGAGGTTTCAGTTAATCCTTGTTGGAATTCTTCTTGGCATATGTTGTATACACGGTTAACAAGTACAGAGGTGCCAATCTTTTATGTGCAGGAGAATGATGAGAATTGGCATTGACTAGTAAGGCCTTAGAGGTTTCAGTTAATCCTTGTTGGAATTCTTCTTGGCATATGTTGTATACACGGTTAACAAGTACAGAGGTGCCAATCTTTTATGTGCAGGAGAATGATGAGAATTGGCATTGAGGTATTTATCAGTATGAGTGATTTTCTGAATATTGTATGACCAAGTGATCCATCCTCCCATTGATACTAGAACATCTAGGAATGGCAAAGAGTTATTACTTTCCTAGATGTTCTTGTGATGATTACTGACCTGAAGAAAGAATTGTAATTTATTTACTCTATGTGGCCATATCAAAAATATTTCATCAAAATGTTGTAGCCAATTTTAGGTTTTAAGTCAATGGATTCTAAAACTTGTTCAAAAGCTTTCATGAAAATATCAGCAAGAAAAGGTGACAAAGGAGAGCAAATGACTGTACTTTCCATTTGTTTGTAAATTTTACTTTGGAAAGAGAAGACTGTACTGCTAACATAATGTGCAGCTAAGTTTGCAAGTCCAGAGAAAGGGCACTGTTTGCAAACTGTTCTTAGAATAAAGAGATAGTTTCTTCTACAGGGATCTTAGTGAATAAAGAAGCACATCAAAACCATAATAAGTCTCCTGGATCTGCAATGATGGATTCAATGACACCAATGAAGCATTTAGAATTGCTAATGTGAGAATTGGAAAGAGTAAAAAACTGCTTTGAAATGCTATTGAGATTTTTTTTGAATAGTATTTAATGCTTGTTTTTATTGCTGAGGCATCATTGGCCTTGGACACTGTTGATGCATGAGATGAAATGATAATTGGGAGAGTATTTTTTTAAGGAGGAAAATGTTCCAGGCCTATGTTTAGGGTACCATTTGCCATTTATAAGGAGTGATAAAAACCTGGAAAAAACCTCAGACAGAGAGGACAGCCCTGGTGAGAATCGAACCCCAGACTTCCTGCTCATGAATCTGCACCAAAACAACCTCCGCTATCTGACCTCAACCACCTGTGGCAGTTGCCATTGAGATACTTAGCTAACAGAGTGTAGGAGAACTAACACTACAAACAGTAGGACAAAGAGGAACATTAGTTTTATGAATTTTAGGTAGGCAATAAGTAGTAGAAATTTTTGTTGAAGAAGAAATCAATTTCTTTTGAATCTCTAGAGAAATGAATGACAAATTTAACAATTCTCTTGAGGATGTTTTGTAAGGAAGTCTTAGGCCTACAAGTGCAACAACAAAGGACATAGCCCAAACTGAACTGGGAAGAGTATCAAAGAATGATATGATTATCAGTCCTAAAATATCAGTTTAGGATCTTCATTCCAGAAGGCAGTAACTTATTAAGACAATGTTTAGAATACCACAAGGAGAATCTTAGGAATTCTGGATAAATTAATAGTCTCTGGAATAGGTTAAGTAGGAGAAATTTGGGTAGAAGAGAAAATAATAAGTAAGGGATTTTGGAATGTAGCAAAGAGGAGATGTATGAATGCAAAATCTATTAGTGATATAACTGGAAAAAGATGCCTAGTTTTCTATATTCCAATAAAGAAAAATTGGGAAAAGGAAATATATATTGCTAGAGTAAATAAAGAACAAAGGGAGGGAATTGTATGGTTAAGAGCAGGATATGGAGATTAAAAGGAATAAGAAAGGTTGTTCCACAGAAGCAATGCTCTGTTTGTGGAGGGAACGAAGATATTCCACATAGTAATTGAGTGCCAAGGGATGGAGCTGTGGAGGAAGGAGTTGCTAAAACAGAAATGACTTAAAACAGACAGGAAAATAACTTTAATTGACATTTTCACAAAGGATTATAGAAAAATAGGACAGGTGTTCAGTAAAGTTAAAAAAAGAGTAATTGATCAGTAAACAAAAATGAGGCACTTTAAACATAATTTGAATTTTAATAATTTGTTAAATTTTATGAAGTAATTATAAATTGCATATAGAATTTTCTCTCTCTCTCACAAGCACGCACACACACACACACACGCACACACTGAATATGTTTGGCTAAGAGCCTGGGCTTAATGCCTAGTTATATTCAGAATATGTAAACAAATAAATAAATAAAACAATTCTCTTGCCCATTGGTTGGATCTAGTTTGATTTCAGAATATGTGTTATCATGTAATAAATCTTCCATCTTATTAACATGATCTGTTTTATACATAAATATTGTATTCTTGCCTTTTTCAGATTTTAAAATAATAGTCTTCTCTCAATTTTTAACTCCATAAGAGCTAGGTGATCTTCTCTAGAAATATTACTATTAAATGGACAAAATTGCTTTAGTGCCCTCATCATGTCTATTCTGTTATCAGCAATGGATGATAGATATAACCAATGGCTAATTCTACTTCACAAATGTTGTCTTCTGCAGGAATTTTCATGGGAGTGATGGCAAAGTTTAATCTTTTGGAGAATAATGACTTTGTCCAAGTGCTGTGATGAATTATTGAACACTGTGTTTCTTGGAGGCATTTTTTTTCTTATCTTTTCAGTGATTGAGCTGGTTAAATTTCTTCTTTTTCTTTGGTATAAAATTGAAAAACTGAAGAAGTTTGTTTCGAAGTACTCATGTCTATGATGTTCCATCATCTTTATTCAAGATGCCATGAGTTTAAGATGTAGAACATATCATTCTTTGGATACTATGCCTAATTGTTTAATGTTATCATTATATGTTTGCACGGAAGTACTGAGCTTGCTCTATGGAAAATTCTCTTGGCAGAAGGCATTTGGATATGAAATTTCACAGTGACACAAGAAGAAATGCAGTTGAAATCCCTGCAGCTTAAAAGGAAAGGCAGAGAGCACAGAAGGCTGGCTTGCTTTTGTTGAAGTTTATCTAAATGTCTAGTAACATAAAAATATCAGTGTAAAGGCTTGATTTATGATGTAGATTTTTGTGGCCAAAATTTGTCATGATAAAAGTTTTTCAGCTTATGTGCACGAAACCTAATGATAATACACCAATTAACATTTCCAGGACCTTACAATCTATCTGTTCCAACAGTAAAAAGGAGTCTTTCAGAAGCTGATCTAATGGGACCTGTGGCAATAACAAAACATTTGCTAAAGCATATATGTTCATCAGTGTGTTCTACTAGCTGTTAAATATGGTGGGGGTCTATTATGGTTTGGAATTGTTTTTCTAGGAATATAGTTGGAGATATGGGGACAATTTAAGGAAAGATGAATCGGAAACAATATCAGTTCTTCAGTGTCATGCAACACCATCTGGATTGCATTTTGTACAGAAAGTTTTGTGCAAATTTTTCTAAACACTGATTTGGAACTATATTAGGTACATTGCATTTAAGGAAAAATAGAGGGTCCTGAAAAATATATCTTGATTCTCCTAAGTCTGGACTGCAAATCCATAAAATTGTTATGGGACAAATGGATAGACATATCCTAGAAGTTCAATTAAAAACGTTTTCACCATCTCTGAGAAATTATTCAACAGTATAAAGGATGTAGGATCAGAGTACCACCAGGACTTATAATCAAATGTCTAGAATTTGGTACACAATTATTAAAGCTAAGTTGAATGCTTTGATGAAAATAAACTTCAATTTTCCTTGTTCCTTTCAATGGATAAATTTATGCCATCATTGTATTTTTGACATAATAAATATATTTATGTACTGATTTGTAATCTGTGTTCCTATTATAAGTATAAAAAATGATATAATGTATTGAAATTAATAAGCAGTTGTGTAATTTTCTAAAATTTGCACACAAAGCTGGTGCTATTTTTAATACTTAGTAACCTTAGACATAGTTTCACAACCAAAAAATCAAGAGCTAAAAACAAGACTTATAAGGGTAGAAACAAAGTCAGACTTACCGTATTTTTTGCTTGCGATTCAACATAAACAATGGGTATAGTTCGGTTTTTGTAAAGTTGTAACACCTCTTCATTAGACAATGGTGACAGACCACGATATACAGTACCTAGTTGAATTTGCAGAAATGAATCCAACTTAAGCAATACTCCCTTTTCTATATCATAATGAAGACCTCTAACAGCAAATCCTGGATTGTAGTCCATTTTTTCTATGGCTGCAGGATACTATAAGGAGAAAAATGGTGTTAGAACACAAATATGACTTCACAGATATTTATAAATATTGTCAATATTAATTCAATTTGGAATCAAACACAGTGAAACACACATTAATAATCTCTTCTGAGTCAAAATATTTAGAACACTCTTTATGGATTTACTTACAAGAGACTTACTCAGGACATGTCTCTTAGAACATTGTCCACATCCTGAGCTGCTAAACAACTGTTGGATCTTTCACAGAAGTTGGGTAGGTAGGTATCTGGATTGACTCTCGTAGTCTTGTAATAAACTTGAATAAAGAACTGTCTGCTTCCAGTAAGTTGAAATTCATAAGGTTTTGCTCATGTTTTTTTTATATAAATTCTTTCCCAATGTTTAATTCTTTAGGTTGTTAAACAGTTTTTAATAAAAATTTGAATAGTTTAGGATTTTCACAATGAAATATAGTATCATATAACTAATTATTTATGAGGAAGTCACTCAAATTTCACATGAGAAATGTAAAATATAAACATATGGAAAAATCAGCATACCATTTCTGGCAAAAAAACCATGAGTTCCAAAATGAGTCAAAACTCAAAAGCTCTTCAAAAATCCATGGAATTATTCGTGTGGGAAAATATATTCTTAAACGAAAACAAAGAGAATTTAGTTAATTATAATTTTCCAAACAACAGTAACCTCATCAAAAAGTTTATAAAATTCAAAGAGCGACATTAATACCGCGCTAGAAAGCTGACAAAGCTGAATCGTGCTGACGATGAAGGAAATTTGCCTTTGAAACATGTCCAAGTAAGTGAAACAAAACTAGAGAAATTTGAGTGACTTCTTCATAAATAAGTTTTTTAATAACTTGATGCCTTTTTCTATTTCATGGTTTTCATTCCAAAAATGTGCTGCCACAGCTGATTTATCTATTTGTTTGAAAAGGATGTTAACGTTAGGCTGAAGGAACATTAGGGAAACACCTGTTACAAACAGAAAAATCAGTTATGGCAGCACATTTTTGGAAGGAAAACCATGAAACAGAAAAAGGCATCAAGTTATTAAAAACTGTTCAACAACCAAAAAAATTAAACATATGGGAAAGAATTTATATAAAAAAAAACATGAGCAAAGCCTTATGAATTTCGACATCCTGGAAGCAGACAGCTCTTTATCCAAGTTTATTCACAAGACCACAAGAGTCAATCTAGAAATTTACCTACCTAACTTATACAAATGATACAACAATTGTTTAACAGCTGATGATGTGGACAATGTTCTATGAAGCATGTTCTAAGTAAAGCTCGTGTAAATGAAACTATAAAGAGTGTTCAGAAGAGACTACTTATAAATGCGATATTCTACTTTCATTGAAATGCAATATCTCTTTCTGCTTCCTAGCAAATAATGTCTTAGGATTCTAACCATTATCACTTATTTTCACTTTGGAGGGAAGGAAGAGAGAAAATGAGCAGTTTTGTGTGGAGGGAGAGGTTGTCTTTGAGGTTTCCTGAGCACTTAGCCAACAATTACAGAAATATGCTTAACATTAGAAAACTATAACTCCACTAGTATCCAATGGTTTTCATGTTGAGCAGTTTCATTTAAAACTGGTGATTTTTAAAATAGCACATATTTGCATGTTAGATAAGTTTATATGGAATTTACTTTAAATAACATGTGAAATGTGGGAGTTTGTTTATAAATTTTGACTGATATTGCCACCATAATGGATATTACTTTGTTTCCTCCTCATATTGTATAAAGCTGCCTACTGATGAAAATGCTGTACAAAGGATGGCCAAGGTCATTAAAATACAAATTTTGAACAAGATTTAGTTATATCTCCACCAGACTGACATGTTCTAAGTTTTCTTCAGTCCTCATTGATGGCAAATGCCGGGGAAGTATTCCAAATTTAGTTCTGAAATGTTTCCTTCCCAAATTATCATTTCAAATCATGTACTACCAGTTCCAGTGTTTGTGATGCCTCATTAGCAAAAGCAGGTAATAAACACTATGCTGTTTAAACTCAATCTTCCCCATAGAGAGGGCATTCCTGAGAGACAAGTGTTTCTGTGTCTCCTAAGAAATAGACAACATTTACAGCAACTGAATGGATCACCCGAACAATGTTGTACTTGAATTAGTGGATGTGTTAGGAAATTTTCAGTTTGTCTCACGTTTTGTTATCACTATTTTAATATTAAAAATGGTGTTTATGAGAACTAGTAGTAACTGCAAGCAAAATGACAGACTAGCTAGAACTATTCCTCTCACAGGCTGACAAAAAAAGACACAGTAAAGGTAAACGGAGAAATAGAGAAATGGGCTTATGGAAAGATAATCTTCATGAACATCTTCAGGACAGTGGGTGTCCATATATCTCCACCACAAGATGCCTGCATCTGGAAAATTGCCTCCAAATACAGTAAGTAGAGCAATGTTGTAACTAGCCTACAATACTTCTTTATTATTTTCTGTATTAAAAAATAACTTATTTTTGTAATTAAATCTAACATTTTGGATTTGTTATGGAAAATATTCACTGAAATGTGCTAGTTATATTAAGTGATTAATTAGTTGATTAGCATTATCAGTAGATAAATTGCACATTAAGAATTATTTATATGTTTCAGGAGAGAGTACATGGTTGTTCTTTGCAATGTGGGCAACTAAGTGCAGATGATAAGAGAGAATTTGATGAATTTTACAAGTTGAACTGCAATAATAACCCACTTCTGATGCATCAATGTGCAGAGTTACTGAACATTAAGCAGAGATTAACAGGTGCAGATTAGCATTCATTCATGATAACAGAATATACCTGGTTCCAAATCATGATGATCCTACAACTATCTGTGGGAAAATAAATTATAATATTGTCCAGCTCTGGACTAGTTACAGCATTACAGAAAGAATAGAGGACCCGGTTGCAGAAATTTGCCTCCAGTCAACATCCGCTGCTTTCCAAATGCATATTCAGAATCTCTGTCAATTACAGCTGAAAAGAAATACAACCTATTGGATGTGCATGATCCCCCCTTAAGTTCAAAAATTTTTATGAGGACTTGACCAGTCAGTAAACTAAAATGTGCTTTCTCAGTTTTGTTAGCATAATTTGCTTTATTAGAGTTTGTGTTTTTAGTGAAAAATTATGCTTGGAATGTTAATATTTTGCTAAATATAAAGAAATATTGATTCATTATCTGTTATTGCATTTAAACTATTAAAATAATTGGCTGAACAATGTGGTAGTACCAAAATAATGTAATTATATTTGTCAGTTATAATGTTGTTTCCATTTTTTTTCTAAACAAGATATGAAAATGCAGTTATTGTGTATACAAAATAATTATTAGTACTGAAAAAGTTGTATATGAGCACTAGCTTTTCTAATACAAAGTATTTTTGTATTTTTTCCAATTATAAAAGGCAATAAAATGTTTTTTTCATCTCCTGTACATTTTAGTTTTTGTTGGTTACAACATTGTTTGGTTTAACCATTCAACTTGTAAATTAGACTGGCAAGCATTGCATTTCTTGTTGGCAAACATAGCAGAGGACCTCAGGACTCAACTGCAGCATCTCCACAAAAATCGTTATAAAAATAAATCTTAATTTTTTTCAAAATTGGGCTCTTCTATTCCACATGTCAAAGGAAGACTGTTAGTTAAACTGAGGCCTTACAGTATTACTGATGTTCATGAGTTGCAGCAGCCAAATAAGCAGAAGAAAGTTTATTATTGAACATAGTTCTTGGCTTGCATTTTGTGGCTATCTGACATATTACATAATTCACAAACCAGGCCTGAACCCAGTGTTGTTAGTGGTGGTTACGGTAATGGTTTTAGGGCTACAATCATAATGGTCATTAGCATCTGAATATAGACAATTTACAGGAAACATGCACTTCACAAAACAAAATATGTACCCAACCAGGAGTGGTGCAAATTGCACTCAAACACTAGAAAGGAATAAAAGCCAAGATGAGAATCAGCCCATGATCGAGAAATATTTATATAAAAAAAAAACTGAAAATACGATAATATGATAGCACTAAGTTTCAATGTATAGCACAGCAAAGAGCCGGTGTTAAAACATTAAATGAAAATAGGCTTAACATAAAAAAAATTATTCAGTGCCAAATAAAAAGACACATTCTACAACTTCTAAGTCATTTGCATAATTATTCTGGCCAATAAAGCAAAATCCAAAGTGGCTGCTAAAGTGGGAGTCAATCAAAGCATGCTATTCAATGAATGGAGTAGTACAGTAATGACAAACTGGAGAAGGGTTATCCTTAAGCAGTTTATCTTATCAATCCCCAGAAAGCAGACCAATCATCATGCCATCAGAAGAGAATGCCTCTGGTAAAAGCAACCAGAAAAACAACAGAAACAAAATCATCTGCTTTAATAGCTTAAAATGTATCATCAGCAGCTTCATTCCCTGTAAGCCATGACCAGAAACCTACATGAACATTACCTGGTACCAGAAACAGTAAGCATATTGGCTCATGTCCTGAACTTTCTGTATAGTACGATTAGGCTGTACAAAACCCAAAGGCTTTGAAGACACTAGTAAGTGAGATAAAAGCATGTAGTCCTCAAGCTTTTGACCTTTAACAAACAGCATAAAGCTGAGAAGTAAAAATTGGAAATAGACTTGCTTATACCATAAATAAATTTACATACAAGAAAAACAAAGGAAACAGACTTCCTTTTGAATCTCGGTATAAATTAAAATTTTGTGCCACAGAAAGGAAAAGAATTGGATAAAATACTATCAAAGAACACTGACGACAGTTGTGGATTTAAAAAATGAGTCAATCCAAGATGGGTGTGGATCTTGTTTGCTGCCAAGGAGAGAAATGAGTTTACCTTGTGGTAGACATAACTTTCAATCCAAAAGCAAAAGCCAAGTGCTAAAAAAATTGAGTTTGTATTTATCGACCATCGAGAGTGTCATTAAAGAGAGTCTGATGGTCTAGTGGTAACTATACTTGCTCGTAGACCCAAGGTCGCGGGTTCGATCCCCGCCAGGATCGAAGTAATGGCATCCTTCAGGAGGGAAAAGCTGTGGGTTCCGTGTCATAGATTTCGGGGGCGTAAAAGAATCTCAAGCCTGAAAAACGAGGCCTATGAGCAAAATTTATCAGCTTTTTCATTCTCCGAATTAAATGGACGCTGATGTTACGTAAAAGTCACTGAAAAACACTTGCGGACTGCAGATGAACTTTACCGAAAAACTGATGATGGGGCTGTAATCAATCTTAAAGATGACAACAGTGACTAGGTATCGGAGTGCCACTCTGCAGCTGCTGGACTCTCAATAGACAAGATTAACTATATTGCTGTAACAGCATTAATTTTAATAGCATTGCATTCAAATGATTTTTAGGGTACACATTTTGTTTGCTTGTAGTAAATATAATCGATGACAATACCTAACACTTAAACCTGCGGTATAAAAACGCTCTTTTGTGGATTTGTGTCACCGCGCTACTGTATGGCAACAGAGCGAAAAGCGTTCCATCCGTTCCAGTTGGTTCAAAGAGTGGAAACTAGTTGGAAGGACACCATGAGCAAGCCGAATATCTCTGTGACATACTCATTTCTTTTATTCAGGGCAGATATTCGTTCGAAATAGTATATGCATTTTAAGATTTTAAGATGACTTTGTCAAAAAGCGTAAAAAAAATTAGAACGCTCACACTGAACATTTAATAATGTCATGTCGAATAACTAACAGCGCTTAATACACACACATGAGAAATGGTCGGCAATCTGAACCAATATAAACAGCAGACGTTCGCATTTCGTTGCCAGAAATTCACACGAAGTTTTCTTGAAGGAAAGGCGGAAGCCACTGGCGACACTACAAGCATGTAGGTGGCCGAGGCTGAATGCAGCGTTCGAACGAACATAAGTGCTGAGAAGGGAAGCAAGTAGTAAAGCTGTCTACGAAACCCTTGGCTGTATACATTCAGTGTAGGGATGTTGACGAACAATGTGACACTAGTGCCGAGCCCTGAGGCACTTCACACTCTTGCGTAGAAAGACCTGATACAGACCGAACCTTGTGGACTTTAAAACGCGATGCTTCAGAAAACCTTCTATAAAATAGCTAACCGGGAAAAAGAATAGTAATTCAGTAGGAATAGGTGGCATTGTACCAAAATATAATAAAAAAATGAGGCACTGAAGATTTGCTTCAGTCAATAAAAATATTTTTAATAGATGCTATACCGAAGGAGAGGTACCTGAGGAATGGTGCATGTCACTTAATCTCATCAATATACAAATAGGTGGCAGGACCGATTCTGATTACTATCGTGGTATTTTGGTTTTAAAACCTTTAAGTATACAGTTCTATTTTGAATGAAAATATTGAAAATGAATATCAGGATACTGAAGAACACTGTGGATTGCGTGCAGGTTGTTCTTGTTTTGATAATTTACATTCTCAAAATGTGTGAGAGACGATTTGGATAACCATCGTGGTATTTCGGTTTTAAAATATTGTAAGTAGAATGTACATAGTTCTATCTTGAAAGAAAACAATGAATATGAATATCAAGTTATTGAAGAACAGAATGAATTCCATACAAGTATATCTTGTACTGATAATTTATTCTGTCTCTCTCACATAGCAGAAAAGAAGAAAGCTAATGGAAGGGACCTACATGTAGTATCCATAGCCCTGCAAAAGTCTTACGATAGTGTATAGTGAACAAATTATTTGAGATACTGGAAACATTAAGAATTACTACCATGTTAGTTCAAGCTATAAAAGCACTGTAGAAGAATCCGATGGCAAATATTAAAGTGGGAAAAAGGAATATCTGAAGGTTCTTGTAATGAAGGGCAATGATGTGGACACGTCTCTGGAAGTGTGAAGAAGAAAAGAAAAAGAAAGAACGAAAAAAAAAAAACAAGTATCCCAGTTGGAAATAAAACTTTATGTCCCTGTATTTCGCCAATGATCATATTGTTTCATGGCAAAATAGGATATTTGGCGAGGAAATTTAAACAGCAGTTTGAAAAATGGGACGTTCAAATAAACCGAGACAAGAAAAAGAAGAAAACTACATACATGTGTGTCAGCTAAAATTCAACAGCTATGTTAATTGAAAATAATGCCATAAAAACTAAATTGGAATGCCAATATCTGGGAACGACAATTTGCCATAAAAGTATCCATTAAACAGAGACTAAGAAAAGGATACTGAAAAAAAAAAAAATGTATTGGTGCTTTAAACTCAATTCTTTGAGGTATGCATAATAAAAAGAAAGTTAAAATTACCATATATAATAAAATTATTATAATTATTACTTTTTTTTCCAAACATACAGCAGGCCTCTGAATCTGTGCAGAAAAAGTTGAATGTTGTAGAAATGCATTTATCGCACAGGTCAGTGAGAATTTCTAGGTGGGTTAGAGTCCATAACAATGGATAAGTGAAATAAAGAAGGTAGATGAAAATCTAGATATTATTGAATATGTGGAAAGGAAACGTCCAAAGTATGGAGAAAGAAAAACTACCTTAATTAACAATGAATCGAAACCTGTCCGAGAGGAGAAGAAATGGTGGGTGTAAACGAACCTGGCGTGAAGTGACTAGTAATGCGGAAAGTCGTGAAATAGAGGTTGGCCATTGAAATGACAAATGCAGATGAAATTTGGATACCAGAAGACAGGAATATGTTGTAAACCGGAAACAGGGAATACATTTTCCAGTTGTATAGATACGAATTCCTTGACTGCAATAGGTATAAATCTCCCCAAGAACAAAGAAGACGGCTATAGTCCGACACTTTCGGAGAAAATCCATTGTTGTTATCGAATTGGTTGACCGAAGAGCGTTGATTGTGAAAACTGAACTGAACATTAGTGAACAGCCGCTGACACTCACGTTCCATCACCTTGCTAACGAAATTTATGAAGCAAAGGCGCTAACCAAGAGAAGCACGTTCTTAACAGATTCTGAGCAGTTACGCATATTTTATGAGCTTCTCAGAGGGAGGACTCTCTAGCATACGGGATCAACCGATTTCAGTATTTGAAATTATTTGCTGATCCAGAAAGTTGAGACTGCCAAACGGCGTTGCTTCCTTAAGCTTCGAAAGGTCGTAAAAGGAGTCTTAGATTTCTTTCCTCCATACTTTAAACTTGACCGTACCATATCAGCAAGTTTCTTTTCCACATATTCATTAATATCTAGATTTTCTTCCGCTTTCTTTAGTGGAAGACCCGGAATTTGCCATTTATGAAGAAAACCTGTCAGGGAGGACGGTCCTGGAGGGAATCGAACCCCAGACTTCCCGTTCACGAGTCCGCACCTTAACGACCTCGGTCACCCGTGGCGGTAGGCCCAGTCTCGCTGGTATTATCGATCTAATCTAGCAACCAGCATTTCTACTTTTGCAGCTGAGCGACCCGGGCATTTCAGATAGTTCACTAACCCGCCGAAGCGTATCAAAAGACCCGGAAAGACTCCCTGAAGGAAAGCCTTAGATGTTCGACCCGAAGCATTCCTAGTAACATTAGAAATACAAATGTTTGGGGTTCGCAGAAGTCGCATCTGGACTAATAACTCAAAATCCGCCTACGGGAAACTATAGTGATAAAGTGTTTAGCGATAGTGTTCATTTAGGAAAAAGTGAATTTAAACGCATGGGTCTGTGTAGTCCTATCTGCTCCTCTTCGATACCGCCGCGGTGGCTACAGAGCAATAGGTACCTGTCTTCAGGATAAAAGCGAGCCTGGTATCGCTTTTGAGTTTCAATAAAGGAAAACTTTTCAAAGCGTAGTTCCTGAATATATGGTTATTTATGATAGCGGTACTTTCGTGGGGACTCCTCGGTAGCTCACGCTGACAGGAACAGATGGTGCTCCTTCGTGTATTTCCTGCCAACAAGTGGCGCAAGACGGAGATGGCGCTCGAGTGTGCTCTAAACGCAGGCAATGATAATGCATGTAACTAAAAATATATGACCTGACTTATACCTTACCTTGAACATTGTTGGGAAATTCATCCTGAGGAAGAGTGTAGGAGTTGGCACTACCGCCTCTTCTCGTTTGGCATGCACACGATAAACCAAGAAACGTCTTACTCAGTCAGATAATCCTTTATTTCAGTATCGGTCATGCTATCAAGCACGAGAATGGGAATGACACCTAGAAAGGTCACTTCTCCACGGTTATACGTATTAATTAGAATTAGCCGTAAACAAGTGACAAAGTTATCATCAATATCATTACCAAAATCAACAATATTAATCTGGGAATAATACAGTGAACCACCAGAAAAACTACGTCAACGGATATATATGAGAGATAAGTCATAAATCACGGCAAAATATATTTTTTTTCGCGAACAAGAGACAACACGAAAAATCTAAGATATACGATTGAAAGTGTATGGAATGTACTTTCGAGTGAAGCATTCTAGTGCGTGTGAGCAAAGTTGCGTGTCTCAGTACGCCCGGAATTTCAGCTGGAGTGCGACAAGTGGTCAGGAATAGAGGTCACTAAGAGTGAGCGTGCATATTTGAAAATAGAATTTCTCTACGGCAGGAATGCACGAGAATGCCACGAGAGGTTGATTCTTTACTGTATTGCAGCCTCCCTTAAAGGTTGAAGCAGTTAATGTTTACATTTCTGTCCTTAGCTTTACTGTATGAAGGATTTAATTGCTTCCGCCAATTGTCGTCACAATGACGCAACTTGAGCACATTCTTTCTCAGCTTCCACCACCGAATCGCTTCCTGGGGTGTTTTAATATGCAGAAGCCTCTTTTGAGTGCACCATAGATTGCATGGTTTTCGACATCTTGGGTCGCCACAATGTCTCTCCTCAACACTGGTGAACCTACTTTTTTCTCGGATTCCACCAGCAGCTTTTCACATCTGGCTCTTTATGTTTAGCTTCAAGTTTGTTCATCTCGCTTCGAATGCCCTTTGTTTAAATTACTTCAGCGACCTCTTTCCAAGCGATATTTCGCCTTCCACGTATGTTCACAGCGCACGCAGAAATGCAAAGCGTATTGAAAACTTTTTCGTTTTCTGACAGTGTTCTCAGAGTGTGATGTTCGCTCATTTTGGAAGCGTTACTCTTTCCATTTTAGAATACATATCCCACATCATTTTCCTTTCCCAGTCTTTCGGTTTCTTGGAGGACCGGTGCATTCCGGAATGTAGTGCGTGCACCGTTTCACGCTTTTATCCCCCTAGGATAAGCTACATGGCGTGACCGGTAAGCCTAGTTATTCTCCCATACCCGGCCTTAACGCACAAAACCCTAGGGAACATTTATGCAAAAGTATCGAACGCTGCTAGTTATTCTCCGGCGTTTCGTTCTTAAATCGCAGGTAGAATCTAAAGAGTTTCTCATTTGTCTCTGACAATTGAAAGTGTTACATTTACCGCCAGTGAGCTGGAGTATGCTCTTTCTTCTTCTCGTCATTGTGCTCCGGGGCAGAATGGTATATACGCTGCTATGTTGCAGAAACTTTCAGCGAAAGCCAAAGATTTCCTATTGCAGTTTTTCATTCGCGTTTGCTTGAGTGCTTTTCACGATTGGCTACCGCCATACTGATTCCGAAACCTGGAAAAGATCCACATCTTACTTCCTACTATCGCCCGATTTCCCTCGTTAGTTGCATTTGCACGGTGAATCAATGCTTGGATGATGGGCGGTTTGTGCAGTGGCTCGAATGGCAGTAGTTTCTGCCCAATATTAAATGCGTGTTCCAAAGACACCGACACCACTCTCTATCGATCATTTGGTGTCCCTTTCACCGCTTTTAGGAAAAGATATATGCGAAAGTGCCAAACTGCTGCCATTTTCTTTGATCTTGAGAAAACTTATAACTATTTGAAAAACGGTATCATTTCTGGCGTCGCAGGAGTATATTTAGCCTTCTTTTCATCTTGGCCCAGATCCTCAATTTTTCGCACAAGTGCAATTTTTTAGATTGGTGTTTGTAGGAAACTGTAATCATCGCATATGGTGCGGTGAGCAATGTCTTTCAAGCGTACACCCCGGAGAGCAGTTCGTATACGGTGCTGTTGCGTCTATACAGTTCTTTAATCTGATCCAAACTGGATTGTGGAACACGGTATGTACGCCCCACTCCAGTCCTGTGTCGCCTTAGTTCGCTTAATTATCGGAATACCAGAGTCGTCATTGGTACTTTTCCTAGAAGCCCCTTTGCCAGCTGTGAACAACGGCGGTTGACCTCCTGCCCATTAGATGGGCCATTTTATTCCGTGGATACGGATATCAAATGGCTGCTCACCTCGGTATCTTACCAACGCCCGTTTTTTTAACACCTTGCTTGACGGTTTATATACGCTAGGTTGCTGTCTCCAAAGCCTCCCGGTTTTCAATTTTTGGGTGCTTTAAAGGAGGTTGAAGTGCCTATTTTCGCCATCGGGGAGGTTCGTTATACACCTTGGCTGCTAGCAGAGGCCCGTATCCATCTTGAGCTTACTTCCTATCTGTAATCCAGGACCCCGTCCTCTGTTATCCATCAGCATTTTAGCGAGATGGCCTCCTATTTGTACGCCATAACATGTACAGGCTGTTTTGAAATACTATTATAAACGTCGGTGACATGTTTCTCACACCAAAACAAGAAAATAAAAGTTATATAAACACATGTTCGGAAATCCTTAATTTTTGAGCTATTAGTGAAATAGTACTTCATTGCGTTTCAAGGTGCAACCTAAGTACTTCAGTTCGTAACCGAAAATAAAATTCATTTTGTTAATTAATCGAATAATGTTATCGATAGAAGTCTGCTGATGCATTTGGTGCATCAGCATTGCATACTTATGACAAAATATTATTCGCAAAATGCAGCAATAGCATTGTTGAAGGCTAGCCTTTATGTGGTTTGGTAATAACTCTATTAAATTGTGATAGAAGCAGTCATTTAACTCTGGCGTAAACTTTCATTAATAACTCAAAAACTAAGGATTTCCAGACACATATTCATATGGACTTTTATTTTGTTTTGGCAAACTTACATTAATAATTCACAAAACAAACAATTTCTGGACATATGTTTATATGGATATTTTTTCTTGTTTTGGCAAACTTTCATTACTAATTAAAATACTATGGATTTCCGAACATGGACTTTTTTCTTGTTTTGGTACGAGGAACCCGCCACCAAAGTTTGTAAAAATATTTCCAAAACTGCTTGTATATACAGAAGGCTTACAGATAACACAAATGTGCGATATGCCTTCGATTGTAATAATTTTAGTTTTACGTTGGTTTTCACCCTGCGACGTCTATTTTGATGCCAGACTTTTATGAGCTTTACAGAGCACTTTTATATATCTGCGAACAGCGGCTAGGAAATTTTGTGGCTATTTAGATTTCCTGACTGCATGTTTGAGTCTTCGTAATCGTACTGGTTACATTCATTGATACAGGATGCACCAAATATCCTTGAAGTCGCTGACGTAAGAGTCAAAATTAGTACCATGTGAACATTACACATTAAGTTACATTTTTTTCTTCCAAAATTATGATCCTTTATGAACAATACTCATACATGCGATGGCTTTATGTTTCACAACGCTTTTAAGGTCAAAGTTGCTTCTGGCTTTTCCAGTAATATTTTTAACATTTTTCCATCGTGATTAACTTATTGCTACCTCTGTCCATGGCTGTTTCTCGATTATGAAATAATGTTCATAGAAATCATGCATCCTTAAAATGCATTCCCCCTCCTCAGCTATTAGCCAACGCTGAACAATCCAAACTTAAAAGTATTATTATTATTATTATTTTTTGCAATATACTATGTGTTTACCAAATAGTAAGGATAACCAAAATAAAAAGTATTTGTTTATCTACTTTAGCTTAAGAATCTCTGCTAGCAATAGCCAACACTTTTTACTGTATAAATCCATCCTTGATTCACAACGATCACTACAGTCTGTTTATAACCATGATATAACCATACTGTATTCTTGCTGTCTCTGCATTTTCCCAAAAGCTAAGTTAGCTGTGAAGATATTCATAATACGTGCATATATTTTGTAAGGTTTAACCTCTGATTAATAGCCAAGAAATGATGATACAAATGATTCTGGAAGTTCTTAATATCTAATGTTATCTGATATTTACCCTTAAAAAAAACAACGGACGCCCTGCCATCTGAGCTTTAGTAGTGGATACATTTTCATCCACAATTTTTAAATTATTGCAGGGCAAGGAAGTGGGCACAATCGTTTTAAAAAAATAAATATTTAAGAGATATCTTCAGATAGTACGCGGGTAGGTCGATAAGTTTCCGGCCTCGCCGATAAAGATTATCGTCTTCACAAAATCCTTATCTGTTAAATAAATAATTGCAGCTGTAACTTTCGCTCCGCCGTGTTCAGTTCAGATATAGTTGCATAAAGAAGACATGTATAGAAGATTGTGACAAGTTCAAAATGGAGTTTCGAGCTGTTATTAAGTTGTTACAAAAGAAGGACTTACTCCAAATGAAATTAAACAGCGATTGGACGGTGTACATGGAGAAGCATCCCCCTCATATTCTACCGTAAAAGAATAGGCCAAACTTTTTCGAATGGGTCGAGAAAACGTTGAAGACGAAGAGCGTGCAGGTCGGCCATTGGAGGTGCTCACTCCTGAAAACATCGCTCTTGTGGAAGAAGAAATTATGAAAGACCGGCGGCTCAAAGTTACTGAAATAGTAGCAAGGTTGGGCATTTCTAAAACTACATTCTTTCGAATTATTCATACACATTTAAACATGAATAAGGTTAGTGCAAGATGGATGCCTAGACTTCTTTCCTCAGTCTAAAAGCAATTAGAGTCATCTGTTGTCAGGCATTTTTGGAGCTGTGCTGTGGCAACGAGAGAGAAGTTTTGCAAACCATCCTCTCCAAGGAGAGGAACATCACAGTAAATTGCTGGCCTACTGCACAGACTACATGCTTCCATCAAAGAGAAAAGGCGAGGAAAGCTGAGTGGTGTTGGGCACCTTCTTCGCGATAATGCGCCTGTGCACACAGCTCTTGTTGCAAAGGAAGCTGTGAAGAAATGTGCCTTCAAAGAGATCGATCATCCACCCTACAGCCCAGATCTAGCTCCTAACGACTATTTCCTCTTCTCAAAACTAAAGGACTTTCGAGGAAGGAAATTTAAATGTGACGAAGAAGTGATTGATGCTTATTATGCCCAATTTGCAGACAAGACTTCCGACTATTTGGGGGGGGGGGGTTTGAAATGTTAATTCAAAGACTGAGAAGTGTATTGCAATAAAGGGTAACTATATTGAAAAGTAAAATATTTTTGTCTTTATCATATCTAAAAATTGTTAGGCCGGAAACTTATGAACCTACTGTTGTACGTATAGAAATGTCACCATTTCTGTACATTGTAAAACTGTAATTTGTTATTAAGACATTTGTCCCAATATAAACAAGACAATTTTCTTTAAACCCTTGTCTTGGCTGTTTTTATAATTTTAATTAGGATGCTAAATTTCCTGATATTGACAATTATATGCTTTCTGGTTCATTTTCTATTTATAAAAATACTTTATAGAGCTGTCATCATATTCACCATTTGTTACTATTTTAATTTTTAAATTCTATCTTTCCCCTTTTCCTGCTGTGTGTGCAGCATCAATTTTTACATAATGTCACATTTGACAAGAATTTATATATTATACATTTATGCACATAATCACTTTCAGATTCAGGTTTATTCACCATTTGTAATTATTAAAATTTGTAAAATTTATTTTTTATTACTTCTACATTTATTTCTTTAATTCGGTGGGGCAAATTATTGTATAAATCTTTTGTTTTGTTCTAAATACATTTGTTTGTAGTTTTCATTTCAATTTTAGTTTCTACGGAGCCTCTTAACATCAGAACAAGTTATCCTTTTTGATATTGGTATTAAAATAATTAGGATATTTTTGTACTATTACAAGTTGATTCATTTTAATCTTTGACAACTGCTTATTTATGAAGTATATGACTATAAAACACTTTTTTTATTTTCAAATGTGGAACTGTGTCTATAGTCTCTTAAAATTGTTTGCACTCATTAACACTCTGCTGAACATCACAAAAAGTAATAGAAACCTTGCAACATATTTTGGATTTAAATCCTGATGTAATTCCATATTTGAATGGCTACTTAAAATGACACTAATAATGAACTTTCTATAGCCTGGATTTTTGACTAGCATTGTGTTCAAGTTCATTCTCACTTTTTCCCTGCAACAGTTAAGACGTTTCGTCACTTTTTTCAGGATGTTACAGCTTTTGAGCAGAGGGATGTGTTGCTTTTAGGGAGCATTTTATTCAGTTGTGATGCACAAAAGTTTGCATGGATGTATAATAATAATTTTTACTGTTTCATCACCAAAAACAGACTTTATGGGTTCAATTAAAATACTGGTTTTAGAGTCTAAAATTGCTTACATTCTCAATAACTTCAATGTCAACTGCATAATATTCTACTGCTTTCAATCAGATTCTTCATATACTTATGATATGTTTCCTGCTTTCTGCATTTTATGACAAAGCCAGAAGCAGCTTTAACATATTGATGACAGTAAAAAAATTTTAAATGACTTTGTCACATAAATCATTTTGATATAATAAAATATGAGAATATTTAAAATAAAATGTTCAATTATGTAAATATATGAGCTTTGTTTTTATATATATATACTTGGAAATGTGGACAAATTTGAAAAACAAAATGTGTTTTAAATCACTCCAAACATTTTTATTCATAAATATAACAAAATTTTAATGCTAACTATGAAAAAATAAATATATATTTGCATATAAATCCTAGTCCTGATAACTTACAGGAATTAGGTAGTAATTATTTTTCTCTATTAATATTTTAAAAAACTGAAATACTTGTTCCAGAACTATATTAAAAATAAATTTTAACTTTCAACTTTATTCAGAGGGGGGGGGGGGGAGATAAAAGCCTTACCAAACACCTTCACTGGCTTGGCATCCTGTTGTTCCCAAAATGCAAATTTGCAGCCTGGAAGAGAAAACAGAATGAGCCCTTCTTCAAACCTGCCCAAGACTCCAACACACCACTAGACCATGCGATATTGGGAAGCAAAAAGATTAATCAATCAATGAATTTTAAAGTAATGTACTTGTCGTTTGGGATATAAATAATTGTTTAAAAAAAAAAAAAAAAAAATCATTAGACCATGCGATATTGGGAAGCAAGAAGATAAATTAATCAATGAATTTTACAGTAACGTACTTGTCATTTGGGATATAAATAATTATTCTTAAAAAAAATAAATCATAAACTTGAAATGGTTCCCTTCTGCATAACACACAGATGCCCAGCTCCTTGAGCTACTGGGATTAGATGGAGGGCCTAGCTTCTGGTTGGTATGTTGTACTCCTCAACCAACATATAGACAGTAAATATTATCATGTAAATTGAGCTTATTAAAGAGTTCCAAGAATGGCATACCTTTTTCTGTATCTGTACATAACATCCTTTCATAACATAACTATTTTATACTGGCTCTATTCTTCAATAAAAGTTAATTAATATTTTTGGCTAACTTGCTTATTTAATTGGTTTGTCTTATGAATAAGCAAATCATGCTTAGCAGTCAGTCAATAGCTGATGATGGGAGTGATTGCCCTGAAATATGCCCTAATGTTTTATAAGTGGAGTTAGTATGAACATATTTATTACATTCTAATAGGATACTTAGCACTAATGAAAGCTTCAGAAAAATCAAAGAATAATGTACAAATTTTTTTCTAATTTATAGGTAGTTTAAAGCACAAACCCTGAGGTTCCAGTAAATATAGAACATCCTTTCCATATTATTATTATTATTATTATTTTTGTTTTTTGGCTAAGAAAATTTACAAGTCCAATCCAGATTATTTTCACAAAAATGTTATAGGCATGTTGGATAGTAAGATTATTGACTTAAAATTATTCAGATTAGGGCTAGGATAGCATTTGATGAGTAAAACCTGACTCCTATCAGTAGAAGTGATGAAACCAGTTATGTCAGACTAAAGCTTGGAGTCCACCAGTAGAGGTTTGCACTTTGCAGTGTACTGCTTCAGTATGCAATATAGGTTTAACTGCAACTGGGAGAACAATAATTTTTGTTCTTCAGGATGGAAAAGGACTATGTTTAGTATCCCTACTTTCTAGAAGTTTCCTTTCAGTATTGTGCTCTTTGGCTGTTCATTGGCTTCTTGGAACAGGCAATCAGATGCATCCAATATTAACTCATGATCCTTTTTGGTTTATGATATTTTACTTTCATTGTTAGTAATTCTTTTCTATGCTCTTCAGCTTGTTTTACCCTTTCTTATGCATATTTGGCTAAGCATACATCCTCTTCTTTCAATCATTTTTGATTCTCTAAATTTTGTAATGCCCCATAGCAATAAGTTTTGATCAGATTCTCAATGCATCTAATCGTCAAAATTGCATTTAATGTTTGTTCATACATGGAAGCCTTGTCCTTGGTCAAAGCCCATCTGGAAACAGAAAAATGTCTTTCCAGACAATGCAGCCTTTATAATTTTTTTATAAGAACTGTAATGTAAGATAGTTTGATTCTTTGGTTCTCATTGCTCAAGCAGTCTTTCAGCAGCAGAAAAAAATGTTAGCTACCAAGACAGCCTATGTTTCTAACTTTATTAAATTCAATCCATCAACAAAGAATGAAACTGTTTTATATTTCAGTTCTTATAAAAAAATTGTTAAACTTTTATGTTGTTGAAGAATCAAAGCACAATTGTACTTAACTATTTCTTCAGCAGAACTTTTGACAAACTCACCAAAAAATCCTAACAAGAAAAACCTTATTTCATATTTTGTTCAGATGCATTTTCACTAAAGATTTGCAAGTCTTTCAGATACACATTGTGGATGACATGGGCAGGTGCCAACACCAACTAATCCATGAAGTCTGATCTCAATTAAATATTCATTGAAAAGCCTGTCCATCTGAGTCAATCTTAAGTTTTTGAACTGGTAGGTTTGCATTACTGATAACAGTGTGAATTTTTTCATGAAGAGTTTGTGCATCTGCTTTCCCAATAAGGAATGTTTGAAAATTTGAAACCACTTCACTTCTATTATTTGGCTAGTGTCTTACTTATATCTGGAGTTCATTTTTGTCTTCAACAATGGTTGTTTCATCAAAATAAATTGAATAAAAAGATGTTCCCATATCATCAGAGACTGCCACAGATGGCCAAGGTCATTAAGGCACTACTCGTGAGCGAGAGGTCTGGGGTTCTAATCCTTCCCGAGGTTTATGCCACATTTTCCTCGGTCCTCATTAATGGCAAATGCCTGAGAGGTGCCCTAAACTTATGCCTGGAAAATTTCCTTCCTTAAAACAATCCTTTCCTAATATATAATTTCATCTCACATATCATCAGTGACCACTGCCTAAGGTGCCTCAGTAGTAAAAATGGCATTAAACACCATTACAAGAGAGAGAGATATCATCTAATGGGAATATGGCTCCGGAGCATCAGTTGTTAAATAATGCATCATTTTAGAGGCTTAAGTAAAAATCAACTGGAACACCAAATGTGTTCAAACAAGTTCAGATGATATTGCTGCATTCTCTGAGCTATAGAGTTTAACCACAGGCACTGAAAAACTATGGTACAAACCAGGATCTTCACTTTGGACAGCTTTGCTGAGAATAAAATTATCTATTTAGGCCTTAAATGATCCAAGACTAATTTTTAATGTTTAATACTGTCTGATTGTTGAATAAGAGGATGAAAACCCTTGTTTTGAAAATCTATTGCAGACACATAAAGCTTTCAAAATATTTCAGTTTCACCATGTATCCATTATTGTCCCTTTCAGCAGCAATCTGTTCTAAATTTACACTTTCCCACATTTAACACTTCAGTCCATATCAGCCAACCATTCCAATATGAATCCTGAAAGTAAAAAATGTATTATAAATAAAAAAACAGCATAGAAATGCTGAAAAATTATAATAATGTTATAACACTCCCATAACGGGGGAGTTATGCAAGAAAATGATACCACTTAAATTCTTCAGAACAGCAAGAATAATCTCACATTAAAAATACAAGGAGTGTTCATAAAGGATGATCATAATTTTCTTAGAGGCATAATTTCTTTCATTAAAATTATACTTTACAATATTTTGTCTGCTTAATGCATTATACACATGACACTAATTTCATTGTTGTCACTCCTGTTTCCTGCATGAGAAGGATGGAAGTTGAGACATGGTCAGTTCCACCTACAACAAAATGGAGGTTAACACTTGATGAACAATATGCTGCTCTGAAATTCTATTTTTTCTCACAAAATCTTCGGCTAAGGCCTATTAAATGTAGCAGGAGGCCTATCCCTATCCAGAGATTGTTTATCCCTATAGCACAGCTCAAAGATGGTTCAAATGTTTAAAGAGGGCTCTCTATTTTGTTCCCCCAACAGAAGAAAATATTATCATCACTACTTCATGGTGAGACAGAATTGTCTAATAGCATTAAGAATACTTTCAGAAATTCTGAAAATTTCACTGGGTAGTACCCATATGTTAACTCAAAAGTTGCACATATGAAGTGTTTGTGTATGGTGGGTTCCAAGGCGGCCGATTCCTGAACAAAAGGACATGCACGTTTGAATGCAGTTCAAGATTATGTTACAGGAAGATGTGGGGTTTCTTTCAAAGGTGGTGAAACTTGACTACATCATTTTGATCTTGAGAGCAAATAGCACAAAGCTGTTTGTGGAAATCTTCATCATTGCCAATATATTAAAAAGAAAAGTGGTTGGTTCCACTGGGAAGCTGGGATCCTCTCATTTATCGATATTCAAGGAATGGTTTACTAGCATGTTGCACCTGCATATACAGAGATGTCCTGAAACTCTGTAAGATCATTCACATGCAAAAGGCCACATTTCCATGCAACAAGCTGATGCTGCAAACAATAATGCATAGCTACACATTGCATATGTTGTTGTTGAATATCTCACAAAAAACAATATGAAGTGTGTTCCTCACTCTCCCTGTAGTCCAGATTTAGCCTCAAGTGACTTTTTTCCTTTCCCCAAAATAAAGAAACACCTTTGTGGTAGGCAGCAGTAAAGGTTGCAAAGGTGATTCTGAAGGACCTGATAAAAAATGGTTTCCAGATGTCTTTGAAGACTGGCAATGTTGGGACAGGTGCATTGCATCAAATGGGGACTACTTTGAGAAAGATCAACATTATGTGGATGAGTAAAGGTATGTTGTTAAATAAAAAAAGATAATTCTTTATTGCATAATCCTTGTATATATATGAGCATGAAGTATAAATGCATGCATGCTCTCTTCATAAGAAATTGCTAAAAAAAGATGTCAAATGTTAAATCATATCTTTGTTGTATTCATTGAATTGCACATCAAACAATCTTGCTTCATAATTTTTATGTCTTGATAATTCAAAAAAGAGAGAAAAGAGATTTATTTCCAAAAATGATACTATAAGAGCTTAACTGCAATAAAAAACTAAAAGCTGAAAAAGAGTTCATTTTCTTTCTTTATGTACTACTCTTGCTCTTGACAAAAGTATCAACCTTAAAATATAGTACAATATGTTATTTTGTCAGAGGGGTGATTCAGAATTAACTGTGGTGGAAGAGCTTTTGGACATTTTTCTAATGAAGGATAATACATATGATAAAAGATATTTTTAAAGTAGTGGGAAGGCTTTAAAAGCTTCTCTCAGAATGAATCTCTCTACGATAGCTTTTTAGTTATGCATTGTATTATGCGCTGTGAAGCCCTCTGTTTACAGTCAGCCTCTCTGAATAACATAATGTCCACATCTGTAAGGATAGTAAATCCAGCCAAAGATCATGCATGTAAATATAGGCAATTTCAGAAATTGTTCATAGAAAGGCTATGATTAATCAGATTTGCCATACAACTGCCAGGTAAGGTGGCTAATTATAGCAAGATGCAGTTCTAGCTGTCCTTTCCTCAGTTGCAATTAAGAAATATGAATTGAATCCATTGGCAATGGCATAATCATTGATGCTGTCAGGAGCTGCTCTGTTAATAACTCATCTCATTAACTCTATTTATTTTAGTTTTTATTATTTTCCATATAATTTTATTTTGCTCTTTTCATTAGTAACCTGAGAAAACTATCTCCTTTTAGCTTCAGTAATTATTTTACTGAGTATTTTATAGTTTATACTACCTTATTAATCTGGGTAATTGCTAGTGCAATATTGAAAATATAATTTCCTTTTATTAACACAAGATTTTTAATTTACTATGCATGCTTTATTTTTGATGTTTGGGAATTTAGTTACATTTTTCTTAGGAAAATGAACCTCTACTACCACTACCATTACCATTACCACTATCACTATCACTACCACCACCACTACTACTACTACTACTACTACTACTAATAATAATAATAATAATAATAGTATATTTAAAAATGCATTAAATTTGGCATTTAATAGATTCCTGAGATAGATGACCAATTTTTATTAAGGCTTGTTTAAATTTGCTCATTATTCTAATATTTTCCCAATGACACTTTTTTTCCCCCTACGTTTGTTTGCCATTTATGACAGCTCTAGGTACTAGGTAGTACTTGAGTATCATGACAGGTCATTAGAAAATAGAAAGATTGAATAAATTTGAATTTTTGTTTTAGCCAGAGAAACATTATCTATGAGTCCATGCAGATTCTGTTACGAAAGTCAATTATATATTTCAAATTATAAATAAACAGTTAAGCATAGCTTTTGGGATAATATTGGAACTAAAGAGATGAGACTGTTTTCTCTGATTGATGAAGGAAGATATATATAGCTAAGATAACAAAAGTATCCTCATTAAAATCTAGCTTCATTAACAACACTCAAAACTTCTTTATAAAATTAGTAAATATCTATAAAATTACTAACATCACCACCATTTGAAATACTCCTACAAAACTAGAGTACAATATATAACTATACTAGCCTGTGAATTTAAACTTTGTGATTGTTGCCTAAAGCAAATTAAGTGTTTTTATATAATCTCGATGGGCTGAATCCGAATTTTCAATCAATTTACTTCTATCATGTAAGGATTACGTTCAAAATCACTGAAAATGTATTGTATAATTATATGAATTTCAGCACAAACTTTTTCATTTAATTTTTTTATTTGAAATGCAAAATATAAGTAAAAAGCAAAACTTGCTAAAATTATTTATATGGCTGTTCATACATATCACTAAAGTGTTATTGTTTTCTTTTGTCTTATATACTTCTCTATTAGATGTATAAATTAGCACAATATATCACATAAAAATTGCAGTCAATGTTTCTTAGTTGAGAAAGCCCTCTTGTTCCTTTTCCTTTTATGTTTGTCTTCAGGCTATTCCCTTTAACATCAACAATAGTCAGCAAGCATATTGATGCTCGTGTCCATGGTACTTCATGCAGATTCTTGTAAAATCATTCTTCACTCAAAAATCCTAGATTTTTAGGGAAATAATTTAGGTGAGAAAATAGAAAATGAGTTTTTAGACTCATGTTACAACCTACCTCATTGTATGCTTCAAACCTATTAGCTACAATGTTTCAGTAATTAGGATCCTTGTTGTTACCAAGAAATTATGAAACAACTTCACAGAAAGATATCCATGCTGCTTTCTTCTTTTCATCCACAGTGTTTTTAAATGCTGCATTATAAATCAGTCTTCTTATATCAGAACCATTAAATAAACATTATTTTAATTTTGCTTCAGATAATAGTGGAAATTTCTCACATATGTATTTGGAACAGTCTCCTTCCTTACAAACTATTTCATTAAGCCATGCTTAATGTGGAGAAGTGACAGCAGCAGGTAGAAAATTCCAGGATGACCGAGAAGATGTTCAGACACATTCAAGGAGCATCTCAGGGTTCATTGGTCAAGCATCGCCCTCAATAGAAGTGAGTGGAGTGAGAAGTGGCAAGGGCTCAAAAAGGGCAAGAAACTATAAAACATTATAAAATTTGTTCCTAACTTACGTGGAATAACTCACCACATGAGTCACAAAAGGAGCTTCTCCCTCTAGCAGGAGACCCTAGCCCTTTACGGAACATAATGGGATCTTTCATTTCACAGTACAGTAATAACTATAATTCAAAGAATGCCATGTTCACATTACAAACAATTTCAATTCAGCAAATGCTCAAAAGTATGACCATTAACTTTGATGCATTTCCAAAAACATTCTTTAAAATATTGATGAACACATCTCAACATTTCGCTGATTCTTACACAAACATTCCTAATTTGTTGATGTAGTTTACAAGGTGTAGTTGGTACTTCTTTATAAACTTTATTTAATGTATCTCCATTAGAAAAATCTAGAGAAGTGAGATCACGGGAATGGGCAGGCCAATGGACAGGTTTTCTGCATCCTATCCTTCAACTAGGATACTCTAGGTTTAATATTTCTCAAGCTACAGCTAAGTAATGAAATGAACAACCACCGTGTTGATGCCATATTGCAGCCTAGTCCACAAGGAGCACATCTTCAAGCAACATTGGAAATTCTTGGTTTAAAAAATTTCTATATTTCTGCCCATTAAGTTTACCTTCAATGAAGCATGGTCCAATTATAAGGAATCCCAAAATCCGACACCAAAGTGGCAATGCTGCTGATGCTCTACTTCCTGTAATCATCTTGGATTTTCCACTGCCCAATAATGCATGTTCTGTTGGTTCACTTGAGCATGATTGGTGAATGTTGCCTCATAGAAAATAAAAAGTTGGAAAAGTTACATTTTTGAATTTGTAGTAGAGCCCATTGGTAAAATTCAACGTGCTTCTGAAAATCATCCCCATAAAGGACTTGGTATATGCTTATGTGATATGGGTGGTATTTGTGATGCTGAAGTATTCGAAGAATACTCTTTTGAGAGATTCCCAAATCATGTTCCGGCTGATGGGAACGTGCTTGAGAATTAGCGGCATCTGCAGCTAATACAGGGACTTCCGAATTTTCCCCAGTAGCACTCTCATTCGATAGCTCTTGTACAAGAGATACTAATGTAAAGTATCGCTTTTGAAGTAAGCAAACACTCATTTCTTGGTGCAACGCTTCCCATTTCAGAGAATAAGTTCGCAAGTCATTGAACATTTCTAACAGATTTCTGCCTCCTTTCAGGATATCAATCTCCATATAAGTTGCAAGCTGCTCTAGCGTTCTTATGAGCTTCACCATATATGTAAATCATATTGATTCTCATTTCATTAAGTATCGAACATCCATGATTGAAAAGAAGTGGAACTGACTGAGAATAATGTACTTTTAATTTTGAATTGGTAATGATGATCATGGTTTGTGTACCAATGTCAACAAATCAGCATCTGCGTATAAACAAATGAGTTTCCTTTAGAGCAATGGCAAAATAAAAGAGAGAAAAGTGAAAGTAACTGAAAAACATTTGCTGTCTTATTTGTCAAATATAACATCATTTATCACTTTTAATCATCATTTAAGGAAAAGAGGGGGAGGAAAAAAAAAAAAGAAAAAAAAAACCCCACACACACACACACACCCACCGACCCACACACACACACCATTGCATTTGAAAAGAAAACCATTTAACCTTGAAATGACATTTGAAAATACACTTCAAGGATGGGTTAAGGTCGCTATCTTAAGTCCCCCTTATGAATGCTTCAGATATTGTATGAAAGCATTTTTCAATTTTTCCCTTCATTTTGGAGTAAAATGGCCACAAACTATGTCTCACTCTGTATAACAAAAATGATTTGGATTATTTATACATCCTCGATGAGGCATGGTAAATACTTTCATACTGAAATAAAAACTCACAGCATTCTAATCCAAAACAAGACTTCAAAATGATTTTGTTTCCAGACGAAACAAAGATTTGCACATCCTATCAGATAAGAAACACCATGCCCCAACATTTAAATAAAAAAAAAAAATAAATAAAAAAAAATTCCCAATGACCTGTTTTTATTCACATACCTTAAAATACATAAGATAAATTTGGTATTCATATCTTGACATATTAAAACTACATATATGCTAAAATATTATAGTTTTAATAATTATGCTATAATTTTCAAATGTGATATTTCAACGGGAGGGGGGAAGGTACAAGATATGAACTAATAATGAAGGAAAGATATGTAGAATTTCAAAAGTTTATAAATGGAATTGATATTACTAGCAAAATTAATTCTATTTTCTTTCCAAACAACTAGAGCCAGCATCTAGTCTATTTTCATATTATCCTGAATAATTCCCTAGTTTTTTTCTGAGTTTGTGGCATTTTCGGTTATTTAAGAATCCTTTCCAGTAATCATATGAATACATTATATGATGCATTATGCACTACATATAATAACGTACATGATCACAATCAGAGGGGAGGTGCTCCCTCACCAAATCAAACAGATACTTATATATAATACTTAAACAAAAGTAGTTGAAAGTAGAAGAGAAAATTATTTTATAATATACTAATCTTATAGGATAAAATGTAGGTATTAATTATCTTACCTTTAACTTATTGATAAGCACATCTCTCCCTAACTTGTACAGGAGGAAGTCCATTGACGGTTTGTAGTGTGCAAGTGTATAATCATAATCAAAACCATATACTTTTACTTCTTTTAAATCCAGTTCATTGCAGGCAAAAACTGCCCTCTTATTAACATCTGGAGGCAACTTCTTTGCTGAAATTGTCAATTTTTTAAATTCATGAAATCTTTAATGTCAATTTATATTATGTTCTTATATATATGCACAAATGCAAACCATAAATAAAAAAACAACACATACACACACATTTACGTGTATATTCCATGAAACTTGAAATTCAATATAATAGTGCTTTTTTATTTACTTTTTTTCCTCTCATGCAATGAAACGATTAATTGGGAAAGAATTTTTTTAAAGGAAGGAAGCATTCAAACCTAACCTTATCCGGCATTTGCCAATTATGAGGACTTAGGAAAAAACCTCAGTCAGGGAGGATGGTCCTGACAGGAATTGAACACAAACCTCCCGCTCATGAGTTTGTTCCTTAATGACCTCGTCCCCCAAGGCAGTAGAGTGCCGCACTGTGGGTCAGATATGAATAAACACGTTAAATATTTAGAACCAGTATTTGAAAAGCTCTTTGTGACTTGTTGCAACACATATCTAAAATGCTATAGAATACATTATATGTAATGCGTATATGATTCAATTCATAGGAAATTACCTAATGTCTGGAATATACCATTTCTTCAATATTTATATCACATTTCCACGGGCGATTTGGACAGGAACAAGGAACAGAGAAAATGTAACTTTCTTAATATCTTCTTTTTCTAATTTTTCTCTCTCTGCCTTTTGTTCCTTTCATCATTTTACCTACCTCATTTGGGCTTATTAATTTTTTTTCTGTATTTTCTTGTGCTCACTGTTCTCAGGATCTCTGAGGTTAGTGTCTTAGGCATTACATCGGAAGATATCATTAAGAAAACTTGAAAAAAAATCTATTTTGCTTACTATTCAAAATGTACCACTGGAAATAATTAAATTCTCTTGATTGAACCTCAAATAGTTTCCAAACGATATTTTCTTGTTCAAAGTGTTTAAAATAAAATATCGAATATAAAGGCTTATTAAATAAAACAACTAACAATCTATTTGTCAAAGCCGTCAATATAACACTTTTACATTAAAGATTCCAGATGTTCTATAGCTCATTTTAGTTTTTTGATTTCATGCACTGACTTGAAACCCAGATCATTTTTATGGTATTTTTTATTATTGCTGTATTAGGTCCTCTTTGTTTAGTGATGTGAGTCCATAAACAGAAAGTAACACAGTACTTGTAAAACCATACCACAATAATGAAAATAAATTCATATAAAATATTTTAATAATGGTAAATGTAATATACTTAAATCATTTTTCTGCTTTGTTTTTAAACTATGCTTCTTATTGGCAACAAGAAGTATGCCTATAATCATATGACCAACTACCTTTGACTTCTGAAGTCAAATTTCAACAATATGTGACTGAAAAGCACATTAATGTGTGTTGTTGAGTTCTTCGTTTACTAATTGTAGGATGCCACTTAAGTGAAAATGTGTGTTTTTCAAAACAAAATGATAATTCCAAAAGTTATGATTTTCGTCTCGGATATATAAAATTGCAAAATATACTATTCAGATCCCAGAAGAGGTGACATCCATGTCTTATAGTAGTGGTACAGTTGGAAATGTCTTTTTAAGAGTGAGTAGGCCTAATTATATCCTGTTTAAAATTTGTTTAAGGTGTCCTACTTTTTGAATTTTAAAATCTGGTACTTCTAACATGCCTTAATAGCTAAATTACTAATATAACGGATTATGTGGGTTACACTGTTTAGCTTTATGCCTCTGGTAGCTCTTATACAAGAGATACTGATATAAAGTATCGCTTTTGAAGTAAGCAAACACCTAACCTAACGAAATATTCATTTTACAAGGGTTTCGTGAAAATTAAACCTAACCTATGGGTTAAATTTTAAAATTATTAGCTATCTTAAAAGTAACTCCTAACTTAACTTAAACCCTCGTCCATTCACTAGATAACCCCCTTTGCTGGCGGGTGAGTCGGCCTATTCTAAGTTATAGTGGCACCATTACGAGCTTCACTGGAGTAATTAAATTATCTTCCGATACGAAATGAATGCAATAAGGACTTATGTGCAGGAAATCGGAATAAGTGATGCAATGGTCAGAACAATATTTAATTATGAACTGCTAATACCATCGTCGATTGTCTTTCATCACAATATTTTACACAACTATATTCCTTTATATGCAAACCTTATGCGAAATTCAACTCCACAATACTAATTTCATAAATCAGTATGTTCAAATCTTTACTGTGCATACAACAAATGAATTTATACTAAGGGTATATATACACGGAGAAAAATAGAATATGACGCAGAATTTCTTCTTAAAATATTCTAAATAATAACAACAATATCGCGTTGATCTTATTGCATCGGAGCCAGATTTTAGTGCACGTGTTCCTTATGGTGCACTAATTCTAAAAATCGAACATATTTTCAACAAGGAACTAATCCATAACGGATTATCAACACTGTGTTCCATAAGAGGTCACACCATTAATTTTACATCTTATCGACAAGAACTGGTAAATAACACATTAACATTCCTATACAATATCCCTTTGTTGACCGCTGTGACCTACGATAATGGTGCGGTTACAGCTATAACCATAAATATATACATTTTTTCGACATGTTAACAGAGCTTAACTTACACTGGCATTTTTGTTTGGTTCTAAAATATGCTTCTGAGAGCGATTTTGGATGTGTGCACATATGCTCCGCCACACATATATTGTAAATGACATTTTTCTGAAGTTCTTTTAATTGTATAAATTTTCCTAATCCGATCTTTGCTTTCTGTATTAAATACATTGTGTCACTGCCTCCTGGATTTACAAGCCCAGCTGTCGGCATCTCGCTTATTCTTTGATCATTTGCTATATCGCTTAGTAAGGAAAGTATGATAAACATTTCATTATGTTATAGATTATGTTATAAATGCTTCTATTAAAATGTTACCACCGTTTTTGTTGCGATTTGTAACATATATATGAAGGTAAATGGCTTAGATTTAATAATGAAAATTCATTTTTGCAACTACAAGGCAAAACGTGTGCTTGTATCTGTGATTGTGCAATATTCTAGAAATTCTTCTATTGAATTTTTACAACTGTTTTTGTTGTGATTTATAACATATGTGTAGGTAAGTGCCTTAGATTTAATAATGGACATGCATTTTTGCAACTACTTGCCAACCCATGTGCTTGCATCTGTAAAATTGTGCAATATCTTAGCAATTGCTAATATTTATTTAGAATTCCTCTTATTTAGGTGCATACTCACAGCATTTATTTTAAATAAAGTAGCAATAGCTATATATACTTTGTAAATGGACTTTGTGAATACATAAAGTTGTCTAGCATAACCTTTGTTGTTTTATTTCAAATACCTAGAAAATATGTAGCCAAGAGGTAAGTAAAACGATAATATTAAAAGGAAGGGAGATGCTTCCATTACAACATTCGCTTTTGTTAAAGGATGAAAAGCAAAGGAAAGAACGGATTTGTGCTTCCCTTGCAAAAACTGAGTAGTTAATTCTACTGCTGTACCCACCTACTATTTTGTCTAAAAGTATATTATTATGTAGCTTCCAGTATACCTCTAATCAGAGCCAAATAATTCAGGAAGGACCCCGAAAGTAGGAGTAAAGAAATAATGGGAAACATGACACAGATGTTGAACAATTTTTGAAGAAAGACACTATTGTGAACTAAGAAGAGTTGATATAATTATCATACTGTCACAAGTGGAATATCAAAATGCTTTTAGATTGGGTTGTGATTTTTTATTCTTAACTTGAAACTCTGATCCAAATGATTACATTGGCTTGCAAGTTGTTTGCAGTTAAGCAATTAATAGTACTAGTACTGCGAAGCATTGAATTTCCTTCAATGATTTAAACCGCCACGGGTGGCCGAGGTCGTTAAGGCACGGAGTCGTGAGCGGGAGGTCTGGGTTCGAATACCGCCAGAACCGTCCTCGCTGACTGAGGTTTTTTCCAGATTTTCCCCAGTCCTCATAAATGGCAAATGCCGGGGAGGTACCCTAAACTTAGGCCTGGAACGATTCCTTCCTTAAAAATAAATCCTTTCCCAATATATCATTTCATCTCGTGTATCATGTGTCCATCGCCTGTGGTGCCTCTGTAGCAAAAACGGGCGTTAAACACCATTCATTCATTAATTCAGTGATTTAACCTATAAGAACTTGAGCGGGGTATATGAACTCCCCAACTCTATTAACAAGGCGATGCATAATCAATTATTTGGTGTGTGAATTGCCATGTACATAGTACCATAATCTATTTGAATATACAGAGCAATTATATGAATAATATCGTTAATAAAAGTAATTCATGAACAGTCGAATTCGAGCCTTCCTCTCAGTTTTTACAATGGATTTCAAGTCCAGTATGCTGGCGCTGAGCCATTTCTACACGTAAAGTGCCCTTCTCTGTTTTTATACAATATAACTAACTAATGCTTCAAGTCGAAACATTTGGTTTCGTGATATAGTATCAATGCAATTTTTGCGATTCGACCTGAGCCGCAATAATTATTTTATAAAGTAATATATTATAACATAATACATTGTTTCTTACCTGGATATAAACATAAGTTTGAATAACGGAATGCGCGTTCACGTGTAAATGCCTCTTTGTAACCTTCGGCGTTTTTGTGAGGCCTAAACAATACTCGGACATTTTACCATACTCAATAATTTTCTCCAGCACTTTACAATCTATACTATTGCAACACCGACTTCACTACTCAGACCCCAATGCAGAAAAAATGGCAGCCGTGTCGCCCCACTACTACCAACAACAAACATAACAATTTTACGCTGTACTATGTTTAAAGACGACATTATTTATCATTAGAACATATTCGATGGTTTTTTTAGAAACAGAAACACTATTTCCTATACGTAAATGGAACATAAAATAATATTGATTCGGCTTACATAAAATCATCCATATAAAAATAACGATTAATTAACAATTGCCCATAACCGTTTACTGCGGTGGAATAAGTAATTGAGTAATAATAAGAACAACAATTATAACACCAACAATATACTTATAACAATATACGAATAACTTAATTAAGTATTTTTCTTAGTGCAATAGGCATAAGAACTATTTTAAGCAATTTACTGCAGTGCAAAATTAATGGATCATTTTAACTACTTGAATCTATATACACATTTACTTTTGGCTCTTGTGAAGATATACTAATATAAAATTGTTGCTATTTATATCTAATTGCAAAGCTCTCTACAAGAAGAACATTTTTAGCCAAACTACTGGAAAAGAAAAATGCCTGTGATATATATATATATAACAAAAAATTGCAGCCTATATCAAGAGTTCTGCCTAATATGTAATTTAATTTGCATAAGAAAGATGCAATGTGCTAATGCAAAATTTATTTTACAAACTTTCCCTATACCCATGATCTAAACTTTCCTATGCAAGATATATCTACATTCTTTCAATGAGTAAATTATTATTATTATTATTATTATTATTATTATTATTATTATTATTATTATTATTATTAACATGGTAACTCACCAAGTTATGCAATTTGCTCTATCTGTTAAATTTTACTCTTTACTTCCACTGCACTTCAAGAACGAACTAAACTCCTTAGACAAATAAAATGTTACCAAAAAAAAAAAAAAAAAAAAAAAAGGCTACTGGACACCTTATAATCGACATACACGGGACAGCATCATATTTTAATGAAAAGAACAGAGTCTTTCTTGGCCATAGTTAAATTGGTTAAATATTTGTAATAGGGAAAATGTCCTCTCTAACCACAAATTTGCCTGGAAATATTTAATGAACATTACATTTTAACATTTACTTCAAAATGTGCATTTTAACAACTTCTTCTTTAATGACTGCTCTTTATGAAATTTAAAGATAGTATTATGCACTATACTGCTATAATTAGAGGTATAACCGGGCACACAAGAAGAGCGACCCATGTTGCACTAAACATTTTCTATTACACAAGTTCCTGGTTTAATTTCATTAAAACGATATTAACTCAATAAATACAAAATAATGAACACACTATTGCTGATTTAATTCCAACTGTAAACCACTGATAAACCACGTGACTGCAACAAACCCATGTTCTTAATAGCAGAAACACACTAACTTTGATGGAAGTCATTTTGTGTCTATAGATCGAGACATTGTGGTTTGAGGATTTGAGTTGGACTTTGTTAGTATACTGTGATAAGTTCAATGACAGTTATCGTATGACATGATGACGGTGAATTACTCTGAAACTACCCAAATGTAGTATTTAGTAACGTTAGTTGATTTTACAACACCAGCTGGTGAAATACACTTCGCAGAAGACGCGTGCGTATTAAATTTTGTCGCTTAAAAAAACAGAATTCTTTTTGAAACTTTAGATTTAGATGAAGTTTCATATTACACTAGCAAATTTTCAGAACTACACAGGATCAAAGAGAAGTTTTAGTATTTCGAAAGAAAAAGTTATTATAGTAAAATCCACAATAACAGTTTTTACTTAAATCGTTTGCGAGGTATTAAGAAATGAAAACATATTGCAGGCCGTATTGTTAAAAATGTCGTGTCTAGTTCGTCAAGTTACAAAGTAAATGGACAAACAAAACCAAAATATTCTTGCACATAGGATATAGCAGAGCACTCGGTTCTCATGCAAAAAGCATTGGAAGACTGTGAGCATATCTTGTAGTACAGAAGTTCAGATGTATTAGTGAATGCGCAGATACCACCTCTAGTCAGGTCAGAAAGGTTACTAGAAATGATTCCCTACCAGTGGTTTTAAACTACCCTGTAACCACACAACTTTCCAAGAATTAACAAAGCCAATAAAATTCAAGATATTTGAGCATGAAGCATGTTTTGTTATGTGTTACTTATTCCTCACTTTCTGCTACAAAATATTAACTGTATTAAATTATTTCGTTCCCTGACCGTAACGCAACAACAAAATACTTTTACCTTGAACCCTTCAGAGAATGCATCTTGATCGAATTAACAAGACAGACATGATGTCAAGATCAATAGAAAAAAAGTCGAGGAGTGCCCGCATCCGCAAAGTGAGGATGATTTTTAAACAAATATTTCATGTTATTAAGTATCAGGGAGAAGAGAAATGTTAGGCATCATTGTTACAGCTATTTAAATCTTCAATACACGAAAGGTGCAAGAAGAGAGTTATCGAATTGGGCACATCTTTTGGCTTAGGCTATATGGCAATGAGTGGATTCATGTATCACCAAAATATCAAATTATGTCATTTTGATATAATGAGAATCTGTTTCAGTCACCCTAGGTTGATAAGTACGCATAAAACTTAAACTTGGCCTAGCGGAATACAATACACACTTAACAACAATAATGGCATATTCAATATTTTCTATAAAAAAAAAAAAAAAAAAGCACCCTTCCCGATACTGTTCAAAATCGTAGCCTTGACTTCGATTGCTGTCAAGACTTAGTGAGACAATCCTAGATAAATTCTCCATGTTCCTCTCAATTATGGCTTGCTTATCCAACAGCGATGAACTGCAATTAACAAGCTATAAGATTGTTTAGGTAAACAACTAATATAGAGCAGCAGTCATAGTTGTTTGAAAACAGACTGCGTTCGACTATTTATCTACAAAAGTATCAAATACAAGAGAAAGGAATGCCATTTATCCGTCAATGTTTGATGATGATCTGACAAATAACCTCTGTGCTGCTCCATACATTTTTTCAAATGGCGCTGGAAGCTATCCATTGCTCTTGGTAACATATCGCTGGGGATGGAATTGAAAGCAGCTCCGATCCGGTATTTCAATTCCAGAGTGGCAGAAAGAAGGTTTTTTTTTTTTTTTTTTTTTTTTTTTTTTTTTTTTTTAGATACCCCGCAAAATCTGCAGCTCACAGATCAGGGAACCGGCACAGGGCATAATGAATGTAATATCAACACTGGTTTGTTATAATATGCCTTTTCGTGGTCATGATGGAAGAACTATTTCTCAAAACAAAGGACTTCTTTTTTTAAAAGTCTTATTGAACTGCTCGCTATATAAGACCTAAAAAAAACAGTCAACGTTGATAACGAGAAAAGTAGGACCAAATAAATAAGCCTCTAAATTAAATACAAAATGAGCTAATTTCACTCTTCCTCATTAGTATTAAAATCTGTTAAAAAAAAACATTAAACAAATTCCATTTTTTCCTGTTATTAGATAAACTCAGGATATAGGTAAAGGCGATCAGATGAGTATAATAATTATTCGATATGTTACAATAGAACCGGGAAAATCAGTAAATATTTGCGAATCTTACAGTGGGCTTCATAAAATATGTAAGAAAACTAGAAAATCGTCCCAAAAGGAAATTATTAAGATACTGGAAAACAACGAGTGTCAAAAACTGCTTATTATGTACATTGCACGAAACACAATTTAAATTTAGATCTGAATGATTCCGTTGGTGACATTTCAGAATTAAGGGACTTTTACACAAATGAAGAGCAAGTCTGTGTGTTGTTTAGTAAAAATTTGACAAGATAGAAAAATTAAACTGCTTTGGATAATGGTACTGAAAAATGCTCTACGAGATGGGTTTCGCGATTTGAGTTTATTTGCGTTGAAAACTGGATTTTTGCAGGTAATTGCATGCCTTGAGAATACACTTCTGATCTCCAACAAATCTTTTTGGTGGGGGCGTAGGGTGGGGAATGCAGCTCTCACATTGAAAAAAAGATCTCGGTTCTTTTCAGCTCCTAGCTATGCTTGTTTTGCTTCAAAATATTTACAAAAAAAAGGCATTGATTTATTGGCGGCCGCATCAATGTTAGAACAAGTCTGAAATAATATGATGTAGTCTAGGCAGTAATGTTCGATTGCTGTTTTAAAGGAAATCTCAATTTCCTGGAAAATAGATGCTGTTTTCAAAACAACATGATAAATCCAGATTAAGAAATTATTTGATGAATTGGCAGTTGACGAAGGAATACAGAAGGCAGAAGAAAAAGGTTCGGAATATTTGTTTTTAATGGTTACCAGGACATCTTAATTCAACAGGTTATGTTATGTTTTGAAGGCATGGACGGCTAAATTCTCACTGCTCCAACGATCAAAACTCAGGACTCTAACTGAAAAGGAAATGATTGAAAAGCCAACACACTTTTTTAATATTATGCTACAGATTTATCTCCTGCGTTTCCTCAACAACTGATTAGTTTTACATCCATTATGCTAGAAGAGATTCATAAATGTTCAACAATAAAGGTACTGACCGAATTACTAATTGTTGAAAATCCTATGTACAGTTCTATAATTTTTCCTCACTTTGTCACTACAGCAACAGCCAAAAGCCCAGTCAGTAAGCTAAAACTATTAAACACTTACCTGCGTGGTACAATGTCGCAGATGAGAATGATTTCATTTTCTGTACTCTGCATTGAAAATTAAGAATGCAGGAATATCGACGCCAAGAAAGTCACCATGATTTTTTTTATTTGATTTATTTACGGACCCTCTTTAACATCTGAGATCATCAGCGTCCCATTCTATTCAGGACGTGAAACGGCCGACAAATTTTACTCAGAGACCTCCTTTTTCAAACTTGAGGTTCTTTTTCGTGCCGTAAATGTACGACACCGGACCCACGGCTTTACTTCCCTTCCGAAGGAAGCCATACGTAGGATTTTTACGCCCAGAAAAATCCATCGATTCTGGCCGGGTTTGAACCCGCGACTTTGGGTTTAGAAGGCAAGTATGGTTACCACTACACCATCAGGACCAAGTCGCCACGAGTTTCTGTCGACGAGGCAATGCTTTGGAAAATTATGAGGTAAGCTGCTGTTGCAGCTATTATTATTATTATTATTATTATTATTATTATTATTATTATTATTATTATTATTGTTGTTGTTGTTGTTGTTGTTGTTGGCATGCGTAATTACGAGATACGTTATTAACATAGCAATACATCTTTGGCGTAAGCAGATATGAAGGGAGCCCATACTTTCTTGCTACTTGATGAGAAAGATGCACTGTCATCGCAGCAACTGCGCCCCAAGAACCAAAAGAACTGACTCTAGAACATGCTATGAATTAATGTGAAAGAACCCTTATAGAGCTTCTTTCCTAACAGAGGAGGCGTTGTCAAGTAAATAATAGCAAAGTGTTATTGTATAACGTTTAAAGTGCAACGAGGCCAAAACTTTGAACTGAGAGTTTTCCAGTATTTTTTTTCAGGGAATTAAAAAATTAAAGTTTGAAGTAAGCAAATCTAATATATAATTGTGTTTAACAATGGAAGTAAGCTTACAGATTTGTGTAAGTATGTAAGAGGTTATAATAGCATGAAATTATAGCTTACCCTTGCATATCCATACTTGCAGGATTGAAATAGGACTCTTATGTAAGAGTGGCTTTTGGAATGTTTCTTATCTTAATAGCAAATAAAGAGATGAAGCCCAGTTGAACTTTGTCTCTGCGACATATTCAAGGCACTCTTTAAACATCCTCAACATGCAGAATGTTCAATTCATCTTGTGCATGCTACTTGCTGTTTATATCACTCATCTTGTGTTTATCATCTCTTTATCACAGTGCTCCTTATCCTAAATTTTTGCCCTCAGCTTGTATTATTTTCCTTTCACAAATTAAAGCATATTTAATTGTTCTCCTGACAAATCATTTAATCCTGTTATTTCCTTCTGACTTCAATTTTCAACTATAATTATGAAACTGATGGACATTGTTGGAACTCTCAGAAGTCAGACAATCCATTATATTAAGACTATCAACTTTGAAGTCTCTCTATAACCCAGGACATAATAATGTGCCAATGATCATGATGTAACATCTATGGTGGTGGTGGTGGGGTGATATTGCTAGTATTTATGCGTTGTAATTTTCATAGAAGACAGAATCTTTCTTGATCCACTATTTTCAGTGTTTTCACAAATGTCGTTCAATATTTGTTGTATGCTTTATAAATATAACCCTTAATCTGTTAGTACTACCTGGCAGAAATGTATGTATTAAAAGTATGTTTTAACTCAGCAGAATGATTCAGCTTCTTTCCCTAATGCCATCAGGTTGGTAACTAGAACTTTATAGAAAATACCTGCAGAATTACTCTACCCAGTACAGAAAATTTGAATTTTTCTTTGCAATAATTCAAAGCTGCAGATTTGTAATATAGCTTAGGTACATCAGCAAAGGTAAATGATGTTCAATATACACCATGTTTACACATACCTGTAAAAATAACTCTCACTATTTATCCTACACTAATGCAATCAACTTGCTTAACTAACTCCATTTACTTACAATGGAGTAATTAAATGGAGTTAATGTGAACAAGTTGATTATGTTAGTACCACCCCATATCTACAGTTTTGTGAGTACAATTTATTTAACTCTCACTATTGTTTAGAAATCTTTCAACACTATCTTGTTCAATGATAAGAGGAATTTTAATTTAGACAATAATCAGAAAAGATGCTGATAGGTGTATGGACACTTTAGTCATGGAACATCCATTAGCTGCAATTGTTTGTTATTTGTCTGAAGTTTAGTGATTTAAGCTTGTGAGTCAAGGATACAGGAATCAGCTGTATTATGCCATATATTGCTGAAATGCCTGCTGTTCAATCACTCTATGCCCTACATATACTTGAATCATAAGCAGTTGTTATGGAGCAAAACTCTAATTCCTATTTTAAAAAATGGAAAAACATTCCTTCAGATAACAACATAAACAAAAGAAGGAGAGATTATATAAAAGTTCATTTGAAAGGTGAAGAAAGAAAAATCGAAATCAAATAAGATAAAAATTACGTCAATTAAAGAAGATATTTTAAGAAAAATCATTTGTGATCATTAGCTCCAGTAACAAAATATTTTTTTTTTAAATTTACAAATAATAAACAGTAAGTATATTTCAGTTAATTTTATAGCAAAAATGGGAAATTATTGTTGGAGAATCCAAAGTAATATATAAAAATATTTAGATTTATATTCGTAAAAGCATAGAGCAGATTTTGAAGTATGCTGCAAGATAATAGGAAGTTATTCAAGAGTTCCATAAAAATAAATATGAATAATAATAACATATACCTTAAATAATCATTCTTTTAAAGGAAAAAAATTAATCAGGAAACATGTTACATAAATTTGATATAAACATATGGAACATGTTGGAATCACAATTGAAATCAATCAATTCCCCATAGCAAGAGTCATTACTACCAGCACACTGAGAGTTATAGAGCAAGAATAGGGCTGTTTAGTGGTATGAAGTGGAATCTATTTAATCAACAATCAACATTGAAATGCAAAACATGAAAAGAGAAGTTCAAATTACCAAATAACAGCAGAAACTTTAGAAGAAAGACATTGGAAATTTAATTTGGTAATATCAGGTGTAAAGAAAAATAGAGGAATGTAGCCCATTAAGGAAGTGAAAGAGATTCTGGAAAGGAGATTGGAGATGGTTAGGAATGGATGGGAAATTGCTGAAGATTTTCAATCTGGGAAGAATAAAGGAAGGAGGATGATAGTGGTTAGATTTGTAACCAAGCAAATTGTCTATGAGGGGTTGAAAAGATCTATGAAATTAAAGGGGATAAATTTGTTTATTAATAGAGATTTATCGGTGGAGCAGCAAATCCTGAAGAAAGAACTAGTGTAACGGATGAAGAAAGCAAGATCGTAGGGTAAGAGCACATACATACGCAGCCTACGGCTTTGGATCGACGATAGGCCAGTTGATGAGTTTGAAAAAGTCATAAGCCGAAGAAATGAAGAGAAATGAGTCGGCAAATTGTAATAAAAACAAAGGGAAACGGAAGGACAGGAAGTCCAAGGGTCGAAGTGGAGTTAGATCAACATGTTAGCAGAGTGAACCTTGCGGTCAGAGAGGGGGAGGATGATGTCACAGATGAGAATATTACCGGATAAGAGGGAGTCGGCCTCTGCCGCCCAGTTAGCAGAGAAAGTAGGGCAAGTGCATGAGTGTGGAATAAGACGGTACTAGCCGAGTCAAGGTCAAGTTCTCTAGCGTGATATCCACTCCTTTTTTTTTAATAGTATTTAACGCCCGTTTTTACTACTGAGGCACCACAGGCGGTGACACTGATGATACATGAAATGAAATGATATATTTGGGTGAGGAGTTTTTTAAGGAAGGAAGCGCTCCAGGCCTAAGTTTAGGGTACCCTCCCCAGCATTTGCCATTTATGAGGACTGAGGAAAACCTGGAAAAAACCTTAATCAGGGAGGACGGTCCTTGCGGGATTCAAACCCCAGACCTCCCGCTCACGAGTCCGCGCTTTAACGACCTCGGCCACCCGTGGCGGTTTATCTACTCCTAGAGGGAGTTTATTGCAAATTGGAGACATAGTGAAGCATAGTATGTCTGGTGCTGGTGGTGGAGAATATCAAGAAGTACTGCCTGTCAATGTCAGTCAACATCCTATAGTGGGAGAATGCTCAGAGCAAGAGTAAGTTGGATTCATTTAGTTCTGTTCTGGTTCACAATAGGGCAAGGAAGAAAGAAGGAAGGCTGTAAAACTTGGTTTTTGGAACTGTGAAGGAGTACGTATAGGAATGAATGCGGGTTGTTTCAAGGAATTTTTAATAACATCCATGTGTTAGCACTAGTTGAAACCTGGCTAGAGAGTAATGAGTGATTTAAGGTTCAGGGGTATGATTTCATTGGCAAACATAGTTTAAGGAAGAATATTAAAGGTCGAGTTTCTGGAGGTTTAGGTTTGCTACTAAGGAATAATATTGTAAGCAAAGCAAAGGACAGGCAATCAAAAATTAGTGAGTTAATATAGGTGTTAATGGGATAGTGGAACTTATGCATTAGTGTGTTGTACAATCCATCCTTAAATTCCTGATTTCTTTGGACAATTAGAAGTGGAATTATTAAATATAAAAACAGAATTCTCTTTAATGGAGTTTCAGTTAATAAGAGATTTGAATGCAAGAATGGAAGTTGGAGATCAAGGAATTAAATGTGTGGGAAGATTTAGGGAGAGATGAGTCTAGCAAAATATGGATTAGGCATAGTACAGACAAGGTTGTGAATGAAAAGGGGCTAAAACTAATTCAGTTTTTTGAGAACAATGGCTTTTTAATGCTGAATGGTTGCTGACGGGAATGTGAAAGTGGTAAATTTATGTTTACAAGTGCATGGGGACAGAGTGCTGTGAATTATGTATTGCGTAGCAATAGTATTTTGGGTGAAGTTTGGGAATTCCAGATAACAAACATGGTTGGGACAAGTTCCCATTTTCCATTAATAGTGGCATAGTGCAGTTAAGAGTGCTTTGACAGAAGGGAAGATGCGTGTGGATATGGTACTGAGATAATTAGCTATAAGTGGATCCCTGTAAGGGCTGACGAGTTTTATGAGATGCTGGATTCAGCAATGGCTGGAGTGTGTGCACGAAATTTATTTAATGATTTGCCTAGGTATAAGTAATGATGCTGTAGAACTATGCGATTTTATGCTTAAATGGGCAGGAAGTGATATGAGTATAAGCAAAAGAGGGAAAAATAAAGTTTATGATAATTGGTTTGATGAAAAGTGTAAAGGAATGAGATATATGGTACGAGAGGCAGTAACAAGATGGAGAGAGAGAAATGATGAAATGGATAAGGGCATTATGATCCAATTGCATAAGAGATATAAGGCAGCTGCTCAATCATATGAAGCAAGAGTAGGGGATAGCTAGAGATGCAGAAATTGAGCAAAAGCTGGATTCAGAAAGAGGGCAGTAAGCTTGGCAGATTATTAATCAATGTGTGAAAGGGGGGAAATAACTTAGATATAAGCCCAAATAGATGGATTACCTATTTTCAGAGTTAGTTTATTGTGGAAACTAAGAGATGGGGAGATCAGAATTTAGAGGTTTTTAATAATTATGTGGAGGAACTGGATAGACCATTTTCATGTAGTTAATAGTGAAGTTCATAAATTTCATAAATTTAAGAGAAATAAGGCAGTAGAAATCAATGGTTTACCTACAGAGTTTTTTTTTAAAATAGACTAAATGTTTAACAAGGCTTTTGAATGTAATTAAAGAGTAGAAGAAGGTGCCAGAATGTTGGCATACGGCAATCATACACCCCATATACAAAGGTAAAGGGAATGAAAGTAACCTAAACAATTATAGATGAATTGCATTGTTATCCAATTTTGGAAAAAATTTTACAGGAATATTGGTGGAGAAAATTCAAAATTGGTCAGAGAGTATCAAAGAATATTACTCTACCAAACTGGGTTCAGGAAAGGGAAGATAACAGTGGATAATATATTTATAATTAAAATGATGATAAATAAATATTTAGCAAAGAATAGAGATGGATTATATACTATATTGATTTAAAAAAGGCATATGATAGGGTTTACAGAGAGTTCTATGGTAGAAATTAAGTAAGAAGGTTTTAAGTGGGAATATGATCAGTACATTACAAGAGTTATATTATCAAAACAGATTTTGTGTTAAGTGTGGCTTTGGGGAAGTTACTAATGCACTGGAACAGGAGAGAGGGCTTAGACAAGGTTGCAAATTAAGCCCCATATTGTTTAATTTGTTTATTGATGACATTTTGGATAGCTTGAAGCATGTTTGTACTCATATGCCTACAATTTATAACATAGATATATCATATATCATAGATCATCTTTATGCAGATGATTTGGTGGCATGTTCAGTATCAGTAATTAGCTTAAAGTTAGCTATACGCGAGATTGACAAGTGTTGTGAAGAATGGGGATTGAAGGTGAATCAGAATAAAACTAAAATTTTACAGGAATATTGGTGGTGAGAATTCAAAATTGGTCAAAGAGTATCAAAGAATATTACTCTACCAAACTAGTTTTTAAAATCATAGTTTTTAAGAGAGGAAATAAACTGAGAAATGGGTAATGGCAGATAAAGAAATTCAGGTGGTTAGTGAATTTTCATATCTGGGCATAAAGTTGAGTAGTAAAGGAGGTTGAGAAAAACAGAAAAGAACTGCACTGGCAAAAGGGAAAATGACCATGACAGCGATAAGAAAATATTTAATAGGATGCTAGTAATGAATATCAAGTGGTTTGAAGGGCTTTATTCTGCCTTGGTTGAATCACGATGGATTTATGGAGGGGAAATTTCCGGATATAGAGGAGAGATGGTATAATATGGATTTAATACTAACAATTTTCTGTAAATTAACTTTGGGAGTTCCAGATATTTCTGCAAAAGCAGGAGCATTGGTAGATTTAGGAAAGGTAAGCATCAGAGGGTTAATAATGGAAAAAATATTGAAATATTTATTTAAGGTTCAAGAACTATTGGACACTGACATTGTGAAAATATGCATGAAATATCAAGAAAAAAATTGGGTATAATGACTAATACCTGCTTGAATAAAATTAGAGAACGGTTATTTAGAAATGAGTTAGAAGGTTTTTGGGTTAAAATTGGATATTTTAGAAGAGATTTCTAGAGGGAAATCAGATCAAGAATGGAATATATGAATGACAAGTTTTATTTGTCCAGTTTAGGGAGAAAAACTCACTAGAATATTATAAGGAATTAAAAGATGATTCCAGAAAAGGACAAGTATATTTTAATTTATAAGAAAATTGAAAGAGAAAGAATAGCATGGTTTTGATTAGGTGTTTGGAAATTAAGGGGAATGAGGTGAAATGTTATTCCAGGAATGTGCCCCATCTGTGGGGGAGAAGGAAGATGAAATTCATATTATTTTCCAACATAGAGCCACAAATGTTTGGAAGGAAAGTTTAATTTGTAAGAAATTGTATTCAGAAAGCTCTTTGAAGATCATGAGCAGATACCAAAATAAGACGAGTTTTTATGGAAGATAAAAATGAAATGGAAATGGTCAATTGAAAGATATGTAATTTATAAATTCTTAGATGATAAAGAGTAACTGTATGATTATGAAAAATGTCATTGGTCTGGGAAAGGTTGGGAGTGAAATTATATTAAATTTATTGAATTATTGGAAACTAGAAATTGCTCTAGAAAGTGATAAATGTAGCATTTTAGCTGGTACTTGAGAAATAAATGAATTAGTTGTTTGTAGGGATGTAGTTAGCTGATAAAATAATTGGTACAGGTAGAGTAGGTGAAGTATTTATTTTAGTGTCTTGGTTGGGTTGGAGCCTGGTCCCCTGGGATTCCAGTAGGTTGCCACTGATGAACCAGGATCTGGGAATTGACGCAAACAATGTGGAAATTTTGTACTTTGTCTAATTTTGTACTTTTGTATCTAGAATTTAATGTATCAACAATTGTAATTGTAAGGAGTTTACAATAAAGATAGATTGACACTCAGTTGTAGTTTGTAATTAAATTTTTCTTAGCACTTTATAAAATTTAAAATTTCATTAAAGTAGATATTTGAGAAATAAAAGAATTAGCCTTTTATAGAGACTGTAGCTAGCTCATAAAATAATAGTATAGGTAGAGTAATTGAATATATTTTATTTTAGTCCCTGAAGCAGGAAATGTCCCAAAATTTCCTTTTTAAGTATAATTACTTCTGATAACAACTATAATAATAATTATTGTATCTTATTTCAGGTAATCAAGGGTATTAATATTGCAATTAAAAGGAGAACCCCAATATTGTGTGTGCGTGCGCGTGCGCGTGTGTGTGTCTCTCTCTCTTTCTCTCTCTCTCTGTTGTTACTAGTAAGCAATATTCAAGTTATCTTTCTATAATACCAATGGTTGACAATGCCTATGTGACTTTGTTATATTTGTAAAGGGAATGGAACTGCTGTTTGTCGGAAGCCATTAGCGTGCCTGAGAAAAAAAGGTCTTTCGGTTAAGCTTTACACATTGTCAAACCCTCACCGAGACACCTGTTTGGCGCCAGGGGTAACACTGCAAATAGCTAGGGTTCAATTGGAAACGGTACTTGCCCCTTTTCAGAAGGATTTACCGCGGGTATAGACACGCGTTTTCGTAGAAACCAAACTATGTATAACTAAGGGAGGAAAAAGATATTACTTTAGAAATCAAACATGTAAGGAAAATGCCGAAATTTATGACAGGCCGTTCTTGGAAAACTTAAGCGTGTGGAAAGATTTCGTAGATCAGAAGGGGGAAAATAATTTTAGCCAATGGGCATCTAATAAAAGGTCAACGAATAAGGAGAACTTAGCGATATAATAAATATCTTAAGATAGCCAATGGCGAACATATAGCTAAAGAAAAGAATAATAATCAAGGAATTTAATTTAGCGCGATGTTATAGAAAACTGGAGTACAGGGTCAGAAGTGGTTGACTCAAGAGTTATTTCTACAGCAGTGGAAAGTTGGTCATTTGGAAAGCAGGCAGTCTAATCCATTCATAAGTCATTTCTAAAGTCAGTCGAGGGCAGTCTAAGTCATTCTAAAGCAGTCGATCAGTCTAAGTCCTTTCTAGTTCAGTCGATGGCAGTCTAAGGCAGTGCAATACAATAGCAATAATAATCACCATCGTGTTCAAGTGAATAAATACGCGAGTGAATACCGCGAACTATAATCCGCCGAAGAACAGTATGTTCCAGAACCTTCCAAGTGGTAAAATAAATTAAATATTCAACCAGTGTCGAACATCGTTATTTCAGTGAACAATCTCCTTCCCTCCCTAATGACATTACATCATTAAAAACTGTCCAAAATTAACCCTGAGATCCTATTCCATTTACATTACATTGGAACAACAAATATGTTTCCAAAATTGTCGACCTATGTTGTGGACATTAATACCGTTGTAAATTTTGGACCTACTCTGGGGCTATATTATTGTTGCATAATTGACAAACAACGTGTGGGCTCTATAATATTGCAGTTTCATCCCTTGGGTTGGGTTGGAGCCTAGTCCCCAGGAATTCCAGTAGGCTACTGCTGGTAAACTAGGGACTGCTGTCTGATGCAATGAAGGTGGAAATTTTGTACTTTATTTAATTATTTAGAGTTTAGATAAAGGGTTAGTATAATGCACTTTCAATATTTTTCAGTTTCAATTACTACCAGCACACAACAACTTAAAGTAACCAAATTAATTGTGAAAAACCACCTTTAATTTGCTCTGTAACATTTCAAAGAGAAAACAATGTATTTTAAAAAGTGTACGCATAACTCAATTTTAATAATTTGAGCAGAACTACAACTTCAGTTTCCAAAAACTTAAAACTGAGTGAGATTTCTGATTTTTATACTGTCTGTAGAAACTGAGTATAAATAATGCAGCTCCATGCAAGAAAAGAGTAAATGCCACACAGAAACAAGAGTAAAAAAATATGCTCAATCAAGAAGAAAATATTAAAATGTACATCATATATAACTAGTCTTATGATTGAATATGATTACTGTCAGAAATTTCCTGTGCTAACTGAATATGTGTAACCAGCTATATAAACATCTTTTGTGATTGTATATATACATTATCACAATCATGCTTCTTTATGCATTTATAGTTTTATGTATCTTAAGTAAAAAGGATATGAACTCTGTAGTATCAATCATTTACTACATCCAGTATGCTTAAAAAAATGAAAGACTGTCCAAATTTGTATTAAAAAGAATTAAGTTCTCTGATGCATGCAGAGCACAATCTAAGAAGATAATAATGGTCTTATTTTGCATATAGTTGGCAAAGATATAGAATGTTCATGAACTTCATATATTTTCATTTTATATTCATTTTTACAATCATTGTGACCAAATTTTTGTACCATCAAGGCTAGTTTTAAACAGTAACTACAGCCAAACTCTACTTTGTATTGAAGTCACACGTGGAAAAAAATCCATTACCATTTGAAATTACCATGGATTGCACACTAATATAGTATTAAAAGGAAACCCTATTTTATTATTATTTTGGTTTGAAAGGTACTGTTGTTCAAAATCCAACAGTATAACATGGATACATATCCTTTGCTCGCCTACATACACAGATTTTTTACACTCCTTTATGAGAGTCTTTGACTCTATTATGACATAGGTATAGTAAAGATTATTATTCCTAAATCTGTCCATGAACAAATAAAGCTGCAAAAGGAGTAAGATGTAAGGAATATTTTTCAAGTATATGGACAGTAAAGTAGTGGATGGATGGACAGAATCTTTGGGGATAGCAAGAAGTTCTGTGAGGAAAAATAATTGTATAGCATAACTTTTATGGGAAGAAAATCCTATGAAAAGTCTTTATTTTCTCTCTCATTCAATTTGTTCAAATAATTTTGCTTTATATAGCATTATGTTGCTGATGTTTGGAAATATAAAGACAGCCATTCTACATGCAGTTTAATATTTAACATATCATTAATTGATTGAATTGTTTATTTCCTTGTTCAAGTGGTTATACATTTTTCTATCAATTATCTTGTTCTCTAGAAAAGGGGCCCATAACAGCTTAGTATATTTTAATTTATAAAAGAAATTATATAAGCAAAATAATATGTTTAAATACTTTATGTGCTACTTAACAGTATTTAATTTGCATAAATTCATTACTTCTCTAAAGTTTGGTTCTTTTTAACCAGAATTAAAATACTAGAGTTGCTATTTAATTTTCCAGATTTGAAGAAACTATGAGAGACATAATTTTCCATTTGGCAGCTCTGGCAAAAAGTATATTATTAGCCATAGTGAAAGTTGACAGATCCATTGTCACACCTGCAGAAAACTGTCAATTGTGGTCATGTGGTCATTCTTCACTGTTTAATGTTTAAAGATGGAGGTGATTCAAGAGCATTTTGGTGTGACAATTTCTTTTTATAAATATAACCTAAAACACAGAATACTTGAAAAAAATTACACAGAACTTTTGCAGATTCTGCTTCTTCATGTATAAAATCTATAACTGGTTTGCAGAGTTCAGAAGGAAGAAAAGCCTTGAAAGAAGAGCATACTTGAGTGCCCAGCAATAGGTCACAGAATAAAACACCACTTATGTAGAAACCATAGTAAAGAATAATTGACTTACAGGGATATAGAAAAGTTTCTAAACATTCAATTGGGGCTGGTGTTAGAAATCTTGAATAAGTATCTTCATGTGAGGAAGCTGTATTGTTGTTGGGTACCACATAACCTCATAGAAAACAAAAGGCAACAACAGGTATGAACTCATGAGCAACACTTATGGTTTGATTCCTGCCATGACTATCCTCCCCGACTGAGGAGGATTTTTCCAGGTTTTCTGAATCTTAAATTTAGGCCTGGAATGTTTCCTTTCTTGAAAAATAGTTATTTCCAAAAATATCATTTTATCTAATATATCAGTATTGTCCACCACCTGTGATGCCTCAGCAGTAAAATTGGATATTAAACTCTATTCAGAGAGAAAAAAAAAAGAAAAAGAAAAAATGGAATGGAATAGAGTCAGAAAATGGTCATCATTTTGACAATGACAACACCTTATATATTCACAATATCCTTACAGTAATTTGTTAATATGGCCAGGAATCAAAGAAGTGGTCTACAGTCTGGGCCTTCCCAGTGAAGGTATCAAAGTATAGACCAGAAGATAGTTGCCAGTTTCTTTTCATCAAGTGGCCATATTGCACCATTTTACTCCAGGAACAAAAAGCAGTCACTGTCAACTGGTACACTAGAGTTTGACGCCCCAGAGTCTTTAGAACACCAACAGAAAGAAGACCAAAGTTTGAGTTACAAAAATTGCTGCTACACCATAAAATGTCTCTGCGCAGTGCTTTGAAAAATTGTCAAACCACCCTCTGTACAGTCCAAATATGGTTCCCTGTGACTTTTTCTTATTTTAAATTGTTATGGAAACAAAGAGGAGCCATCAGTTTTGAAGTCTAAAAGAAGTCATTGCATCCTACAAAGAAGCAATGTGTGGTTGCTTCATAATTAGATCTACAGGATGCATGTTTGAATCGAGAGTCTGGAAGACTATTGTGAAAATAAATAGGCAGAGTTTAGTAAAATCCTGAAAATAAATAGCTATCCCTGGAGCACATTGTTGTATCTATATCTCAAAATATGATTTAAACTTTTGGACCCTTTTTCCAGAGATTGCCTGAATTACATTTATTAGTAAGAAATTGTTACAATTAGTGCCTTGTACTTCAACTCATTGCTGTGGAATTGTCATTGGTAGTGCACAGTGTCTCAAATGTTATATTTATTGACTCAATGAGATCTTGATTTGATGAACTTAAACTTTCAGCTTAGTTGAAATTGTGATGTGCTAATGTTGCTGAGGCTCAGCTTATTCCAGTGGTAAATAACTTATTTCTACTTCCACTAGAAGGGATATTCTTTTGTCTCAACATATAATGCTGCACATTAAGCCTAGGAAACTTCTAAGTAATTAATTACATTAAACACTATAATATAATACAAAATAATGCCCACCACCATTTCTACCAACCTCACAACCTATTCTTTTAAAGGTTGCTGATCTCTCTCTTCTCTCATGCTCACATGCACACACTCTCACATGCACACATCAATGCAATTAACCTTTTATTTAATTGATATTATTGTATGATTTAGATGAACTACACACTCTCTTAATGCTTCACTTGTCATAATATATAAAACTGGTTTCCAGAACATTTCATTTTCATCATCAGCCAGGCTAAAATTCAACTGTTGGATAATTCGTTAAGTTGTGGGAATGTGCATTCTGCTCTGGTGGTGGTGTGATAAACCTGTAGTTTATGTTTTCATCCCTGGCAGTGTCAAAGTTCATTAGACTGTCTGTATTTGTAGATATAGGGTTTCTCCCAAGTTTCTAGTTCTGTAGGTCCTTGTACTGATTTTAATAATTTTGCTTTATTCACTATGTCATGATTTTTTGCCCAAAAATGATATGCTACTGCTGATTTCTCTATTTGCTTGTATTTTACGTTCCTTTAACCGTGTGCCTATGTTTCTCTTTGTTTTTTGAATATAGATGTTTTCACATTCTGCACAATTTATTTTGTAAATACCTGCTTTTTCTTCTTGTGGAATACTGTCATTAACATTGTCTATCAGTAAGTTTTTAACATTAAATCTGTTAACCAGTGCCAACCTGATATTAAAATCTTTAAGAATATTCTGCAATTTTTTGTAGCCCATGAATTTTTAAATACGTGAATTTTTTAAAAATAGGCTTATCTTTTCTTGCTGAAAGTTTTGTGGTTTCTTTGATACGTTTTTGTCTCTTGAATTTCTTCACCTTTTTTAAAACCATTTTTAACTGCTGTTTCTTCTATTTATTTTCATTAAAATATTCTTCTTTGCTAATTTGTAGCCTAACTAGCCACTGTGTTAAACTGTTGATAATTGCATGTTTGTGTGCTGTGGGGTTAAAACTGTCAGCTTTGATGTGATTATCTGCATGTGTATTCTTTCTGTATATTCCAAATTCCAGATTTCCTTGACATTTCATTATTTTAATATCCAAGAATGGCAACATGTTATCTGTTTCTGTTTCATATGTAAACAATATGTTTCTATCTTGTGTATTGAAAAGTTGACATTGTCAATGAATTATTAAAACCAATACAAGGACCTACAGAACTAGCAACTTGGGAGAAAACCTACATCTACTAATACAAAGACAGTCTAATGAACTTCGACACTGCCAGGGATGAATACATACACTACAAGTTTATCACACCACCACCAGAGCAGAATAGCAGAATACACATCCCACAGCTTAACAAATTGTCTGACATTTGTATTTTAGCCTGGCTGATAATGAGAACGAAATGTTCTCGAAACCGGTTCCATATATTATGACAAGTAAGTGAAGCATTATGAGTGTGTAGTTCAACTAAATCATACAAATGAATTATATGATTGGCTTCACTGTGCAAGTTCCAAATTACATTTTAACTATCCAATTTACATTTTAATTTTTAACCTTTTCTTGTTTACCAATTTATATTGGTAAACAATATAATGCTGCTCATAGATTCAGGATAATCAGTGAAAATGTAGGTTTTTATGTTAGATTTTATAGCATACTTAACTATTTATGTTTTAAAAAATTAAAGTACTGCATAAGAGTGCATACTATTAGACCTAATAGAAAATAAAGTTGTAACTTTTTAATGTATAAATATTAACTTCTTATAATGCTAATATTTTTACCAGAATTTCTTACCTACTTTTAGCTCTTTATAATTAAAAAAATAAAAATGATTATACTTTCCCTTATTTTAAGACATATGGAAAAGAGGTAGTGTTGCAATTTTAAGTATGTCAGCAAGCAAAAAAGAATTGGAAATGTTTGTTTCATATAATGATGTTGTTTGCTGTTTCTCGAAAATTTCCACTGATATATTACAGTGGTTGAGCAGATATAACATTTAATCTGTAAAACATAACAGTTCACAGCTGGGTAATTTTATAGAGTTGGGGAATTAAAATGACGTATATAATATGTTTCTGTGAAATCTAAACCAATATGTTCATTAACTCTCTTATCAGTAGTTTTGAATAGCGGGAATTTTCACAGTGAAATATGGTATAATTAATTATCTTATATCAGTATTTATGTAACTGTTTATGTCAAAATCAGAGTATTGAAGATTTTTGACAGGCAGGTAGCATATGGTGAAATTAGAAGTTATCCTTTAATATGTGATTATAAAATAAATTCAATCATCTGCCTTTAGTAGAAACACCAAAAGGCATAATTCTCTTTATATGCTCTCTTTTTATATTAGGAAACAAAATGCAAAAATTTAAAAGATTGAGCAAAATTGCTATTGCCATTAAACAAACAACAAACATAAAACATAGTTCTAAATATAATGCAATAATATTTGGTATGCAAAGGGTTGAGGATTCCATATATAATTAATTTATTTTCTTTTTAGGGAAAGACAAACTTTATGGCAGCACAATAGATTTTAATTGATGCTGTTTTATACATTTACAAATGAAAGGAAACATGGAATTCATTATTAGGTTGCAAATATAATCAATCAAAAATAATGAAAAGTCACAAGACTGCAGTATATTATGCTTCCTTAGAAATCACAAACCAAACTGTAAAGGACTTTTACATATTTTGAAAATTACAGAATTAGAAAAACAATTTGTATTTTTAAACTTAACCTTTTATCTGTCCATGCTTCTCTATTGCTTTTGTTTATCAAAAGGGTATAACCTTCTTAAAACAATCTTCAGGCATAGTTCCAAGTATTCAGTTTCATCATACAACTGTCAAGCTAAAATAATTAGGGCTTTGCAGTAGCACATACTTTTTTCTTATAGCTAAATCAGTAGTATTTGTTACTTTCCACTTGAAGCTGATGAAGGGAACGTTCTCTGAATGCCGGATTTAGCTCCTGAAGAATATCGAGGATTACTTGAGGGCAAGCTGGCATCACTTCTCTGTAAATTTAAAACCAGCAAACATTATTGCATTTTAAATTGCAATGAAAGTAATGTAATATGTAACAACTTTTATCAGTATCCCACATATTACGAACCAAAGTTGTCTCAAATTTACTTCTAGTTCTTCTTCTACTTGCTTTTGCTATTTTTCTGCAAATACTAGGCCTAGGTCTTGTTGCAAGTTCTTATGAATTTCATCAACCATAACAGATAGACATAATGTGGAATAAGAGTATAGTTAACATGGCCAATGATCACCACCTGTTGAACTGTATAAACATTAAAATGCTGAAGCTGGAATGCAAAATTCCCAGCAATTATCAGTTACTTTTTTACACTGACCAACAATCACTTGTAACATGACTTGAATCCTGTCATCTTAAAGTGAATGGCTATTTGAAGTGGTTTCAACAAAAGCAAAGTGAATTAAAACAATTTAATTATCCATTTTATTTTAGCCAAAGAATTACTGGAATTCATAGCACTAGACTAGACTAAAGTATGAGCAGATAGCATAATGATAAAATGATGATAATATAAATAATCATAAAAGTGAATATAAGGCTTTTTATACTAGAGTGGTTTAAGAAACAATCTCATATAAGAGGAAGATATAACATTCAAAATTATAAATAATACATGAAACAGTGAAATACAATAAAATAAACAAAAACACAATATATCACACAAATTATCAATAGTTAATTAAATATGATTTCATATTAACAGTCAAAATACTCATATCATCATCTGTGGTGACCCATGAATAATTTGAGCTGTGGAAAATAGTGATAAATGAATGAAGTTGCAAACTAGTTCAGTATACTGCACAGATACTTGCAAGGGGTGTTCTAAAAGTTCTCAGTTTAACTCAAAGATATTATGAAGATGGTCAAATTACTATGATAGTTTGTTATTACCCTTTAGATGGCACACTATAAAGTTTCAGAATATAAGTGTAGCCATTTGTTTCTCATGTAAACAAGCTGAACAAATCTAATTTTACTCTGTGTATTAAAAGTTGGAAAGTCATGGAACTAAATGTATTGATTTGCAATTTGACTATATTAAACAAACAAACAAACAAACAAACAAAAAAAGAAAGAAAGAAAGAAAAAACATTTCTTTTAAATCTTGTTTTTCTTGGTCAGGCTGAGAACTTTTAGAATACCTATTGTATTTCTAATACTATAAGCTATTAGCAAGGCCATACATTTGTTACAAAGTCACAGTGTCAGTTTGCTGCAAAATAAACAATTACTAATAATAAAGAAATCATGCTACATAGTTAATGTTGATAATCCACTCACCATACTGTAGCCTTTGTGTTTTTGCTAGTAGTGTACTTTTATCCTTGTATTATTTTTTTAGCTACAAAGTTATCTCTCACAGCATGATGAAATATTAGATATTTTTTCAGATCAGTTAAAAATAAATATAAATTAAGACTAGTTTGTTCACATAATCCTGATATATAATATTTCTGTAGTAATTCTTTATTCTTTTTAAGGCAGAAAAATTATTTTCAATAGAAAGTTCTTTAGCAGAGTGATTATATTCAATTTGAAAAGTTTTGAGACTTCAAGCAGAGCTTCACTGAAGTAATTTTCCACTGTATACCTGTGCTGATTTAATACAGATTCTAGTTTGAATGAACCCGAGTTATAAATATATATTTCAATCAAGAGACTCTGAAAATCAAGAGCATTAAAGGATCCATAATGTTTTGCAGAAGAAAATGAAGGGGTTTAATGGAGTATAGTACAAATCTGTTAACACCTAAAAGACCAAAAGCAGCATATGGTGTAAAATAGAAACATTTTCCTGGATATGAACTATAAAATTGTCAATTATTCCAAAGTTCAATTTGCAGCATCTCATTTTTTTATCACTGCTATAGTTTGTTAGTTGCCACCTCTTATTATAACAGCCAGGTAGTGTACACATAAGTTTTTTAAATGATTGAGTCTAATTCGTAACACTTACATCACTAATAGTTTAAAAAAGGAAAACTAAGTTTCTGGAGCTAATCACTCCCATCTTCAGTTCCAGATTGACTGCAGGCCTTGTTCTTCATGGTGGTTTGATTTCTTTCTGGTGGCAGTTGGATGAACTTCTATATTAAGATGTCACTTGGTGGGATTTCAAAGTTGAAAACATTACTTTTGTTCTTCCAGATATAAATGTTTTCCCAGACTGTAAGTTCTGTTTTTTCCTGTAATATTTTTAAGTAGTTTGGGATTCCTGTTAATATTATGTTTTTCATTCCCAAAATGCCAAACTACTGCTGATTTTTCTTCCTGTCTTTGTTTTATGTTCCTGACGTGTTCTTTTGCTCGTGTTTTTATGTTTCTTTTAGTCTTTCCAATATAATTTTTTTTTTTTCACAATTGATACATTCCATGTAATATATTCCTGATTTTTTCTCTTGAGGAATATCCTCTTGTAGTTTAGAATTTAATATAATTTTTATGGAGTAACTGTTTTTTGGAGCTAAAATAATGTTATGTTTTTTGAAAATCTTTTGGATTTTATAGAAGGCTGATAGATGGTATGTGAATTTTTGGTACATTCTATTTTCTTCCTGTGTTAGGAATAAGAGTACTGATGTCTTTGATTCTCTTTTTGTTTCTTGCTCTGTTTACTTTCTTATTTACCACTTCTTGTTTGAAACCATTTTATATAGCTATATTTATTATATTGCTCAGTTCTAAATCATATTCTTCTTTGTTCATGGGGACATTTACCAACCTGTGTGCAAGATTATTTAGTACTGCATGTTTATGAAAAACTGGGTTATAACTGTTATATTTAATGTAGGTATTAATGTGAGTAGATTTTTCTATATATGCCAAATGTTAAGTGGTTTTCTAACTTAATTATTTAAGATCCAAGAAGTGTAACTGTCTGTTACATTCTCTTTCCATAATAAATTTTAATGATATTTCTTGTAGATTAAGTAACTTTAGTGCATCTTCTAGGTGTTTTTCCAGAACTATTGCAAAAACTCATCAACATAGCGATACCATGCTTTAAACAATCACAGGAAACCCTTTGTAATTCTAACTTCAAATGCACTGATGAAGATGTACATTTTGAAATCACTTCATTCAAATTTTTTAAGAATAATAGAGTTACAATATGCTTTTTACTTTATTGATAAAACTTTTGATATCTAAATTAATTAAGTGTTGATGCTTTTATTCCAAACAGATTTGTGAATGCAAATCATTGAACATGACCAGTAAAATGATGCATTTAGTTTCTTGTAGCTACCAACAAATATATTTCTGTACATTAAAATTCAAGAAATTAAGTTTTTAAATTTTAATATCCACTGCTTTTAATGGAAGTTTGGAAAAAAAGTTATGAGCAGTGCTAAGTGGGCCAGATTACAATTCAAGCAGAACAAAATCAATAATGTTGTCTTAATTTTTAAATAGTCTATAGGGAGAAGCACTTCATTACAAATGCATTATTTTAATATTTCAATGTTATTTATTCATAAAGTACACAGAGTGTCTATTTCTTTATGCCCCAGTGCTAATATTATGCCCTATAATCTAAGCACCATTTACTACATTATTTTTCATGTTCTTATGTATACTGTATCTATGTCTAGGAACTTTATGATGAAAATCACTGTTTATATGCTTAATTAATATAACCAAGCTCTGATAAAACTATAACCTATCAAATAAATATAATATAAATAAAATAGAGGCAATAAACACAAAATAATTTAATGTAGTGCCTAGCTACAAATCTCCAGTATGGCTACAGCACCATCATAGTGTTCATTAAGCAAAATATTTTTACTTTTCCTCTGCAGTAAGGTTCTGTCTATTTCATTATTAGTATCAGAACTTCAAACAATAACATTCTCCTCCTGTTTTGTAGGAGAGAAGTTCAATACAGCATTACTGATAAGAGGAAATTTATGACATCTTGTAAGTTAACTTGTCAAGACATTTTTTCTGGCATGGGCTTTTCTGTATTAGCTATTGTTTTTATTTTTTGCCTCTAAAACTCTCTGATAACATGCCTATGGATTATAATGCATGTTTACTTCTGTGTCATGAACAAACAGTTTATGTGGCATGATTAAACCAGGATTGAAAATGAAGGTATAAATTTCTTGTATCTAAGGCATAATTTTCAAATTTCTGTAAGTTACTAGACAACTGCTGGATATTGCACTCAAAATTACTAAATATTAACTGATTAATTCACTACTGATTTCCATAATTTCTGAAAATGACCAAGCTGTTATTTCGACAGTTAAACTGCCACTACCTCCAGGTTTAGCCTGATTCACAATTAGGGCTATTTTTTTTCGAAATTCTTTTATCTTCAGTTTCCTTTTAGCAACAATAGCTTTTTCATTTGTTGCTCTTACCTGCATTTATTCACTGGTAACCAATAAGCAATTGCAATATCCAAGCATGCAAAACACTTAGTTCAAAAGAATACTTCTCAGTGTTCTGATTACTTTCTCTTAATGGAAAATTACTGCAGTAAAGTGGTTTTCCACAGTTTTATTTATACCACCTGTTTTAAATTAAATTGTTTTGTTGGTTGTGTGCAAAGACTTTAGTTATTTTTAAGCTAATTAGGTTTGGTTTTAATTAAAATAATTTATTTATAGCTGGTTTGTATTTATTGTTGAATGTTTTACTGATAGTTTTAGGTGTAGCACACAAAATAGGTCTGCAAGCCTTGTTGAGATGGTCTTGCATTTTACCATAATGCAATTCTTTTGCAGTCTTCAGATCCTGTAATGTAAAATTGCAACGGTACTAAAGAAATTGCAAAAATGTTACAATCCTATATCATCACCTTTGTCTGAAAAAAAAGTTTATATTGGCTATACCTATTGCTGTCAACATACCTCCATTTAAGTAACAATGTAAAGTTAGAATCCTTACTGGTCACTAATTATATTTTCTTGTACTGATGTGAGACAAGTGATAGAATGGTCTAGCAAGGACTGTAAGTTTACTCCGACAAAAGCACTTGTAATGACAATGCCTTCAAGTAGCTCTGATAGCTCTGGCTGTGCTGCTGTAACATTACTGTAAGAAGAATAAATATAGAAGTGTCTCTATTTACCTCCTTTTATGTCTATTGCTGTACTGTTCATTTAATAAATTATCTTGAACAAAAATGTAAGGGCTTCTGCCTATAGGGAACTGGTACTGGGGGATTTTAGTGACTTTTTGTATTTAAAATCTCTCCTTTGTGATTTCTTTTAGAATATCTACAGTATCTCTTTCACCAGATGCCTGCAGAGATTTATCTCTGCAAGGACAAGTTCTTCCTGTGAATGCTTTTGTACAAAGGGTTTCACAATTTTTTCTCTTCTTTTCAATCTACCTTCTACAAAATATTTGTATGATTTTCCAACTCCTTGTGGTGTACCAGAAGTAGGTTTTCCATTTTTGAAGTAGGCATTGCACTATAAACTCATCAGGTAACTTTATTTCTAAGTCTATCCAATTAGAACAATCAGCAAGAATTTTTTTTCTTTTTTCTGTAACATCTCTCTTTAAACTGACATTAAAATGAGGTAAATGTTCACTTAATATAATGTAATACATCTTTCTGTAGCCCTATTATTTAAAGCATAAGAACAAAGTAGTACTGTCACTCAACACATCATACATCTACCAATGTGTGTGAAACCAGGGCATTATGGCCAAGATGGCTCTGGAAAAAAACATTATTTTCTAATGGCAGAGAATACCAATAGTAAAAACATGTAACGTAAACTAGAACCTTTTTGTCCATAATATGCATTAAAATTTTTATATATATATGGCACATACAATACAAGAAGGGCAAACAACTACATATGGTGAGCATGAATAAACTCAAACAAATAAGGACCCATATAAATTTGGAGTTATATAATAAGTTATCATTGTCAATGAAGAATGCCATACACTCAAAATTTAAATCTATTCTAAAATCATTTCTAATATGAAAATACTTGTATTAAATTGCATAATTATAATGGATACAAGTATAATATGTATATATTTTTATAACTTGATTATTGTGTAAATAACTTATTGAAATATATTTTGATAAGTTATTGAATATATATTGCACTGTGTTAATTTATAATTCTCAATAAGTTTGAGAATATATTACACTGTATTAATTTATTTCTGTTTCAGAAGCCTGACAATAAAGATGAACAGTTTGCATGAGAAAAAGCACCATAGTAAAAGCAAAGTTTGTTTCAATGTAACAGTGGGTGTGTGTAAATTGCTATGACATCTGTTAAGAGTTCTGTAGCTCTTAATTATATTACTATGCAGTGAAAGAAAATAAAAGTATTAAGTGTGATTCATGTATTGAAAGGAAAGAAACCTTCAAAAACAATAATGGCTGAAATCAGCATGAAAGATAATTAACATTTTACAATATAAGAAGATTACTGAAACAGAAAGTTCCTTAATGGTGGTAGCAGCAAGCTGAGTCCTAGCAAATAGGACAAAGGTAACAAAAGGAATGAGACTTGCCACACATGGAGGATCAAATTTATTAAAACACATAACTGGTTTGCAAGCTGAGAAGAATAAAACAAAAGGGGGGGAAAAGAAACATTTGTGTGTTTAGGAAAAAAACATGTTAAATAAATGAAGAATCACAACATCATTATAATAATGTGACAGGCACTGAAGAGGTTCTGCAGCTGAGATAACAGCATACTTAAATAAAGATAACAAAATAGGTGGATACATAATGCCTGGAGCAGATCTAAAGGTAATAGCAAACAAAGGTGGAAGTACTAGAAAAAAAATGATTAAAGTATATGATAGTCTCGGGGACCATACTTTGCATCATAATGTTTAAGAAATAAATTAATAAGTTTAGAAATTCTGATTCACAGTGACTTAAACATTTGGATGTTATAAATATACAAATGAGTCAATATTAGGTGACACTAAAACTTCACTAACTGATTAATTCTTCAGAACATGTTTCAAGAGCATTTGCTGTCATCTTCAGCTGGGGACTGACTAACTCTAGCCGGTGACGTAGTGGCATCTGGTGGTTCCATTAGATAATGGAACAGGAAGTCCATGGGTGGAATGTCAAAATTCATAACTCTATGTTTATTTTTTATTAATTTAATGGAACCACCAGATGCCACTAAGTCACTGGCTGAAGATGAGAGCGAATGCTCTTGAAACATGTTCTGAAGAATTAACCAGTTAGTGAAGTTTTAGTGTCACCTAATACTGACTCATTTGTATATGTAACAACTTCACTGTTCCTAACTTCTTTTAAGATTATAATTGATGTTTTATGTTTGATAGAGCATTTGCAAATAGTTCAACAGTTAAAATTAACTCATGTTTCAAATTTAAACAGTAAATATAAACTGCTGAAGGCAATGTGAATGCAGAGCTAATGCATTTTTATAAGGGACTGGTTGAAAGCTAAAAATATACATTTTTTTCGAAATATAAGTGAAGATAATGAAATAGTTCTAATTGAAATAGTTGATCATCAAAGTATCTATATGCATATATTGATCCCTATGGGGGAATATAGAAATGTTTTTTGCAAAATTGCAATTAATAATAAATACACTAACTCAAAAAAGCAAAATAATGCTGCTATGTGGAATAATTATTATTTACAAGGCAGCACATAATAAAACAACTCCAGAATTTGTTGTTCATATATAATATTAAAAATGTAATAAAATTCCCTACCAGAATTATGAAATACATTAAGTTCTTAATGGATATAATACCAAACAACCCCAAACAAATACAGTTACCAATCATATTAGACCTAGGCTTCTCTGATCACTTTGTTCAAATTTAGAAATAATGGTAAAATGGCATATAAAGTATACTGTAAGAGTTTGAAAAAAATTTTTAGTGATATTAATATAAAAGAATTTTAGTCTTGAGAGTAAATTTTTACAGAAAGAGGGATTGAAGATAAAGTCAATGCATTTATGAACAATGTTACATATTACTTTAATGTAGCTTACCTATTAGATAATATAAATTAAGAACTATGGAAATAATAGATGACTTAATAAAGGCATTAGCATATCCTGTATAATGATGCTGTTTCTTAGCTGTTTATAAAAATAGAAAACATATCAAACAAAGTGAGCATTGTATCCAAAGATATCACATAATATATATGGAAAATTAGAAAAAAACCTGAAAACAAAAAGTTTTTATGATAGGCAGCAAATGAAACAAAATCCATATGGCAAGAAATAAATAAGTATATAGGATACTCTTAAAAATGACATATTGAGCTTAATACTACAAAAAGAATTAGAATGTGGCAACCTCATCACCCAGTTGTTATATTACTTACATTACTGTAGTCATCCTCCTTGGAGCTCTAATTCTCCCTTCTTAATGCCTCTGAGGTCTTTTTCTATACCTAACATTGCTTCCACTAACTCGTGTCAGTCTGTCTTTTATGTTTATCTTTTCTATTCCACCTCTCTAAGCCAATTTATTTTCCTTTTCAGATTTCATTTCTTAGCCCAATCCGAAGATGTAAAGCAATCTATGTGCTGAGGGGATGCATGGCACATAGGTGATGCATCTCAAATGGAGCCTCTGGAATATGACGACCTTCAAGAGTATTTAGCCCTACTCACCATGCAGGGCTCTACCTGAATTGAATTCTTTTTCCTAGCTTCATGCAACTAAAATAAGAATTCTGGGGACCAAGTAAAAACTGCTCCAGCCAATGAGGCAGCTTTCATGGAGTAAACCCCTAAGAACATGTAGAAAAAGATAGTAGTATCTCCTATAGTACAACCTGCTGAACAGTACTTAGTCAGTACTTCAAAAGGGACCCTCCTTCAAGGACAAGCCTCAGTAGGAGAAGAGAGTAGAAATATACTGTCTGAACTTAAGGAATTCCCAGGAACAAGGGAATATGAAATATCCAAGATGAAACTATGGGCAAATTAGTTAAATATGGTGGACGTTTGTAACAGTGATGTTTAATATAAGTTTAGAATAATTATTCAGTTGCTCAGAGAAAACAAGCTTTAAAGCAAGTTAGAGATCAAAGGCATTGAATGCTCAGATGGTAGCACTTCATCTCATATATAGAACACCCAAAAACACAGTGAAGTGAGTCAATGGAAGTCGAAGGGGAGTAATCCACAATGAAGTCTGACCACAGCTACTAGGAAGCATGGACTTCATAAATAAGGACAATTGTTTCAGAAAACTTTCCAACCAAGAAAATCACAGAATAGCAATCTGATGCCATTTAGGAATCTATGGTTGAAAAATGTGGGCCCTCTTGAAGGTGAAAAAATTCCCTAATTCCCAAATTATTAATTTAGAGAAAGGGGCATTCTTTCTTTAATGTTGTAAATTCCATGACAAGGGACTGGTTATAAGCTGTTGTACCAGACCTGCAACCATGGCAAGAAATTATACGGGAAGTAGGCAACAGGAAGGACATTCTACACACAACCACGGTTTCTTTAAGATACCTAAGATTTTTACCAATGCACATCCTTTGCAAATGCTGAAAATACTAAAAAAATCAAAAATCAAAATAGCTTGATACTTCAGATTGGCAAATAATCAGCTCCAACGAGAAGGATGCAAATGGGCAAATAATTGTGGTCCTGGTAGATGAAACTTTCCTTGAAACAAGCCAAAGCATCACAGGGTAAGGAATATCTTGGATTAAACAAGATAAATAAATTGTCATTAAAAACATATGTTAAGGTGCTGCAAGTAAATCTTCAACATAATATGACAGCATTGGCAGCCTTATGTGAACATACCATTACACAGAATATAAATCTAGTACTCATACAAGAAGGTACAAGTACTCATCAACAAGGGTGAATGATGGGACTAGGAAATACTAAGGTAAGGCAATACAGAATGTAAGAACTTATTTAATTTAAGTGAAACCATGAAGAGTTTTTTAAACATTAAACTCAGAAGAATTACTTATTAAATTGTTTCAGACAAACTACAATGCTTAACAATGCTACAGTTCTGTTCTATAGATATCACCATGATTAAGTTAAATTATCATAAGGAAATCTTTAATGGAGACCTTTTAGTAAGTTTCATATATTGTCCTTATGAATATAACATACTTCTTTCAACCAGGGAGCTAGAACTACTAGTGAAGTACTCTACAACAAGGAGTCAGCATCTTTTAATAGGTTGCAACTCCTAAGGCTTCTCTCTCTCTCACGCACGCACGCATGCACGCGCGCGCGCGCGCTCACACACACAACTTTCAGTTTTGGCAGTCGAGTAGGGAAACATTTATAAAACAAAAAATCCTAGTGGTGGTCTCACTATATATTCAAAACTATTATGCTAGGATAGAAAGGAATTTACCATGCTCTGCTTTATCACTGGAGCTCAAGAAGAAATTCTGAACATTATAGTATGCACGGAATATATGAGTACTATGGTAGAAAACTGGCCATTTGATTACTGTCACATTTTCTTCAGCTTTACGCAGACAGTACAGAAATCTCAATTATGAATTTGAGATTGAATCTCATGCTCTGAGGATCTCATAGCTATGATCATTCCTAGTGGGATAAGAAATTTTCCTGGCATATATAATACAGCTATTCAATTTTGATGCTATACTCAATGCATACAGGAATAATTGACTTGTCTATACAAGATCTGGATCAGTAAAAATTAGATGGTGGTCTAAAGAACTTGAAAGATACAAAATACTAGACACATGTTTAACAGAGCAATGATAAGCAACAACTGAACAGCATATTGTGAAGCTTTGAAAGAATACAGATTCACATTTCATTAATTCACAGTTCATTAATACAATAAAAGACAAAACTCAAACTTATATATATATATTAATGAAACATAAAAATAAAGAAACACTATTAACAATGTAACAAATTAACACTAATAATAAAAGTAGATAAAGATAAAACACAGAGAAAGAGTCACACTTGAAATTGCTTTAAGTATATCAGAGTGTGCCGTAAGATCAACTTTCTTAAGCAAACTCAAAAAATGGAAGGAATCTTTAATATAGGATGGCCTAGAAATAACAAAAGGCTGTAACAAACAATCTACTAGAGCGGAAATACATTCAGTAGGGGAATCGAAGCTGGCTACTATTGGGCGACCTGGACAGTTCTCTTTGTGAATTTTAGGGAGAAAATATATGGTGGGAGTACGAGGGACATGAGGAGTAAGAAGAGTGATATCTTGGGAACTAAGTCCTTCTGCTGTACCAGAAAAAGTAATAAAAGAAGCTATTTCTTCATTAAACTTGACAGTTTGGTCGGAAGACAATAGTTCATAATAAGTGACATTCTCAAGCTGTCGGTAAGCTTCAGCATTGTAAGACGAAATGTCCTGTAGTACTACTGAGGACCCTTTATCAGCTGGAAGGATAACAACATCAGGATTATTAGATAATCTTTTAAGTGCTGATTTCTCACGTAAAGTTAAGTTGTCTTTAGGAGTGATCTTATCTAGAAATTTAGAATCACTGATCGAAGTTAAAAATCTGTTAATAAACATTTCTAAAGGATGGCTAGAAGGTAAAGATGGAGGTTCAAGTTTGGAGGGAGAACGAAACTTGAGAAGGCAAGGAGTAACATTTGAAGTAGGCTGAGAAGATTTAGTATGCCAATAGTAATGCCATCTTAAATTACGGCAAAATTTAACGCCAATTTCAAGTGTGACTCTTTCTCTGTGTTTTATCTTTATCTACTTTTATTATTAGTGTTATTTTTAGTTATGTTAGTGTTATTTTATATATATATATATATATATTAGTGTTATTTATATATATATATATAAAATAACACTAACATAACTAAAAATAACACTAATAATGAAAGTAGATAAAGATAAAACGCAGAGAAAGAGTCACACTTGAAATTGCTATATTTCGAACTACTGCGAGTTCTTCAATGGCAATGTACAACAGAAAAACAACAGTAATATATAGTATGATGTTCTGCAAACAGATGTGACTCACATACATAATGATAATGTTGCTATGTGACAGGTAAATCAACAATGATGCCAAAATTATCGTATGATGTTTTGTAAACTGATGTGACTCACATTATGTTATGCTAGCGTTGCTACAACAAAAGGGAGTCAAGATTATCATTTGAACAGATGAAAGCAATTTTGGTATTGGAAAACTGAGAATGTTTTTGAAGTTCAAAGACAATGGAGACGTGTGTACAGAACAGAACCCCCAATGCAAGTTACAGCCCTGCTCACTGGATCCAAGGCACTATCCAAATCACTGGATAGAATGAAGAGGTCTGATTGAGTTTTCACCATGTTCTGCAGATCTAACTCTGGTGGACTTCTACCTATGGGGAACTTTTAAGGATGTTGTATACCATAGAAAACCAGCGATACTGGCAGCACTTCCAGAAGAAATTGAAATGGCATGTGCTGTAGTGGCTGAGGACACTTTCCCAAACGTTGCTCAATCAGCAATGCAACATTCAAAAGTGTATCAATGCCAATGGTGGGCATTTTGAGCAACTGTGGTAACTGTAAAAGTCTAAGATGATTAGTGCTCATCATTTTCTGTTTGTGTGAATTCAGTTTTGTTATGTTAACACAGTTTTTTCTTTGCTTGAAGCATGTATACATTTTTTGGCATCCTCTGTATATCACAAAAGGCCATAGTACCATATGACCTTCCTCAGTGTTTGTGTGTTAATGATTTTGGTGCATATGAGTTTTTATTGTTCTACAATATGAAAATGAACTCAGATTTGACTCTGTGCCTTGGAAACCATGTACCCCAGAAAAATGACTTGCCAAACAAAAACAAATTAATAAAATAACATATTTCCAAACTACAAACAAAATGAATTAGAAATGAATTAAAACCTCTTACTCAAGAAATATTGGCCTTATAAGCTGTAATTTTGTAACTAGTTTTTGAGTAATATTCTTAATCATTTGTGCCATGGAAATGACAAGTAGTGGTATGCATAAAGTTAAAGTATTTACATTTTACTTTAATTGCAAAAAACACTGAAGCAGAAGACTCCATGAAGACTCATTAATTTTCACATTCTAAGCATAATTTTATGATTTTTTCCTTGGGAAAAAATTGGTTGTTGTCTTATAATAGATATCAATGAGAAAAATTTAAATTGTGGCAAAATGTAAATAGAAAGCATGGATGAAAGAAAAGAAGAACAATTGCTGCTTTTAATATGTTGAATGAGTATCTTACATTATTAAACAAATCACAAACTTCTGCTAGAAGTGACAAGAATAAACTGTGCAGGCAGTGAGATCAAGATATTAGTCAGATGGAAAACCAAAAATTAAAATTATTGCCCAAGGAATAAGAATGAATTATTCTCATATCTAGGGAGAAAAATCCCAACATGAAAAGATGACTGGTAAGGAATACCTTCAGGCTTGAACAAACAGCATAGCATCAAAATTCTGTTATAAGTCATTTATTTACCTCTGCCTCCTTGTTTTCTGTAAAATGCTGCAGTTGACAAATAGTGGTTTCTGAAAACAACCCATTTTGAAGCTTAAAGAGTGGATCTTTATTAAGTAATTATGCACATAGAACTATTGACTTCTTACATTTCATTATAAATAGTCATAGTGTGCAATTGCCCAAAAGATTAATGAATATGAAATCTTTCTATAATATGATCAAAGCTCCTCTTTCATATCAATTCCAATTTCTTGCCACACTTTTCCTTGTACCTTCAGCTCAACCAATCTCAATACATTAATTTGATCGATTCCTAATTGTCCAACCATTTTGTCATCTCACTACATATTTAGACAAATAAGGCATGTGATACAAGCACCTGCACAAATGCAATGCATAGCAAAGGGACTGAACAGAGCTCTCTAGTGTGCAAATGCAGTGTTTCAGAGGAAAATGTATTTATTAAAGAATAAATGATTGTAAATTTAATTAAAATGTGAAACTAGTTAATTAAACTTCCCTTATATCATATAAGCAATTTCTGCAATTTTGTTTCTCTCATGCTGACTACATTCATTTGCAATTTTGTTATAATTATAATAATTTTCACTATTCCAAAACATCACTATCACTTAACTCTAGTATCCCTTCAAATCGTATTACTATCACTTATTTCATTAAATTCCTCATTATCCAGAAGGTATTTTGCAACATTATGCAATACGAAACAACACAGTATAAATGATGCTATGTTATGTAGAATCACTCTTATACTATAATAAAGACCTCCTGTTCAACTGAACAAAGCAACATTCAATTGTAGCATGTGTTGCTGATATTAAAGTATTGTAAGCCCTTTTGCAATTCCTGTAAGATGTCATCAATAGGTGCACCCATCACAAGCTGGATGGTGTTTTTACTCCTATGGGCAGCATTTTTTCTCCAATTATGGGCATCATGAACAAAGCTGAGCCACAGTATATCTATGGTTGTAAAGCACTTCTTTTGATCACAAGTTGCCTGTATGCTGAAGGAAGGATTCAGACTTTCATCCTTTGGGATTCACATTTAGGTGAGCTTTGATATTCTCACTTTAGTGCAATTCAAGGCATCAATGGCACTTGGAAATCAGAACTGCTTCTACCAAGCCATCTGAGCTAAGCTCATTTCTTCACTAGATGATGAAAAATGTATCCAGTTATTTGCCTTCTTCATGAATTTTGAAATTATAAATTTAACTATTGTTGAAATGGTATTTTGGTGTATCTTTCTCTTCCCCAACTCCTGTAAGGAAATCTGAATCTGCCACAAACTTAAGAAATATCCTTGTTTTCTGTTCCAAGGTTAAGGCTTGCCATGTCTTTCTTCATTATTTCTTATGAAATAATAGCTCAACCAATCTCATATTGTTCTGCTCAAACCAATACAACTTTTTGTCTTCATCTAGCCTTGTTTGATTTTCTAGCATAAATTTGCATACTTTCTGTAATTTTAAACTGTATAAATGTTTGTGCTAGTTTGTACTTGAAAATAGTGTAATATAAATTTACTGTTATGCACATAATTTATAGTGTATACTATCAATATTATTATAAACTAAGCAAGATCTCCAACATCAACTTTCTACTATACAACAAAGTATATACTTACTGACTTAACACATGCGATCCCAAAGCCTACTCATTCGCAACATTTGTAGAAAATACAGCCATCTTTAATATTTCACTAACTTAAGCAAAGAATGCAAAAGCGACATTAAACTATTAAACATTAATCAATATCATAACAATCTTAAGTCACTTACTGCAGGTGAAGGCCGAGGTAATGTACTGCTGCTTCCAACACTGCGTAATGGTCGCTGAGTTGAGTCACTGCGTTCTGGAAGTGTTCTTTCCATACTGAAAATAAACGTTCACATCAAATTTCAAAGCCAACTACAACTTTTATTCTTATCACTCCAGATTTAAATTAAATAGAATGAGGGCAGTCTAAAAAGTTCTCAGCCTGAACCATACTTAATGACAACAAATCAAAAATAAATGCATTGGTATAAAAATATTTGACAGTGTTTGGAGCATTTTAAGAGCATGAGAAACTGACAACCTTTACTTATCTGTCCAAATTTGTTCTGAGAGCATCAAAAACTTACCATTTTATAATTAACATTTTTAATTTAGTTGTTTACCTCCCTTATACCTCCCCCAGACCCCTGGTACTTTTTATTGTCTTAAATTTTCCCCCACTGCTTCTAATTCCCAATCATTGTCAAACTTATTAAGGCCACACAAAATCCACACACCATAAAAGCAGCATGTATGCACCCAGAGTAGGATTTGGTGTGCAATAATATGGACAGAGAAATAGAATTTTTTCTTTTCCTCTTCCCTCCCACACCAAGAAAGACTACATACCACAGAGCACCAATATATTTTCGTGGAGTTTGTTGAACAACTGGAAGACATAGAGATGTATCAATGATTTTTCAACAAGATGGCACCACATAATATATAATTTATTTAATGATTGGATAATCTCCAAGAATTTGTGGCTACCGAAAACCACAGATTTGTCAACATCAGGCTTTGTCCTGTGGGCAGCCTCATATTTGGGTACTAGTCCCTAGGAAATTTTCACCCCTCTCCCAGAAAAATGTTGAATACCTGAAATAATTAGTTTTTTGTATCGAGGATTTTCACAGTGAAATATGTTAAAGTAAGACAAATTATTATTATGAAATTTGAGTGATTTTGTAACAATAATTTGTCATACCTGAAATAATATTTAGCAGTTAACACTGTATATAAGCAGTAGCTTTAGTCAAGAGGATTTAGAATGGAACAGAATGTTTTCATCTCAAAAGTTTCCTTTTAAGTTCTAAGAGTAAAATCTGCTCCTCATTACACCCTTTAAACAAAATTATAAGACAGAAATACTTTTGGAGTCTATCCAAAGTTCAACATCATACTTAAGAAATATTCAAGCAGCCCAGAAACAAACTGGTCTGCTGAAAGATCATTTTCAGTTCTTGGACATATGAAGAGCTACCTGTAAGCATCTGAGATTCAGGAGTATTTTAGTCATCTGATTATACTGGTAATTGAAAATGATCTCACAATGAAATTAAACTTTGAGAATGTGATCAACTACTTTGCCAGTATTAAGGTAAGGAAAAAACAATTCATGTTGAGTAGACCTACTGATATTCTCCATTACTCTAGTCATTATTAAGTCTGTATTTTGTTGTTTATTAGTGTTCATAGTTTAGTGTGCATGTTTATAGACTTGCTGACTTTATAGTAGTCTTCTATTCAGCATTATCTACATTCTGGAAGTAGCATGGATCTGGTTAAGAGGGATTTTTATATTTAAATTTAAAGTTAGTTGTCTTTACCGTTAAATATTTTGTATCTTTTATTAGATAATATTGCAATTTGAAATGGCATGTGCTATCCCATCATAGTTATCAAATTTGACAAATGAGAATTATCTGTAGACGCTAAGATAGCTGTGAAGTTCCTTATCTGTGTTTCAGTTTTGTACGGAAACTGTGCCTGAATGTTTAAGGTTCTGATTTCATATTTGCATTTTCTGATTCAGAATCTGAATCAACGAAGAACTTTTAAATTTGAAATATATTTTAATGTACTTTCCTTTATTTGTACAACCTATTGGGTAATCTCCACTTTCTCTCCTAACCTTTTGTGCATTTCAAAAGATTTCTCCACCTCATCCAAGAATGTAAAAGTGAGATACTGCTGCAAACTATTCAGAGCTTCTCGCAAAATTCTTTGTTACATTACTTTATAAATGCAATGCATTCAAACAGTGAGGCAAATTCAATTTTCAATCCCCTTTAATATAGTACATCCCTATTTCACATACCTAAAAAGGAAAATAATTAGGGTATAAATATTCTTATGAACCAATATACGTAAGAGTTTCCACAATAAGTTTAATTTATTCAATGTCTTTTTACACATAATGGTTTCTAACCAGCAGTCTTGGATTAGATGGCCCTTCAGATTTATACATCCTTAACCACAGCTTCCAGGAGAACAAGGAGCATCACATTTTCTAATAGCATCATACTTTGTTAACGCATGCATATTACCACAATCTCCTTCCATGCTCAAATGTGTCTTATAATGAAAGGAGTTTAATAACCCCTCCCAGAGTATAGTGACAATATTATATGTTAATAATATGCCACAATTTGTTCATGCACACTATTAACATCTAAGTGCCATAATATTAAGTTCTACCATTATAGATATATTAACTTTTTCTGTCTCTAGAGTTACTGCATTGAAGTATTCTAAGATAAAGTTCCATACAGACAGCCATAAATGCCATTTCTTGAGAGTTTATGGTATACCATTGCTTCTGACCTAACTGTAGTGTTATCATCTTTATCTTCAGAAATGGATTTCATGGTATATCCCACAGCCTATTAGATGACTAAGTCTCACACAAATGGAAATTAAAGTTGTTCATTATCAACCAATTAGAACATAAATTTAACTAAATCATTTGTTATTTTTACTTTACCAAGATACTTTTAATGTGAACTGCAGATTCTCTGTGCTGAAGAAAAAAGAATTAGAGTAAAAATAAAAATCTAGCCCATGCAAATAATAATAATAATAATAATAATAATAATAATAATAATAATAATAATAATAATAACAATAATAATAGTGATAATTCTAATATTATTTGAGAGAAAATTTTATCAAGTGGAAGTCAAGCTACACTTGGCAACATACTTTTATAATTATATGTAGAGTACAGTTTATATTTGCATATTGCATTCACTACTGCTGTAATCATAGTACTGCAAAGACTAAATCAATGGAAAATTCTTGTATCAGTGCCAGTGCATTATATCCACAAGAACATTTTTATATAACAGTATAAAAAATATTCTTGAAAGTAGTTAGAATATCAAGGATGGAAATAGCTCTAAATGCTGATCATTAGACATATACAAAGCAAAGTATAAGCACACACAGTCATATAAATTTCAACATATAGCATCATACCTGTTACTTCTGGATGTTGAACCACTCTTCTTGAACATACCAGTTAAGCGATCTCTGAGATCCTTTTTGCTGCCTTTATCTTCACTTACACTAATATCTGAACCTGAGCCAGCCTGTTCAGCCAGAAAAGAGCCACACATAAAGTTTCTTTTTATAATCAAAGTGTATAGCTCTAAAGTATGACAAACAAAGAAAAATAATGAATTAAAGCATTCACTGGACATTTTCTCAGAGGATATATCAAAGAAACAAACTAATTTGAAAAATGCAAATTTAATGGAAAAATTTATAGTTTTAACAAAATTATCTTTTTAATTTTATAACAGTTTTAACAAGTTTAATTCAGTTAAATAATTGAATTAATAAAATGCAATTGACTATGAAATGAGTATTTGCTAAATACAGGGTCATAAAATGATGGGATTTTGAAACAGCATTTGTGGCTGGCCTCCATTAAAATAGTAATATATATATATATATATATGTTATAAATATTTTATTATATTTTAAAACATTTAATCAATAGTGTAAATATTCAGTAGATATTATAGTGTATCATTTTAGAATAACATTTTTTCTGATGTTAACTATTTGCCAGAACTCAAAACTAGAATGGAAGAGTTATTGAAATACTAAATCACTGTTGTAACCAAGAAGGAAAAAGTGAGAGACAACTTTGTGCCCTTTTTTAACAACCCAGCCATGAGCAAGGGGAAGTAGAAATATGAATTTTGGTCACCTAGGGGCACTGATTTCTCCTGCTTCATGACATCATTTGCTTTTAAGTCAGTCAATCTTTTGTGTGTATTTTGAACTTGTGAAGTGATACGGGGGAAGGGGCGCATGCACTTACATTTGTGAACCCTGTTGGTTTCAGTAATGCATGTATTGCAAAGGATATAAAAAGAGGCAGTTTCTCAAGTTTTATTATTTGCAAGCATAGGAGTACGAGGTTCTTTTTTCAAGTCTTATATGTGGGGGAGATTTACTCAAATCTTTTGTCTATGGTTGTATATCTATTTTAATGACAATAAAATAGTCATTAGTCATCCTGCTCTCAAGAGTAGGACTATTTCACTAATTAGGTTACATTATCACAACCAAATTTTACTATCTGTGGCATTTAAGCCCTATTTTATTGCATGTACACTACGTACTTCTAGGAATTAAAAAAATGGTTTTGGCAACTAATATAAGCTGTCCAAAGTAAGAAATATGCACATTCAAACTGAAATTAGGCTTTCAAAATATACTTTATATTAATTTTACTTTCACAACTTAAGCTATGGACTTCTGTCATTGCATTTCACATAGATATGTCCTATTTTATCAATAATACACAATTTTCAATTAAAAATACCTGTAGTAGATTTAAAAAAAAACATGGTTTTAACTAATAGAATGATTATACAATCTAAACATTATTTGAATTTGGTACCTGAAAAAAGGCAATTAGAAAATGTTCATATGAAAATACTGTTTTTATCATAATACCATAGTCTCACTGTATGACTGACACAATTTAGAATTTGTTTCATTACACTATATAATCTACAAAAATAGGATATTATTTGTTTTAGATAATGAGGAAAAATAATGATCAAACTGATTAACATTAATCACTTATTTCCTCCTCCTCCTCTTTTTAAATACCATTTAATGCCCATTTTAACTGCTAAAGCATCACAGGCAGTGGACATTGATGATACTGACAAGAAATAATAAACTGGTAAGGGATTTTTTTTAAAGGAAGGAAGAATTCCAGACTTAAGTTTTGGGTACCTCTCTGGCATTTGCCATTTATGAGCACCGAGAAAAACCTGGGGAAAAACATCAGTTAGGGAGGATAGTCCTGGTGGCAATCAAACTCCAGACCTCCTGGCCATGAATCCACACTTTAACAGCCTTGGCAACTTGTGGCGATCACTTATTTCACTTGATTTGCCTAACAATAAATAATATTAAAAGTGCCTTTCCCAAATTTTCCACAAAAAATTTGTATCTGTTGTTGCAACTACATATTTGAAGACAGAAAAAGATCTTTCCACATCTACAGATTACTGGAGCTTATTTCATCTTGGGTGCATGCATATAACAGTAGTTTATTCAAATGCAATTTTGTTTCCTGTTAGAATTTTACCATTGCATACAAATGCAATTTGCCCTGTCTGACTTCTCATTTAGCCAGACAAAATTCAGTTACTCAACATACAATTATGAAAAATTATGATGTTCATTGTTTTAAGTAAAGAAAACTATATTTAATGTTTGGATGTGGGAGTTTCACAGTTTTTATTAATTATGTTTACGGAATGTCGGAATCCACACAGTGAAACTTTTGTTAATCTTATTTTGATTTAAAGTAAAACACTAAAAATATAAATTTTATTAATTAGTTTGCATTTTGTCATTTGAAAAAATACTCTGTTTGTAACAAGAATAAAATTTTACAGGAAACAGCATGAATTGTTGCCCATAATTTCTTGTGAGCAATAATGCTTGTCAAAAATAGATAAGAGAACATGTAATGAACCAGTAATTGTAATTTGTATATCTGAAACTCCTATTTAGTATGTGATGAAATTGCTTTTGGGGATGAATTATACAATTTAAACTTTCTCTTAATTAACCAATATCTGTTCAATGATGCCAACATGTAGATATGAAATCTTATCATAAAATAAATGACAGGTAATACTATTTCTTAAACAACAAATTATTTTGGTATAAATCAATGAAAAGTGTTTTGTTCTCATTTAAATATTTACATGTAAATATGTATGAATCACAAAGTTTTAAAATGCCTGAGATTGTCATTATTAAAAATCATCCTTGGTGACTGTTTTCAATCTTGCTTGGAAAAAAATATGATTAGAAAGGGAATGTTTATTGGCTTTACCTGTCTCTATATGATATTACATAAGAATAAAAGCTTTAACTTTCAAAATTTATTTATTGCAAGGGGAGTATGTATGCCAAATTATAAATTAATATGGGATCAGTGGATCAAGGAAGAATAAACACATAGATGTGAAGGATCCCAAACAAAGAAGACATATATCTTTGATATTTTGGACTGCACGAAATATTGCAATTTCAGCAGTCAAGATCGTACAGCTGAGATAAATAAAGTGTCCAACATATACCACTGCTCTATGATTAGAGATATGTTAGGTTCTTAGAAGGATCAAGCTTAAAATATGTTATATATAAATTAACAGTAATAATAAAAGTAGATAAGGATAAAACACTTAGACAAAGTCATACTTGAAATTGCTATATTTTGAACTACTGGAGTTCTTCAATGGCAAGAAGCTAGACTATATATATCATGTCGTTTTAGTGTTCAGTTTTACGGTTTTTAGTATGAACTTTTATGTGAACTTTTTATATTGCATTCTGAGTGTTTTTTTTATGAATTTTATGCTTTTAAGAAGTTTTTATTATTCCATGAAAAGTATATATATTATACACACACTTTAGGTGCAGTTTCTTATTTTAGATATTTAAAATGTTCACTTATGATATTAAAATTATCAGTATATTTATTATTAAACTAGAAATCAAAATGGTAGTTCAGGAGTTTTCTGAAGGACTGCTTGCACAATTTCCTAGATAAGCTGTAACTGAGAGTTACAACAAAAAAAAGTTGGTCATGCTTAGGTTACCCACAACCAGAATTTGGTTAATTTTTATCAAAAAGATATTTACATTAAAGTTCAGATATAAAGTTATACCATATTAATAAATAGTCACAATTTCAAGTTGTGGATCTCTGGTCTATAATAATAACTATACTTAACACCATTTTTAAACATGTGCTTATATTTGAAGTGCTATGTATACTTTGATGTAATAGTTCCTTTTAGTAACAATCTTGCTGTTTTAATTTTTGAGAGTGCATTAACCTTTTATTTTAGTAACAATATATACTAAAATGTATAACAAACTACCAATAAATATTAAAGAAATAACCAATATAAAACAATTTAATAAAGAAGCCAAAGCCTTTCTACTACAACATATCTTTTATTCAGTAAGTGAATAAATGAACTTTAAATAAGGCATATTGTAAATCTAGTATAATTACTAAACTTGCATATTGCTTATATTATATTCTGGATGAAACCCATATCATGCAAATGATCCAAATGGTGAATAAAGTATTATTATTATTATTATTATTATTATTATTATTATTATTATTATTATTATTATTATTATTTCATATGAGCATTTATCATTTTCATTAAGTTTTATTTACAATTTATTTTATTCAATGTAATAGGTAATGATTAAATTATAAAGTGTCCAATTGTTATATTTATTTTGTTTTCATGTAACTTTTATTCACATATTTGTGCTTTTATTGTTTTGTTTTAAACTTTTCAGTCAGCAAGCTATTCCTAAGTGCAAGCAATTGATGTACGTATAAGCATATATAGCTGTGCAAGCAATTGGTATACATATAAACATATGTACCTGACTGGAGCCCATGAAATCTGACCCACCATCTTCTATACTTCGAGATTTGGTAAGTTGCTTCAGCTTACCAATCAAGCCTTTCTTTTTCTTCTTCTCTCCAGAGAAGAGAACATCACTTGAAGTGGACTCACTAGAAAGACGACTGAAATAAAAGCAATTCTTAATTTAGATTCTTGGTTACAGTTGGTCCATTATTGTAAATTTTAAATGAATGAAACATATATAAATGTAAGGATATTAGAAATAAACAAATAAAAAACATAAATTTTAAAAATTGTTGCCATTTCTCAGAGGGAACTGCAAAGTATATGAGTAATTTCCTAAGCAGGGGTCAGAAATGCTTCCACAACGAAGGGAGGCAGTTCCAGCATCTCTTTGCTTAGTATATGCAAGTAATTTATTTTTCTTCAGTGTCATTTGTTCTGATTCCCTGAGTGCCATTTTGTCTTTCCAAAACCTGTACAACTACCATCCTCTTGTACAGAAAATCCAGGAAGCAGTGTTTATGCTATGGTCAGCGTAACACTGCTTTGGGTTTCTGGTCATGTGGGACTTCAAGGCAATGAAGCTGCAGATGTCACAGCAAAATCCACCCTTTTAGACCCTGCTGAACTTGAGCAACGTTTTTACTCGGTGAATTTTAAGCATTCTTTACGTAGATGCGTTCTTCTGAGCTGGTGCGAGGAATGACAACAAGAGCTTTGAGAATATAAATCAGCCCCTTTTAATTGGTCAACTTCTTCTTGTGCATTTCATCACAAAGAAGCAATTTTAGCATGCTTACAAATTGGGCATTGCTGTTTTAGTCGTCACCTTTTCAAATGTGAACCAACTTCAGCGTGTCCTAATTGTGATCAGCCTTTTACATAGCATCACATTTTAATTGAATGTCATCATCTAGCGACTTTTAGACTTTCCATGTGTTTGCCTTCCTCTTGAGACAGTACTTGCAGATGATGTGGTTGCTGCTGAGTGAATGCTCCTTTTTATCTGTGTTTGTGGCTTTTGGAGTATGGTGTGATTTTATATCATTTTATATATGAAAACTTCCTTTTAAGTCTGTTGTATTTTCAGCTATTGCTGATGTTTTTAATACCAGTCTTTTATTCATTGTTAACGTTTTTGCCCTTGTTATTGTTACTAGGTTTTTATTGTTATTACCCACTATGTTAATGCTCTTTGTTCTCTACACAGAATTTTAGCGTAGATTTATTGGTTGTGTGTTTTTCATAATGGCATGGTTTTAGTGTGTTTGGGCACTAATGACCTTAGTAGTTTTGTGTCCTTTGAACAATAATCATCATCATTAAAAACATGCTGAGCTTAGTTTGAGTAACATGTATAATCTTACAAATTCATATTATCATTAATCCTAAGACCAAGAAAATTTTATGTTACTAGATTCAGTGATTTTATTGCCTTCATGTTGCATCTTTAGATCTGCAATATTTTTATTTTTTTGTGCAAAAATTAATAAATTTAGTTTTTTTATAGTTTATGTGAATTTTTTTACTGTCAAGCCAATTATTTAGTGCATTAAAAATATCATTGATCAAATCTGAGAGGTGACTGATTTTGTGCTCTTTAATGAGAATACTAGTATCATCTGTAAAAAGAATTATGTATGTTTGTTTATTACTGAGGAGATATCATTGATATATAATAAAAATAATAATGAACCCAAAATAGAACCTTGAGGAACACTGTATTTTACTATTGACCATTCCAAGTAAGCATTGTAATTATCTGAAGAAATTATTATAACTTTTTGCATTCTGTTTGATAAGTATGATATAATCCATTGATAGCCTTTGTCCTTAATACCATAATATAATAATTTTGAAAAGGATATGTTATGATTTATATGTCAAAAGCTTTTGATTTTTTTTTTTCGAATGGTGTTTAACATTCGTTTTTACTACTGAGACACCACCTTTTGATAGATCACAGAATATGCAAGTATATTAAATTTATTATCACAGTATTTGAGAACTTCATTAGTTAACTTGAAAGTGGCATCATTGGTTAACATGCATTTCCTAAAATGAAACTGTTCCCTTGCTAAAATATTATTTTTATCTAGATAGTAATATATTCTTTTCAACATTTGTTTTTCAAACACTTTGGAGAAAGCTGTTAGTAAAGATAATGTTCTGTAGTTTAACATTAGTGATTTTTGCCCTTTCTTATGTAATAGTTTAACAATAGAATATTTCAACCTCTCTGGAAATGTCCCTGTTAAAAACAAGAAATTATATATATAACTTATGGGGTTAGTACTATTGTCAATACATATTTTTAGTATTTTTGTAGTTATTTCATCATATCCTGATGAATTCTTGCTTTTAAGGATTGTATTACTTTATATAATTCAGTAATTGCACTTGTGGATACTATCTTCAGAGAAGAAAACATTTCCAGTCACATTTCATTTAGATATGAAATTGAGTCTTTCTTGTGTTGTTTCTTATTAGTAAATTTTCTGCTACCTGAATGAAATATTCTATTTGTTGTGAATCTATTGCAGTAATTTGATTTACTATAATTTTTTTCACCCCATCTTTTGAATGCTATTTACCAGTCTCTCTCACTTTTTTTTAATAACATTCCAGATAGTCTTATGTTTGTTATGGGAGGACTGTGTTTGTCTTTCATAGTAAAGTTTTTTAGCTATATTTATAATGTTTTTTAGAATTTTAAGTCATTTTTATAGTGCTGTCTAAGTATAGCAGAGTTGTTTTCTTTAGTAACTATGAAAAGTTCACTTTTATGTACCATTTACAATTTGCTAATGAGAACTGGTGAATTACATTGTGCTAGATGATGATGAAGGTAAAGATATGGATGAGAATATCAGTGGAGAAATGATAGAATGAATTTACTACTTTATAAGACTATCATTATTAACATTGCATATCTCATCCCACTATAAGATTTTCATTTAGTACAGAGAATAGGATTTAATTTTATTAAAATGTGCAAAAATAAAACTGTAAATAAAATGCAAGAAGTAATGGTAGTGATCATAGTAGTGGTAGTTGTAGTGATAGTAGTCTGTTGTTATTGTTATTAATATTAATAATAATAACAATATTATTTTTAAGCTATATGCACTCCATTTAGTGGGTCCTGGTGTTATAGTGGTAACCATACCTGCCTCTAAACCCAAGATCATGGGTTCAAACCTGGCCAGGATCGATGGATTTTTTTGGCCATAAAAATTCTAAGTATGGCTTCTTTCGGAAGGGAAGTAAAGCCATGGGTTCTGTGTTGTACATTTACAGCACGAAAAAGAACCTCAAGCCTGAAAGAAGTGGCCTCTGAGCAAAATTTGTCGGCCGTTTCATGTCCTGAATAGAATGGGACACTGATGACCTGAGCTGTTGACGAGCGTCCATAAATAAATCAAATAAACAGCACTCCATTTAAGGATGTGCATAGTTGCCGATAGAACAGTTGTTTTATTGTGCAGTATTGGTCAAGTTTCAGAACATTAAGTCTTTTACTTTATGAGACAGTTTCAAAGACAGGTCTATAAATGCAATCTGTGAATACTGATTTAACTGAAAAATAGTATATAAGAAGAAACAGTCAACAGTTTGGAATCTGAGCTGCAATGTGCACATCATGATGAGTTTAGGCATTATAATACATGCCTTGCAACAACAGGAAACATTTTCAGCATCACCTTTGAAAAAGATGAGTACAGTTATTGCTTGGAATGCTAATTGGAACTTGAACAGTGAAGCTAATCGATGGTTAGCTAAGGATCCAGGCAATGGTCTGCAAAACAAGTTTCACATTTTAAATGGGAAGTGAGTAGAGCCGATAAGAGTGTTTAATTCAACTTGTTAATACACAATCTTAATACAGTTATTGCTTTTTGCCAATTATATGACAATCTGGATGAGTGCAACAGTGCTGTGTAACCCTGCTTTCTCTCTACTTATGCAAGAATGGAAAGATAAACTATACACACTATATAAACTAATTTTACAGGAAAAATTTTCATGAACACATTCAAAGTATTGAAAAGTCAAGGATGGCAGCTCACCTGTCAGTACTAGGCTCTCGTCTTTGGAGTGTAAAAAATCTGCTGTCTGCATCTAAAGAATGCAAACTTGAAACACTTCCTTCATTGTCAGAGTCTCCTTTCCAAATGGACTATGAAAAAAATATAAAATTCTTACATATATTTCATTTACTCTTCCTTTAAAACAATTGTAACTTGTATATAAGAATACAGTATATACTGCATTTTGGCAAATAATATAAAATAATATTCTGTAAGTAAAAAGAGAAAATTTCTAGAAATTGTACTACCCAAGAGATTAGCCCACTTAGTATAAAGAGAGAAAAATACTTAAGTACATTTGATTAAATTATTGCAGTTGTGCTCAGATTTCATTTCTTGCCATTCTCCTGAATACATATTACTTCATTTCCTTATATTTAAACAAAATTTAATTCTTTGAGAATATCCAAAATTTAAACACAAGATTTTAGTCACAATTTTACAGATTTTCCATATATGCATCAACAGCCTTTAAATGTTTCAACTATTCCATAATTATGTAAGTATGAATGAGAGTTAAGCTGATAATTTTGCCTGTTAAACTTCCCAGGAGGAATATTTAGTATTTTGTCTTATAAAGAAAAACACAAATTTGCTATAAAAACAGAAGAAAAAGTAGAAAGCATATGAGCTGAAAGCAATATATGTATTTCATTCTGTGGTATGCACTAATTTATTATTTCAGCCACTTTATAATAAATGGTCTGTATTTTTTAAATAAATATACATTCTAGAAATATGTTCTGAATAAATCATTTGCTTGATTAAAATCTACTACACTACATTTTACATTATAGTTTTTTAATCAAATTTTGTGAAATAAATAAAAAATACAATCTGAAGTTTATCATCACTAATATGCAAACTTCCTATTGAGATATACTTAGAACTTGCAGAATCTTTGGGAGGGAGTTTTTCCAATGTCAATAATAATGGTAGTAAACCATTTCTCAGTCTTTTTGCAGTACAAATCACAAATAAAATTTGTACATATCTCTTTCCCTCCCTCAATCTAAGAACACAGTCTGCAAATCCTATGTTGACTACCAGGTTAAATGAAGAAAAAATGATTTCATTTTATTTATTTTCATCCATTTGAACATATTCATGTTTTTAGAGATGTCAAAGTAGATAAAGTAAAAATAGTATTAATGTGTGCAAAATTAGGTATAGATTGTTAGCATTTAAAACAAAAATTTCCAAGTGTAGTTTTAAATAGCGGGAATTTACACAGTGAAATAAGAGTTTTAGTTCATTTTATAATTCGTGGTTTTTTTGCCAGGTGTGCTATTGCTGATTTCTCTGTACGTTTATATTTTACATTTCTCATATGTTCCTCAAACTATATGGTAATTAATATTTCTTTTTGTTTTGCCTATATATTTCATATTGTAGTCTTTACAACCAATTTTGTAAATGTCTGATTGTTTTTCTGGCAGAATTTTGTCATTTATGTTATTTTTAGGAGATTTTTTAAACTGTATTTGTTTATTGCAGCCAAAATAATGCTCGCATTTTTTAATATGTTTTGAAATTTTTGGTGTGCCCATGGATGGAATGTAAATTTCTGTTGGATATAATCTCCTTTATAGCCTTTTAGTGTGGCAAACTACAATGTAAAATCCTAAGAAGCTATGACCTAAATTGGTTAAAATACCATATATACAATAAACTAAGTGAGCTGCCAAGCAGTAAACATAAAAGTGTCTTGAACTTCTGGAGAAGGCTATGTCTTGATGTTGGTCACAGACTTTGGCCCAAGTTCTCTGGAAGTTCAAGACAGACAATGGAAGCATATGCATTCAGTTAGTTTAAAATTTTAATTAGTTTTCTATTTAATAAAAGTAAACCTAAACCTCAATATTAATTCAATTGGAATTTAACACAGTCAAACATGCATTAATAATCTCTTTTGAGTTGAAATATTTAGAACACTCTTTTTGACTTTACATGAAGCCAAATAGTGTTCTAAATTGTTTGATTCAGAAGAGATTATCAAACCTAAATTTATCTTAACTGCAAAAATGCCACATATGAAATAAATTCTGCATTTTATGAAATACAACTATAACAATGGGAAAACCAATTATTCATAAATTTTGTTTTGTCAAAATACAAAGATACAGAAAGAAAAAGCTTTACAAGAAATTATATTTTATTTGCACATAGGTAAGTAATGTTTAACATGAATAAATAATTAATGAATATTAGATTTACTAGCTTAAACAAGAATAACAAGACAAGGATAAAAATATAAATGAAGGAAAAGGATATTGGAATTTAGGTAACATAGTGTGACACAAAGATAAATGTGTCAATGAAGGAAAAGAATATTGGAATTTAAATAGGCACCTGAAATGAATGCAAAAGTATAAATCATGTAACATAACATATGACTTTATAGCTTAGAATTTATTTCCTTAGGTATTTAATTAATTATAATTTAGAACTAATATTAGAATTTATGCATATTTAAATTAAGACAACTTAGTCAATTTGTATGCTAACAGTAATATCTTAAGTTTTTGTCTCAAAACCAATTATTTTCTTATTTTACTTACCTGGTCATGACCACTTGTGTGTTCTAAAGAGAGAGACTTCCTGTACAAGCTTCCCCCTTTTTTTTGAAATATTCCAGTTGTCCCATGAACAAGAGGCTTGGGATGTATGGAGCTATCTGGTTCTGTAGAAGCAGCTCTGAAAGTGTTAGTACCCATAAGTTGCTTAATTGCAGTCTATATAATAAGTATTACACCCTTATCAGTTTTGACTTTGCATTCCTTTACTAATCTTCTCCAATCATATTTTATAGTTATATTTCACATCACACATACAACAAACAATAATTTTCTTTACTTTATTATATTTTTTAGAATATCTTATCCATAATGCTAGCCATTTGTGACTTTAGTTTATTAAAGAAAAAATAATATAGTTAGGACTTAATATGTAGATAAAGGTGCCTGACAATATCATGACACATGAGGTAGGATTTTCCCGGCTTCAAACCCCCAGGCAATTATCATTGCCAGAGTTGGATCACATTTAAATAGTTGGATTAAATGTATATAAGCACTATATATATTAGTTTTCCAACCAAAGGTGCATATTCACTTCATATTTATTTGTCTGGTTGCACATGTTTCAGAAGGCATCTTTAGAGATGCAAGGATTTTATTTGTATGTACATTTTGGAAAGTTTATGACAGCCCCTGCCATATACTTTCAAGGTTCTTTAAGTTACGCAGAAAAGGAGCCCTGCATATTCTCTTTTTATTGTGTTTACAAGCATCCTTAACAAGAACAGTTAACTTTTGTATGGAGAGGAGCTGCCTTAATTAATTCTAAAGAATCATAACAACAGCCTTTCTCTCACCCCCCTTAGAATCACCCCCATTATAAAATAACTTTTTCTAGCAGTAAATGTGAACAGAAGGGCACGTGTAGGACACCAATCAGACAATCTCTATAACTTGCCTATAGGGCACTGGGTCAATAAGAAATGAGGAAAGTAATTATAATGCCAAGAAGCATCTTAGTTCAAAGATTTCTAAGACACTTTTAACCGATCGATTGAGCTCTAACAAAACTAGTGGAATTCGAAACCGGGAGAGAGTGGTATAGAGAATATGAGTTAAGGAGAGTTGTATCAGTAGTGTCAGTTTTTCAACTATATAATACTATATAATATAGAGAGCTTTCCACCAACTTTTTAAATTTTGATGCATGTTTATACTACTACAAGTTTACCCATGCACCTTAAGTTTAAAAGCGCATGATAGTGTGCAAAGGAACCAGCCTAAGCTAATAAATCAAGCAGGAGATTGTGGAAGTGAACAATAGCGCTTGTCGTTCGCATAAATAGAGATAAACTTTCTTCAGACAATTTCTGTTGAGAGTGGCAAGAAACAAAGTTCCTTAAACTTGGTGTTCATGTACTGTGAGGATTCTTAAGGCTTCTTCTGACCATCATTAACATGATTTGAACCAGGTATTGCATGAAACATTGAATAAAAGTCTTTTAAGTTCACTATAACCTCTCCAGTTCCTTTCCTGCAAGATGCTAATCCATCTTCAAAATGACTGGCCAAGTCTCACAGCTGAAACAATGAGGACATCAACCTCAACCTATCATCAAGGAAGCGAAAAGGGGAAGGAGAAGAAAATCTATGCCACAGAACTACGATCAGAACAACGCTTAACTTCTGCATCCCTCATCACCCAATTTCTGTTCCAAAACCAGGTATCGATAAGGAGAATAATTAAACTACAACCAATCACAAATCCAAATATTAATCAACTAGTTAATCATTGATCCCCCTTATTTCCACTTCATACATGAATGTATGTTGATCTATTTATTTTCAGGAACCATTGTTAGTGCACAAATTTCTTCATATTCAGTCAAATGCAGTTGGTTGCAGTTTATGATCTCAGATTCTTGTACTTTGAAATATCTACAGTGCTAAAAGCTGGGGTGTGTCAACAATAATTTAACAAAGGGCTTGCACAAAAAAGAGGGTAAGAGAAAAAACCATGGCAATCAGTGGAGAGTTATGGACTAGGGGATGGGAAACAATGGTTACTTCACAATAATATAACAACTGAAAATATCACTGTTATCACATAAATAAATTTTTCTCTTTTTGGAACTGACCCTACTGGTGGATCCTGAGGGGGTCATTTAGTGTTTTACAAGGCACCCCAAAGGGGCAATGGGCCCACAAAAATGTATATGCATTGAACCCAACATGCACCAGCTTATGTAGAAATGACAGGCCAAATTGTTGCAGTAGTAAGAACAAAACTTTTTTAATAAAATTTCAACACGTGCTTTATTAGGATAATTTAATTTTTTAATAATATGTTTACTTTTTTAATGGAGTATACCACTTTAACTTATGTTAAAGTCCTGTTATGTTCAATATTTTTCAAGGTGAATTCTGAACTTTAAAATGTAAAGAACTGATATAAATTATCTGTAGATTCTGAGTCTTTGAATTTACTTGCTTCTGCTTCAAACCCAGGGCTTGGTAAGTCACTGTCTCATCACATAAGAGAAAGTCAGTAACCTCGTCTGCCTTTTCAAACTTAATGCACAATCAAAAGTAACTGTTGAATTTTTATCATCACACAATAAAAAAAGCATTAATAATTACAATAGGACATTACAAAAGTGCGGCAATTGAATGACACCTCGAATGAATTCAAGCTCAAATGTAACAGTGTTAATTATATGCATAGAAAGTCTCCAACAAATAGTGCATATGCCACTAAATAGTTATATTTTTAATTAGTCACTTTAGCAGAATGTAAAAATAGGAGGTGGTTAAATTTAAAAGGTCTTATTTTATTGAGTTTTCCTCATGAGCAGCAAAGGGCTTGGACTATTATAAACATAACAATGGGCTTGTGCACAGTTCCTGTGAATCCCCTCAAGCACTTCTCTGCCCATAAGTAGCTATCATTAATATTCTTAATGACTTTTTATTTTTTAACAGATTCATGCTATTTAAAAAAAATATATTTTTGTCTTGGATCAGTTAGATTCACTGGATTATGTATGCCAAAAGATATTAAAACAAAAAGTTACTTTTACTACGTAGTTTTGATGTTTGCAAGAAAATGGGGGAGAATAAGCAAAATATAAAATAAATAAATAAAAATTATATAACCAATGTACAAAATTTTGTTCACACTAACTCCATTCACTTACATAAAAATTGGACATATGTTTTGGGAGTGATCCCTCCCATCTTCAGCCTGTAGACAAACTGTTGTTAGAAGTGGCGGTTGGATCTCTTGATGTTCTTGTGGCGGCATCTGTTGGTTCTATTAGGAACTTACTGAGTTCGTCCATTTGAGGGAAATCGAAATTCATTAAGTTTTCCTTGTTTTTTGTAATGAAAATTTTTTCTCAAGTGGAAAGTTCTATTGCATTATGAAGTTGTTTCAGTAGCTTTGTCTCTGGTTTAATTTAATGATTTTTATTCCAAAAGTGTGCTGCTATCGCTGATTTATCAATTTGTTTTAAGCGAATATTTCTAAAGTGTTCTTTTTTCCGGATTTCCAAATTCCTCTTTGTTTTTCCAATATATTTTTTATCGCACTCTGTACATTTTATTTCATAAATACCCGACTTTTATTCTGTTGGCATGTTGTCCTGTACTCTGCAACCTAATAAGTTCTTTATATTAAAATTGTTCTTTGGGGCTAACATAATTCCCTGTTATTTGAATATTTGTTTGAATTTATTGTGGTAAAATTGGGTGGTACGTGAAACTTTTGAATTTGTACCTTTCTTTTGCACTTTTAAATGTGGAAACATTTCTTATTGTTTTTTGTTTTTTGATTTTATTGATGGTTTTATTACTGTGTCTTAGCTGTACCCATTAGTTTCTGCTATCTTTATGATTTGTTGGTATTCCAATTTGTACTCTGTTACTGTTGAGTGGGATGTTAATTAATCTGTGTGCTAAACTATAAAATACTGCAAATAACTATAAAATTTATGTGGAATGGGGTTAAAACTGTTATTTTTTATGTAATTTTCTGTGTGCCTATCTTTTCTATGGATTCTGAAGGTAAGATAGTCTTCATTTCTTATGATTTTTACATCTAGGAAGGGGAGATATCCATTTCTATCTTCCTCTATGGTGAACTTTATAGATTTATGTTGCAAATTCAGAAGTTTTAGTGCATCTGTTATATGTTTTTTTGGAATTATTGCAAATATGTCATCCACATACCTATACCATGTTTTGAAGATTAGAGGGAAGGCTTTGGTGATATGCATTTCAAATGAACTCATAAAAAAATCTGCTAGAAATGGAGATAGGGGGTTTCCCATAGTCAGTTCCGAGACCTGTTGGTAGTATTTTTTGTTGAAAATGAAGAAATTTTGTTCAATGCAAATGTTAGTAAGTTTTATCAAGTCTTCAATTACTTGTGCCTGTAGCTCTAAGGATTTTAACCAATTCTTTAACTTTTGGAATAAAAATCATGAAATTAAACCAGGGACAAAGCTACTGGAACAACTTCATAATGCAATAGAACTTTCCACTTGGGAAAAAATTTTCATTACAAAAAACAAGAAAACTTAATGAATTTCGATTTCCCTCCAATGGACGGACTTGGCAAGTTCCTAATAGAACCAACAGATGCTGCCACAAGAACATCAAGAGACCCAACTGCCTCTTCTAACAACAGTTTGTCTACAGGCTGAAGATGGGAGGGATCACTCCAGAAATATATGTCCAATTTTTATGTAAGTGAATGGAGTTAGTGTGAACAAAATTTTGTACATTGGTTATATATATACCCCTCCATTGTCAACAGCTGCGTAAATACATTTAATTGAAATAAAAATGAATTAACCAGTTAATTAAAATCAGTAAATAAACAGAAAATACATCTTTATAGGTATGCAGTGTTAATAAAAATGTAATTGATTGCACTATGTGCATTTATATGCTGCAAAATTAAGGTTGAATTAAGGCTCAGATTTATTTACATTCCTTGAGATTCTTATGTAATGTATGTACATAAGTGGAGCAAGTCAAAAGTATAAAAAGTTGTTGTACATTTATGATGTTGAATGTTCTCTTTAATGCTTGTAGACTTGCCTATATAAGTATTAAGCATTGTCTAAATTGTACAATTATGTACATAATATATATGTATACATAAATTTTACCCCATTCTATTTATAATATAATTTTATATTTAAGGTATGAAATAAGCTTAATTTTTCATTCACAGGTTTCTAATTCTTCCAGTCTGTAGGGGCTTTTTTCTATTAGGCATCTTTAGTATTGTGCTAAATGATTTTTCAAGATCTGAATCTTTTATGATTATAAATAGTTCCCTTGAAAAGATAAATATATCTATTTTGTAGTAGCTTTCTGTATATCAACTCTGTGATGATTAGCTTTTCCTCTAATGTTGTAAGATGAATGTCTATTTACAGGCAATAGCTTTTGTTTTACTAATCTTAATATCTTATACAAAATGGATCAGAGGTCCACCGACAAACTTTCACAAGTTGTCCAGGGATGTTTTCTGAGTGTATTGATATAAGGAACCCATGTTCTCTGATGGCTCATTACCTGGTAATTTTATCACTTTTATTTTGTTTAACTCAACTATCTTTGTATTTGTTTACTGCAGTGCATTATTTTTTAGTGTAACATTAATGATGCTGTATGGATAATTTTACTTACACAGCAATATGCACCTCGTCTATGGTTTTACTCAATGCAATGGAAGAGGGGCACAACAATGCTATGCAGACCTGTTCACAGCGATGGCAATCTCATTATACCACACTTGCAGCTATACACAGGCAATTGCAAGAAACAGAAGGAACTGGGTACTTCACTGTTAGTATGGGAGATACTGGCCATGAGAGGAATGTCAGAATGCCCGATCTTGAATAGGATGTTTTAAATACAGTGTGTGACAGCACTGCAAGCAGTAGTCATCATATTGTACAAGAGGTGAATATAAGCCAAACAACTGTTTTGAAGATCTTACATGAGCAGCAATTGCACCCGTACCATCCATAAAGGGTCCAGGCATTACAACCAAGCAGACTTTCCACATCAAGTGCAGTTTGCTAATTTGTTCTTAGAGGGATGTGCAGACAACCAACATTTTCCTGCTATGATATTGTACACAGACCAGGCAATGTTTACTAGAGAAGGCCTGTAGAACAGTCAGGATAGCCATATCTAAAATCCACATGCTGTGGTGAATCTAGTCAACCAACAGGCATTCTCTATGGGCTCATACCATTAATGATTCTGTAACTGGGCTTTATGTACTACCAGACAGACTGAATGGAGTAGTCTACAAAACATTCCTTCAACATATCCTCCCACATTTTCTGGAAGATGTGATGCTGATAATTTGCAGGCATATGTGGTTTTAACATGATGGGGAGTCAGCACGTTTTCAGTGAATGATAGGGAATACCTTGATGAACAGTTCTGCCATGATGGATTGGTTGGTGGTCCTGTTCCATGGCCAGCTCAATCATCAGATCTGACCCCAGGGACTTTTTCTTCTAGGATAATGTGAAGAGTGAGTGTACATGACTCCTGTCAAAACTAATATGCACCTGGTTGCTAGGATTGTAGCAGCTGCTGATGATCTTCAACAATCTCCTGGGATGCTAAAGCATGTGTAACAGTCCATGAGGCATTGCTGTGAAATTTGTCGTGATCATGATGGTCAACAGTTTGAACATTTATTTTAAACGGTATAACAGGTAATTTGGGCTTTTTTGTGTAATTTTTTTAATATTTGGTCATCTACTCTTAAAAATAAATAATTGCAATTGTCAGGAAGTGATGAGTAATTGATTAATTGGTGGCAGATTGTAATGTAAACATGCTCTATAGAAGTAAAATTTTGTGTTTTTTTTTTTTTTTTTTGGAAACAATCATATTCTGAGTAAGCAGGTAAAAAGATGGTTGAATTTTTCAATGAAATCACATGATAATGAGCCACCAAAGACCATGGGTTCCATATATCAAAACATTCAGAAATGATCCCTGAATAACATGTGAAAGCTTGTCGGTAGAGTTCAGACTCACCGTATATACATAAACATCTATTGCTATAAGGAAGTTACTTTCTTTAAATGAGTTATACAGGATTCTCTTTTCTTTAAATGGAATATGGATCTGATATATCTTTTCTGAAGAATAAGTAATCTGATCATTTTAGTCATACCATATCCAGCCCAAATTTCAATATCATATTCTATAAGAGGCAAATAATTCCATAGTATAAGTTTATTAAGTGAGTGTCTAAATATTTAGAAAAATATTTTAACAGATAGGATTTTTGCACATTCTGCTGTAGATTTTCTGTATATTTGATCACTGTTTATCTAGGTGAAATCCTAGGAAGTTATGTTCTGTTACTTGCTAAATTTCTTTGTTGTAAATGTTAATGTTTATAGTTAGTTTATCAGGAACATTAATATGAGTAAATATAAAGCATTTGATTAAGTTATTGTATGATTGAGTCAAACTACACGCTCTTATTGGCTTCACTTATTTGTTTATATTTAGAACATTGTTTTCATCCTCAGCTAACTGTCAATAGTTAGCTGAGGATGCAGACATTTAAGTTCTGATTTATTGTGTCTTTTAAGGGTTTTAGGTTTCTGTTGCTGAATATTAGGCTCATATCGCCTGCATATTTTATTATATGTTCATGATCTTCTGGAAAGCTATTTACATAAATCAGATAGAGAAAAGACCCTAATACAGATCCTTGAAGTATGAGCAAACATATGTAATAGTCTGATTGAACTGGTTTTATACAATTTCCAGATTTCTAAAAGCTTTCACAGCATTGTTTATAATTTGTAGGTAGGACTGCAAAGGTATGTTTTGCTTTCCATCTTACACCATATGTAGGTATTCCAAAATGTTTTGCTGTATATACTTACTTATGTTTAATAAAGATTTTCCTAGCTTAAAAAATATTAAATATAATTATAAAGCCTTATAGCCTTTAGCGTATGTTGTAGTATACTAAAGTAGAAAATTGTCATAATAGACTTTGGCCATTAAAACTGCAATGCCCACATTTTCTCAGAAGGAAGGAGTATGGCACTTTGAAAATACACCAGCAATTACCAGCATGTATCTGAAATTGATCAAGGGAGACTAGAGCATATTAAGGGTGCAGGATGACATTCTGATATATTGGTGCTCGTGTTGGATGAAATTCATCCACAACAAATTGAATATGAGTTCATTGGATCAAGATAGGGTGTACACACAAATATTACAGATCCCAATGGCACCATCAAAGAACTGAATGAGAAGATAAGTGTTATTTCCACATGGCTATCATGAACATGCATAATGTGTTGCAGTTCTAATGACCAGCAGTGTAGATAAGTTGCTATTAAACTGAATGCTGATTTGACATTATTGATTATTTATTTGTCAATTTATTAATGGAATAATACTTCCTGTTGCACAGATATTCTGTAAGAGCAGATTTCAGCCCTTTCATGTTATAAGATGATAAATAGCTTGATACATTCATAATAAACATATTTTTGACAAAAATATTTATTTTATGAGTCTATGCAGATTTGTCTTTAACAAATCTTACCAATGAAGTCAATGCCAAATCAGAAGAACTAAAGTAAAATCATTCTATTGCACAAAAAAGATGCCAAAGATAAATTAAACAATAACAGACCAATCAGTCTGATATCCAACCTCTATAAACTATTCTCAAAATAATCATAAAAGAACTTTAAAGGTATTGAATTCGGTGATAATTCATTCACAAGACCAAGTAAGCATTACCTCAGGGGAGCACGTATATAAAACAATAGCTTGTAAATCTGAGTAATTTCTGTGAAAACCAAGGAATTCATTAACACCTAATACTTGGCCTTTGCAATTTGCACAAAATCCTTTGATTCACTAGAACACTCAAATAGAGGCCTATTTATGTAAGGAGTTGAGCCAAAGTATATCCAGATCTTAACCAAGTTTTACAACAAATTATATGCCAAGGTAATTGTAGAAAGGAAAGTCTAGAGAGAGCAATGGATAGTTACAGGCTGACAACTTCAAGGTTTGGGATGATGTAGTGCTATTCGCAAGAAACACAAGCAATGCTCCAGGAACTTAAGCAGCTCCACAAAAATGCTGGACTGTTAATGAATATGAAAACTTCCCTAAAACAATATATATTGGTGTAACACCTTTTTGATTATTCATAAGAAATGCAATAAACTGCATATAACATGTAAAAAAAATATATACATTATTTTTCTCTCTTTAGATATTTACTTAATTACAACTTAAACAAATAAATTTTATATTTTGTCTAAATATATGCTTGATACAGGAATAATAACTGAGTATACTCACATATTTTTTGCAATTAGTTGTACAAAAAATTGCCTGTAAGTAAGGGTGCACAAGTTAATTGGCATCCCCAAGTTTTCTGAAGAGGGAGAGGACAAAAATCAACAACATTCCAAAAACGTGATTCTTAGTCCCTCCATTTATAGTATGCCTTTCAGTACTATAGTCATATTTCCAGCTTTGACCTTTGAACTTAGAAACAAATGAGATCTATTTCATGAAAGTACAAATTTATAAAGTTATGCAATAATTCCTTTAGCCACACTTATGTTTCCATTTTGGTGGCCATGAATTCCTCTGAATTAATTTTTCAGCAGAGCATAAATTTGTACATTTGTAATTTGTACTTTCACGAGATTCATTTCATTCCTGGGAATGAAATCCATGATCTATGGAATTATAGGCTAGCAGGCTAACCACTAGACTACAGGGACAGCCCATTAGTTCTTAATTTGGCTATTAAAATCTAGAATGGTGAAATTAAGACCAAAATTTGAATAACTGCTGAAAGTTAAAATTTCAATGAAGTTAATACAAATTAAAGTCACCTGCAAATAGTGTTGATTGCACACCTTAATTTCTTCACTCAGTTTTCTCATCCAGTATTTTGAACACCAGCTGAAGTCAATGAGGCTGCAAAGGAAACTTATTGTTGATCTCGCCAATAAATTGTTGTTTCTCTGTGTTTACGCTTTCATGATAAATGCTTAGAAGACATTCAGAAAATTCTGTGCATAATGTTGATCACAGCCAAGATTTTTCCGAGCAGAGAGTGTTGCATGACCATTCTACAGTAAATGCTGTACCAGGAAGTGTTAGGGCAATGAGGATGGAAGAATGCATTACAGGATAGAACTGGGAAAAATGGATGAGTAAATCAATGTACATAATGTCTTCACTTTCATCATTTTTATTCCATACTGCATACCTTATTTAACTCATTGCCAGAGTGTCATTGATGGAGTACAGTACTTTGATCCCTTTCAAATTAATTACATAACTATTAAAGGAAAAGTTTTACATCAGTTGAGGGTGTGAGCATAACAAGAGAAAGGGGTATTCTTAGGCATATGAAAAACAGCTTTTTAGAAATGTAATTAGGAAGTCTAAATAGGGAAGGAATAGAGAGCAGCTAAACTATTCCTCCATGTTATCTGGATGATTGGATTGGTGCTTTTGTCTGGGCACTTTTTGTGGCATATTCAGTTCTATGTTTAGTTCACTTGAAATATCTTCCACAGATTTCATCAAACTGCTGAAGATTCAATCACCCTCTTTCTGTGATACTTAAACAAAACTTCCAGCTGCAGTACATATTCTTGCACACCAAGGAGATAAAACTAGATTACCTGAAAAACGTTAGCCATGGGCTTCAACTGTGAAAAGCATTTTCCAATAATGTAATCACATTAATATAGCAATTTCTAGCATGTTTTACTGTTTCCTCATCTGACAGTGTCTGGAGAGTTTCAATAATGGAAAGAAAATGCTCTGAAAATTAGCTTTGTATTTTGCAGTCCTCTTATTTTCACACATTGAAGGTACATTTGGAATGAATTTTCTTCAAAGTGAACTTTCTGGTAAAATTTGATTATTTCCTTCATTGTTCGAATGCAGTTTCTTATTTACGGAAAACTGCTCAGGTCATTAGTTACTAAATTAAGATTGTATGCATTTTAATGGAAATATACAGCTTTAGGATACTGATTTCTAATAAATTTTTGCACTCCATTTTCCTTATCAGCCATAACTGGACAGCCATTGTATCCTTGGCCAACAACCTTATTCATATCAACTTCATTTAAAAAAGAAATAATGGAGTTGGCTATGCTGGGAACATATCTTTAAGTGGTCTAAATTCCAGGAATTGTTCTGGAATAATATGAGCAGTGCTAATGTTGTCTATAAAGTGCACTACAATACAGCAACTCTTTTCCTGTTATATCTGCTGACTCATTAGTTTGTACTGAAAAATTGCTGATGACCTGAGATATTAAAGAGTGTCCATAAATAAATCAAATGTACTGAAAAAGCAGTACTTTTACTGAGTAAGGAAATCAACATCTTCAGAACAATTTGCCTGCAGAGTATTGTCAGTTCATTTTGAATTTGGAAAGAAATATAGTTAAGCATTTCTGCTACAAATATCAAAGTGATCTTTTAAGAGTGTCCCTTGCAGCTCTAAAATCCAACAAATCATGAAAATTGCTGAAAGATGAATTCTTACTGCAAAGAGGTACATCTCGAGCTTATTAAAAAATAAGATCCAATTTTTGTAACAAAACATTTAATAAATAAGATATAAATATAAAAATTTATAGCTTTCACTTCTAAATGGTTTGTTTTATTTTTTAATCAAAATTTGATACTGTGTTCAGTTAAATAAATTAACTTCTTGTAAGCTCTATTTATGGTGATATTAGCATTGCTTTTCTTGTTGTTGACTTTAGCTACCAAATTTTTGTTTTAGATTATTATATTTTATTCAAAGACTGTTATTAGATTGTTTAAAGATATATGTTTCCATGTAACTTCCCAAAATATCTGTTGCTATGAGTTGACATTTGGTTAAATGCATTGTTTATTTTATTTAATGTTTATGTAACCATATATTTAAATATGGTTAATTTCTCTTTTTGGGGGGGTCTTTTAGGATTGTGGGTGCATTTCTGTATCTGCCATTTTGTCAATTATTTATTTTATTAATCCACTAGAGTCTGGGCTTGGTTTAACATTATTGTGCTGGTAGAATAGAGTTAATCCAGAGCTTTACAGCAGCATAATAGGTCATAAGTACTTACTGTATAATCTGTTATCATTAGATCATAATGGCTAATATAATGAAACCAGATTAACAAAATTATATGTATCAAAATGTTAGTTATATTACTACTAAATTGAATTTTGTTTCAGTACCTTCTAAGTCCACCAGTTCTCCTGGCTCGTTCCTTTTCTTTCTCTTCCTCACTAAGCCTTTGGAAGCGTCTGAGCTCTTCTGTAACCTCAGTTAACCTTTGCACTGTAGCCTGTAGTTGAACTTTGCGATCAACTGAAGGTTCTGCATATAAAATAATAATAATAATAACAACTATAATAAATGTATTAGTTAGTGGTATATGTTCTAATGTTCAGCAGATTTCGGTTTTTAAGAAATTTCTGTTTCTTGTGCATCCAAATGAAAACAGAAATGTCCACCATTTACAACTTACAGCACTTAATGTTCTCTCCCTCATTTTTATAATTTTACAAAAATGTAGCAATACATTTTTATACTTTTATTTTCTCTTTTCCATTGCTTTTCATTCCATCTAGCTAAATGAGTCAAACTACACTTATTGGCTCCGCTTACTTGTTTATAATTAGAACTAGTTTTGCGCACATTATTCGCATCCTCAGCTAACTGTCAACTTGCTGAATTATTCAGTGTTTCTTTGGGCAGGCACATTCTGTTCTGGTAGAGGTGTGATGAACTTAAAAGTTTAGTTTTCATCCCCTGAAGTGTCAAAAGTTCATTAACTTGTCTCTGTATTTATAAATGTAGATTTTCTTCCATGTTTCTAGCTAGGTTCTTGTGTTGACTTTAATAATTTTTCTTTTTTCACTATCGTGGTTCTCTGTCCAGAAGTGATATGCCATTGCTAATTTCTCCACCTGTTTGTATTTTATGTTCCTGAAGTGTTCTTTTCACTGTATGCCTATGTTTCTATTTGTTTTTCCAATATAGGTTTATTCACATTCTGCACGTTTTATTTAATAAATATCTGATTTTTTTCTCCAGTGGAATATTTTATTAATATTGCCATTCAGGAGAGTTTTAATATTAAATAAGTGATGCCAATCTAATATTGAAGTCTTTTTGAGAGCTGTTTCATATGTAAAAAGTACTGTGAAGTGTGAAAAGTAAAAAGTAAAAAAGTAAAACAAAAAAAGTACTGAAGTTCAAGAGGCAAAACTTATTAAAGAAACCACAACACTTTCAGGACATAAAGGTAAAATAGTTTTTAAAAAATTCACACACCATCAATGGGCTACACACAAACTTCAAGGTATTCTTAAAAGACTTCAAATTTAGATTTGTACCAATAAACAGACTTAATATTAACAATATCTCCTGAATGGTAATGTTAATAAAAGTATTCCACTTTAGAAAAAAGAAGATATTTACAAATAAAATGTGTGGAATGTGAAAAAATCTGCACTGGAAAAATAAGGAGAAACATTAGCATATAAATACAAGAAAACTTCAGGAACATAAAGTACAAAAAGATGGAAAAATCAGCAGTGGCATTTATTTATGGAACAGAGCTATAGCAACATGGAAGAAAATCTACATTTATAAATACAGATATAGATTAATGAACTTTGATTGTTGATTTAGTTTATTTATGGACACCTTTAACATTTCAATTCATCAGCATCCCATTCAATTCAGGGCATGAAATAGCCAGTAAATTTTGCTCAGAGGCCTCTTCTTTCAGGCTTGAGGTTCTTTTTTGTGTCATAAGTCTATGACAAGGAACCCATGGTTTTACTTCACTTCCAAAGGAAGCCATACTTAGGATTTTTACATCCCGAAAGATTGTTGATTTGGTTTATTTATGGACACTCTTTAACATTTCAGTCCCATTCAATTCAGAGTATGAAATAGCCAGTAAACTTTGCTCAGAGGCCTCCTCTTTCAGGCTTGAGATTTTTTTGTGTCATAAATCTATGACATGGGACCCATGATTTTACTTCACTTCCGAAGGATACTTAGGATTTTTACACCTCCAAAAATCCAATGACCCTGGCTGGGATTGAATCCATGATCTTGGGTTTAGGAGGTTACCACTACACCACTCTTCAGGGGATGACAACCTAAACTTTAAGTTCGTTACATCTTCACCAGAGCAGAATATGCACCCCTAAAGGAACACCGTTGAATAGTTCAGCAGTTAGCTAAGGATGCAGACGATGGTCTGTGAAACATGTTCTAATTACAAATAAGTAATTGCAGCCAATAATAATAATAATAATAATAATAATAATAATACTTTATTCACTTTTTGGATCATTTACATGATATGGGGGGCTTCGTCCAGAATATAATATAAGCAATATACAAGTTTAGTAATTAAACTGGATTTACAATATCCCTTATTTAAAGCTCATATATTCACTTACTGAATAAAAGGTATGTTCTAGTAGAAAGGCTTTGACTTCTTTATTAAATTGTATTATATTGGTTATTTCTTTAATATTTATTAGTAGTTTGTTATATATTTTAATGCCTACATTTGTGAGATTATTTTTAAAATATTCGTCCTGCATATCTGAACATGAAGGTTATTTTTCCCTCTTGTATTGTGAGAATGAATATTTATATTTGTACATAATTCTCCCTGATGTCTCTCAATATGGTTTACGACCTCTATTATAAAGAGGCAGGCTAATGGTAGTATATTATGTTTCCTAAAAGGGTCTACAGGATGTCATACTATCTATTCCACTTATAATTCTTATTGCTCTCTTCTGGATTTTAAATACTCTCTTACATTTTTCTCCCCAAAATTTTATTCCATATTTTAATTGACTAAGAAAATGAGCAAAATATATATTTTTCAATCCTAATAAATTCAGTGTCCTTTTTAGACTTTTAAGCATATAACAAACAGAACTAAGTTTGCTAAATGATGAGTGTGAGTGTCCCATTTAAGGTTTTCATTCACATGTATACCTAAGAATTTTGTTTCTCCCTTGTACTGAATAATCTTTCCATCATATATAGTTTGAGGTTTAATACTGTTTTTACATTGCCATCTATGAAATGTCATTGCAATAGTTTTTTTCATAGTTCATTTATTTTAAACCAGTTATTGAGGCTATTCATGATCATGTCTGCTTTATTTTGTAATACAATATTATTATCTCCTTTTACAAGAATGTTTGTATCATTGGCAAAAAGAACCATATCAGCCTTTTGAATATTATTAGGCAAGTCATTTATATACACTAAAAATTACAGAGGCCCTAGTACTGAACCTTGAGGAAGACCTCTCATAATTTTTTTTTGTATTTGATCGATAATTACTTATTCACAGTTGTTTTTCATATTGTAGATCCACTACTTGTTTCCTATTGGCGAGATAGGATTCAATTCACCTATTCATGTTTCCTCTCATTCCATATTTGTACAACTTAGATATTAGGATTTTGTGGTCTAATACATCATATGCTTTAGTAAGGTCTAAAAAAATTCCTATTGTTGGTATATTTTTGTCCACTGAATGCTGAATTTGATTCAGTAATTTAGCTATGGCTGTTTCTATAGACCTGTTTTTTCTGAAACCAAATTGAACATCAGAAAGGATGTTATATTTTTCCAAGAACAATATTAATCTATTGTACACTAATTTTTCAAAAATTTTTGAAAACACTGATAGTACACTTATTGGTCTATAGTTTTCTTTCTTTGTCTTTTCTCCTTTCTTGTGTAGCGGGATAATTTTAGCAATTTTAAGCTTATCAGGGAAGATTCCCGAGTCAAGCGAAGTATGTTAACCAAAGGGACTTTCACCTGTTCTATACAATGTTTAATCACATAGTCTGGTATTTCATCTATTCCAGATGAATATTTGCCTTTCATTTCATTGACTACTTTTCATATTTCACTTTCTGTAATTGGATTTATAAAAATAAAATTATTACTATTTTTTATCTCTGTTATGGTTTTACAGTGAAAATGTTGGGAGTGATTTGAACTAAGGAGTTTGTCTGCTATTTCTGAGAAATATGTTCTGAAAGACTCTGCTATATGCTGAGGACTTCTAATTTAGTTACCATCATTAATTAGTTCTGTTACACACTGTTTAGAGTTAGATAATAAGAGTGTGTAGTTTGACTTAGTCATATACTAATTTTAATTATATGATTTGTTTCACTACACAAATCACAAATTAGCACTTCAAATTGAACTAAAATGAGTTTACCACCACAGTCTTCTTCTCCTTCTCTTTCTTCTTCTTCTTCTCCTCCTCCTGGGATCATTGCTATCCCATTTCAAGGCTTGCTACATCTTTCCATGTTAGTCTTGGTTGGTCCAAATCTAGTTTTCCCATAGGTTTATAAGTAGCTTGCATTTGTGGTATGCCTAAGAGCGTTCTGTCTAAAAGTTTCTGCCATTGTTCTCGAGCATCTACAATATTGTTTGTTTTTAATATATTCCTTATATGACAAGTTTTGATTTTATGTAATAATGTGAAATTTTTAACTTATTTGATTCTTGCTTTATGTAAGCATTTCTCATCTTCAAATCTTAGGGTTCATATTTCAAAGCCATATAACACAATATGTTTTGACAAAACATTATTAAATTTCATTTGTATATATTCCGACATATTTTCACAAGTTTTCTATTGCGATTACATTTATTTTATTGTATTTTTTTTAAATATTGCTGGAGAACAAATTAAAAACACACTTTGTGCTTCTAATTAATTGCTTCCTTAGAAGAATTGCATATTACATTCAATTTGCTATATGAAATGAAATAATTTTAAACCTAACTACTGTGATAAATAAATAATCAATAACTGTATCAAGAACAGCACAGCAGTCACCAACCCAGCTACTAGAGAACTGGAGGAGAAATGATAAAATGTAAAAATAGCAATATTATTAGTAAGTAATATGTTTAAAACATTAACACAAACTTACTCTTCTATATTCTGATTGAAATTAATAGATCTATTTAAGCATTCAAAAATAATAAGAATTTTCTTACCTCTTTTGTACTCTTTTCTCTCAGTGGAAGGTGATGATTCTCTGGATGAGTCTCTGGACTTAGGGCCCTGCAGACATTTACTTGCTTTGAGTGTTACATATAATACAAACAATAACATGCTGTTAAAATGATACAATGAGCGCTGTATTTGCAATTAAAATAAAATGGAAATAGAATGTGAAACACAACACAGTATGATAAGATATAGATGCCTAATCCTAAGTAAATTATTATAGTGTTAATGCTAAGAGAGAGTTACTGATTTTCTAATGCAAAGATGAAGAATATGTCTATAGTTTGCAAATGGTCATAATTAAAATAATGGTTTCAGTATATGAAAATGTTGAAAATATAAATTATTTTTATTTCATCGTTTATATGATATACTTATTTGCTGCACTTTATTACCCAACATAGCAATATTACAAATTGCAACTCTATTTTTTTCTTGTGGCTATGTCCTTATTTCACTAGCAAGTTTAATATTTTTATTTCTAAAATAATTATCCCCCTCAAGGTATCAAATATTTATTATTTATTTATTAATTTATTAAGAAACTATCAGATATTTTTAATAACAAATGAAAAACAGGAAATATTCATAGTTTCTGTTCAATCTTTGATATAGGTAACATTGAATTTATTCCAAATAACTTTACATTTTGTTACAATATATCCTCAATTTACAATAACAACTATATCTTAACATACATTATTAACGTACTCTTTTTATTTTAGATCCTAGCAGCATCCCCCAAAATACAGTTTTCTACCTCGTTAACCATGTGGTTGTCTGACTGTAAGAAACTCCTTTTACTTTCTTCCTATTATGTTCCCACTTCTCTTCAACTTTACCCAAAGACACTCCCATTTTCTGGATGTTTTTTTCAACTCTTGTCACTTAACAATTTTAGTATCAAATATCTGCACATAATGTGGTGTAGTAATATATTTAATAAAGTTATTTATTTATTCACCACTCTGTATTACTCAATTCTACTATAATGTGGTTCTTTCATTGTGCCAAAAAAGTTCTTAAAATGTTCTGAATCAAGAAAATCCTTAAGATCAATCATATTTGTTGGAATGAACATAACAATCTGTTTTAAACTGCATGCATTGTGCAGAATCCACATCAAGAATGCTTGGTGGCAACAACTCATGATTACAGCTACATGTTCCTTTTGTTGAACAATTTTTTAACTTGCATATTCTTTGCCTATAATAAGCAGATTTTAGAATTAATATTAATGAGTTCTATAGTAATATCACCACTCTATTCCACCCATATTTTGACCAAATATTTAGTAATCCTTGTTTCTCATAAAAAAGCAATATACATGTTTGGTGTTTAAGGAAACTGCATCCTGTGAGAGAAGAATTTTAAATGTCTTCTTACCACAAAGATGGTTTATATTTATATATTTAATTAAGTTGCCAGTACTCTCTCTCTCTCTCATGCATGCACAGGCGCACGCACACACACACATACACAGGTACGTGTTCAAGTGCTTATGCATAATAATTTTTATTTAGAATGTGTTAATGTTTGCAAATATGTAATGAGTAAAATGAATAGAGAGATGTCATTAAACAGATATGTATAATTAAACTATCAGATTGTTCTCATAACATTCCCTTGTTCAAGTAAGTATAAGCTCATTATCCTACCTTGAGTCTTTTAGGTGCTACAGGTATTCTCGACTCCGAGGAGGAAGTTTCTGTTGTACTTTTATGAGAAAACAATTCTGGAGCTAAGCGCATCAGCTCATCCACCTGTGTGAAATAATTGATACAGCATAATATTAGTCTCTTTTATATTTTTTCATCTAGTATCAACAAGTAAAGGTAATACCTTGCTAAAGTTACTAACTTTTTCTACTGTTATATATATATTTAATTCTATCAATGATGACTATAAATCCATATATATATATATATATATATATATATATATATATATATATATATATATATATATATATATATATATAACAGTATAGCAATGAAGCATTTATTCCATTAGAATTTTTAAACCAATTTATACCTATTGTCCTATATACAGAACATAATACATTATTAATTTGAGGTGGGCTGTACTAAGATTTGTCATATAATACTTGAAAGATTAACTATAAGTTTACAAAGTCTCCAGTCTTCAATAAACACATTTGATCAACAATTTTGGTTGATCAGTTGTTTTCTTGCTGTCTGGATCACATTGTTAGTTGCAAGCAAGATGCACCATGTCTACAAGTAAGTTTGCTAATTTTGTTATTTTGCCTTTCCTCGATAAGGTAATGAATTAACTTTTGTATATTATAACTGGGGATACTATAAATTAACTATAAGAAAAGTATCTAATTTAAAGTTATACCAATATGTTGTAAATAATTTACTTTATTATCCAATGATAGGAATTGATAGGAAATTGGGACAATATTGATGCTTTCAAATCTGTCATTTTCTTCATTCACTTAGGCTATCAAAAGGAATTTTTTATACCAGAAGGGGATTTTGATTCTGTAGTGTATATTAGATGAAGATAATGATTGTAATTTACACTCTCCCTCTCTCAACACCATTCCTCCAACTCTTGATGAGGCTAGTGATTTAGAGGATGTAGATGATTTGATTGCATCAATGTTCCTAAAGGTAAGTGAAGGCTACCCTTCAAATTGTGGATTTAGTTACTCCTATAGTTTAATTCTTACATATAATATGCAGTTTGGGAAAAATCTGAAAATACTGAACTTCCAAAAGTGAAATATATAAAAGGTCTATACCTTAAGTATACTGTAATACTCCTGAATGTAAGGAATTCCATAAAGAAAGCTCTGACTGGAAAAACTGTTTCTGAAATATTTTTGTCTATGATAGGAAATATATTTGGCAAAATCTTGGAACAAACAGTGTTATACAGTTAGAAAAAAATATGCCTCGGTTTTCAATTTATAAAGAAATTTATGGTGTACTTTTACTATCATAGTTTGCTTACAGAATGCAGGCACTGAGATCGATCTGTTGACTGTAGTATAACATTAGTGCTGATCTATATTCCATAACAGTTATTTATTTTTTTTTTTATTCTTATGGTTAACATAGGATAAGATATTCTGGGGTTTGTCAGGAGATGAAAAGAAATCTACACTTCAATAACAATAGTAATGTAATGAGAGAATAGTTATTATATAGTAAGATTCTCGTATAACTTAGCTAAGTTAGTCTTTGATGAAAGAAGATTTTTCTATAATAAGCTTTGAATTGATGAAAGGATGATTAAGTATTGTGGCAGAAACTCATTAAAAATGTATATGAGAGGAAAAGCTATGAAAATTTGGATACTATGCAGTTATGATAGTTATCTATTTTGAATCTTGCTATACCAAGGAAAAATAGAAAAAAAGTATGAACTGTGTTATCACTGAGAGTTGCAGAACCACTAACATTTGTAATTGAACACCCAGAATGGTATGCCTTGCATATGGATAATTTCTTTTCATCCTATATTTTTTGTTGATTTGGTTTATTTACAGATGCTGTTTAACATCTCAGTTCATCAGTGTCCCATTCTATTCAAAGCATGAAATGGCCAACAAATTTTGCTTAAAGGCCTCTACTTTCTGACTTGAGATTCTTTTTCATCCCATAAATGTATGACATGGGACTCATGGCTTTACTTCCTTTCTGAAGGAAGTCATACTTTGGATTTTTACACCCAAAAAATCCATTGACCCTAGCCGGGTTTGAACCTGTGATCTTGGGTTTAGAAGGCAAGTATGGTTACCAATACACCACCAGGACCGACATTTTCATCCTATAAACTGACAGCACTGATGAAAAATAGAACTTATGACTGGAATTATATGGGAGAACCAATGCTCACTGGAACCATCTTCCAGTCTGAAAAAAAAAGGAAAGAGGGGCTTTGTATAAGTATTTTGAGACAAAGAATATATTGATGTCCTATGCTGAAAAGACAACAAAGTAGTTACTGTTATCATTATCACTGTTAGAATCACTGGATTCACAGCATTACGTACAAAGCAGAAGTAAAGGACAAAGAACTAATATTACAATACCAGAATGCATTTTGATATTATTGCATATTGATTCCTATCATGCAATAAATATAAGAAAGAAGTTGACCTTTTTGACAACCTGACGACTGCATATGAAGTCAGAATACAAGGAAAGAAATGGTACTTTCCTCTCTCCACAAATATATTGGACACAATGTTTATAGCTTCATACAAACTCTACAACATAGTGGAAATAGGGACTAATTATCAGCTAATGTTCTATAGGGAGTAAGTAGAATGTTCTATACCCCATGACTGTAATGTGGGGATGGTGATGGTGGTGATTATTTTTCTCTCTTCACAAATATATTGCAGATATGGTTGTAGCCTCATATAAACTCTACAACATGACAGAATTGAGGACTAATGACCAACTAATGTTCTGTAGGGAGTATAAGTAGTTCCATACCTCTTGACTGTAATGTGATGGGAGTGGTGGTGACCACAGCAGTGTTGTTGGTAGCAGTAATATATTTATAGACTTGCCAATATTTTCTACAAATCAGCCTTACTCCAAAACTAAGAATAGGGCCACAAGCCAAGAAAGAATGTCTCAAAGACACAAGATTTGACAACTATGGACACTTAGAGCAAAAAATACAACCAGGAAACAACTTCATTGTGCTATTTGTACAAGAGGAAAACCAACAACAATTTGTGTTAAATACAGAAACATTATGTTAAATTCATTTAAGAGCTTTCGAAAAATAAGACATTTTTAAAAAATTCTGTTGGAACTCAACACAGTGCAGCTTGTTAAATGTAAATTATGTTAAATGTTTGGAACCATATCACAGGTTGTAGAACAGAAATTCAAAAAGAAATTAGTAAATATCTATAATAATTGAGAGATTAATTTTTTATTCTTCATTCAATCTCAATGTCCTATGTATAAGACAGCATATATTTTTTTTAATGCCAGGATATTTTAAAAATAAAAGCATAAATATGATTCTATGATGTATGACCAAAATTGTTGTAAAGTTCTTATTTAAAAAAAAAAATAGTATTATGGGTTTAAATAGTTTAAATACATTAACATTAACTCCACTTACATATAACACAATATTAGGACATGTTTTGCAGGCAATTGATCCCATCAGCTGCTATTGATTGACTACTAAAAATGAGGTAGCAGGATTCTGAGCTGTGGAGGCATTTGGTGAGGAAATTAATGAGTTCATCTATGAATGAAAAATTTGTTAATTTTCCTCTTTTTTTTCAGGATGAAATTTTTTCCCAAGTAACTAATGGGTTGTGAAATTCTTTTAACAGAGAGCTACTGGTTTCATTTTTATGGTTTTGTGTCTAAAAGTGTGCTGGTAGTGCTAATTTACCTATTTGTTTAAAACAAACGTTACAATATTCTTACCTCTGAATTCCTAAATTTCTCTTCAATCTACCTATGTGTTTTTTGATTGCATTCTATACATTCAATTTCATTTATTTTGATTTCTGTTCTGTTGGCATGGTGTCTTTTAATCTAAAACCTAGTATTTGTGATATTATATTTGTTCTTTGGTGCCAACTTAATGCCATGTTTTTTTTTTATCCTGAAAAATGTAGGCAAATCAATGAATTTTATGTTCTACCTCCAGATGAACTTAGCAAATTCCTATTAAAATCATCAGATGCCTCTACAGTGGCACTTCAGAATCTAGCTATCACTGGAGCTGGTCAACAGCTGATAATGGGAGCTTTTGCCCCTGAAACATGTCCTAATGATGTATATGCAAATAGAGTCAATGCTAACATATTTAATAAATTCTAATAAATATATAACCACTTCATTGTCTATAGCTTTCTAAGTATAATTTAAAAGTTTATATATTTATTTTTGTTATAGAGGAGATAAAATAAGAAAGATTAAGACATTTACAAGGCATATTCATATTGCCAATACTTATCAATTGCACTTTTCAGTTCTAAGGGAATGCCGGCCATCTTCAAGGGCACTTGTAGTGATTCACTGCAATTCCAGCATCAACAGCTCCTTTAGGAGCCACAATATATATACTGAGGGCGCCAAAAAATATATACACACTTTCACAGTTGATATCTATTTAACATATTTCAAAGTTGAACCGAAAAACAACAGTAATGTGTAGTATGATGTTCTGTAAACAGATATGACTCACATGTGTTATGATAGCATTGCTACGTGATAAGTAAATCAACAATGAACAAATGAAACCAAGAATATCATAAATCAATAATGAACAAATGAAGCCATGATTATCATATGATCTGTAAACAGATGCAACTCACGTTACGTTATTGCTAACATTGCAATGTAATGTGAGTTGCATCTATTTACAGAACATCATATGATAATCTTGGCATCATTTGTTCATTGTTGATTTATGATATTCTTGGTTTCATTTGTTCATTGTTGATTTACCTGTCACATAGCAATGCAATCATAACATATGTGAGTCATATCTGTTTACAGAACATCATACTATACATTATGAAATATGTTAAATAGATATCTACTGTGAAAGTGTGTTTTTGGCACCCTCGGTATATATATTGTGACTCCTAAAGGAGCTGTTGATGAGGCCATTGTAGTGAATAGCTAAAAGTGCCCTTGATGATGGCTGGCATTCCCTTAGAACTGTAAAGTGCAATTGATAAGTATGAAAGCAACAAAGGCCAAACATAAATTAAAATGGAAACTCCTACAAATGACAGGTTGGTCACAATCAGATATAAATTGAATATTTAATCAATACTTGTGTAATATTTTTGTAAGTGCTAATATGAATATTTCGTTCAAGAAATCGAATAATCACATTTTCAAGAATTTTTTTGCAAATATACCATTAAGAATATTTTACATGGGTCTGCACTTCTTGAAGAATATTTGTGTTAGGAAGATGGAAAAATACAATTTGAATGGCAATAAAACCTTGATTTTGGTTGATGAAATCAATTTATATGCAGGCAATGTGACTGAGTATTTTATCACCTAATAATGCAGAATAGAAATTTATATTGACATCAGAACTTGCAAGAGGTAGATCTTTTAACAATTGACACTCCTTTTAAACAACTTTGTCTCTTTTATAGTCCCATGGTATTGACATGAAAATGTGAGGCTCTTTGTGATGTTTCCCATATATCGTCAAGCCAGCCAGAACACTCAAAACTCAGCATATAATCATTTTCAGTTTATATACAGTACATACAGTAGGGACAGCTTGGGTATTTCATGGGACAGAATTCTGAGTGCACATGTCAGAAAATGGAGTACTACCTGTATTCTCCTACAGATAACTTTGTATAAATAAAGGAATGACTAATTGAATACAAATCCAGTACATTTATTGTTGCTTTTTTAATAAATCAAACAGTTACCAGGCTTAGTATGCCATCAAAATCCTAATACAATTATTATTATAGAATGTAAGCATTCCAAAATATATACTGTTGACACTGAAATTTAAGTCACTGGATAGGTGGCAGTTAGTTATTATTGACACTACCTTCTCTTGTGAATTTAATTATGTCGTGTTCCACATAATTACCTTTTATTTAAATATCAAATACAGGACTTTCATTTATATGTATTTGGGGAAAAAGGTGCTTTGTCATTAGGATTAAAGTTTTAATTAACGAATCCTTAATTGCCACATTTACAACTGATGGTTAAACACAACTCAGTTGCAGTGATAAAGAGCCATCTAATGGATTTATTGAAAACTACAGCCAACTTAGAGTCAGATTTTAGAAGCAAGAACATCAAAGATGTCGACACAAATGTATATACTGTGCTCAAAATGCCTCTACATACATGGTTCATGCAACCTGTCTTATTAAGTGCCATGTAGAATGGCAGACATTCATTTGTGTCAGTGCAAATATAAAAGCCATGTTTCTCTTCCAAAATATTGGAATTTAAAGTAATGGCACCTACAATTCCCCTTCACCTAGTCCAGTAATAATAAGGTGGGATTCTTGGTTAAATACTGCCAATTCCTATGCAAAATACTATGATACCATTATACAATTTATTACAGCTTCAAATAGTGAAGATACTTATTTGATTACAACAGGTAAATCATTACTTTTGAAACAGTTGTTTTATTTACACTTTATAAAGAACAAATTTCTAGAGAGAAACTAAACAGCACAAAGAATCTGATACAGCAATAACAAAATCAATATACACTATTGAAGAGGTAACTAAGTAAATTAATTACCAACAAACAAATAAGTAAGTCCTTAATAAAAATTGTAGATATCAATTAAGAAACAGATTGATAAAGAAAAAACAAATATCAGAAAAGAAATTATATTATTTATATGCACCATTAACATTTTGGATGTTGAAATAATGTTCTCCCAATATATAAGCAGGTTCCACTAAAAGAGATTTAGTTTGAAAAATCCACATATTTTCATAATGCCACAATATAAATTTTCTTACCTGTTCCAATAGGGTAACAATTTTCCTGTCTTCATCATGCTCTGCCCTCTTATTACCTGATACAGATCTCTTCAGCTCATCTCTCTCCTTTTCAAATCGTTCCTTCTCACGTCGCAATTTTTCATTGGTTGTTCTTAATTTAGCATGGGCATCCCTCAGCTCTAAGAGGTCACATTGCAGCTAAGGCAGAATAAACAGAACCACACAGTTGTTTAACAATAACACACTGAAAAAAAAGCTGTGCAAATTGGGTTGGAAACAAAGATAGGTGGAAACCCACAGGGAATTAGGAAACATGGACACAAACTAAAAAATGTACAAAGTTCATAATGAAAAGCATAAAACTAATGATACCTGATGCACCCCTTTCATTTTTCCCATCAATATTAGAATCAGCTATTTCTAAAAGTTCCTTTTCCGCTATTATATAAAAATGAGTTAACTATAGGTTCTGTATCCTCACAGATAGATATACATTCCTAGCTAAAAAACGTTCCTCCAAACTATTTGTATAGCTACAATAGGAATTAAATTTCTAAATAATTTCTAGAAGGCCTTTAAGCAATGAAATTGTTTCCAGCAGTGTCCCAATCTGGTGGGAAAGTCCAACTCTGTTTATCATCATCTGTGGTTTATGTTCAGTGAATTTCATGTTATAAACTGTTGTTTTTTAAATATATACAAAATAATTTCATATGTGCTAAAAAGATGGAGAAGCTGATTAAAAAAAATACGTTAAATTCAGAAATATAATAAGAAAGCCAAATTTACTGTGCTGAACATGTGACATATTCCGGAAAATTAATACCAGAGAGAAAAACTGGCAATGACTGTAGGTAAGTAAAAATTTGCATAAAATTACATATTCATATATTTAATTCATGTAAAAGTAGTTCAAGGAATAAAACTTCAAAATAATTGTAGATTATGTTTGTTATTGTGGTATACTTATATTATTTCATGAATATCGATACTGTAATAGTATTACTGATATTTATTTACATTCATTATTAATATTAACACATTAAAATTGATAACATTTTTAATTGTTCTTTATTTCAGATGCAGTAAGTAGTGTTTCTTTTAACAGTTCCTTAAGAAATTGAATTGTTTTCTCACTTTTTATCCTTCCATACAAAAGATAAGCAGGATATATTTCTTCAGGGACTTATTGATACAGTTCCAATGCAACTTCTCCATCTAGCCATTGGAGAATTAAATTTAATGTGTCCATCCAAGGAAAACAAGAGGTTTGCAAAAAAAAATTTCTTAAGCCTATACAGAATTGGAAAGAAGAGAGTATGTATACTTAAAACTTCATTGCTCCTAGGAAAAATGCCCAGTGATTGTTGAGAAAAATGTTACTTCCCCAGAAGAGTGCATCAAAATACACAATCACATTAAGTCCTTTTCTGTCAAGGAGGTCTCATTACACATATAGGAAGTACCACTATCTTGACTCAAGATTAAATGTGCTTTACAAGAAGTATCCAGATGCAAAAACAAAATATAAATTTACCTTAAATATTTCAATGAAAACTTTAATTGCCTCATCGTAGCCAAAGAAAGATTCATGCTGTATGTGTGAAAGTTTATTGGTGAAAATTTGCAGTTCATTTTTAAATGATGCTGCAAAAAACAGGTTGCAGCTGATGAATTAGTAATTCACAATAGGAGAGCATAGAACTTCCATTCTAGAATGAAAGACCATAAAAAAAAGCAGGAGGAGGTAGTAATAGTATTATGACTCTATAATTTGATTACATGCGGAATGTGCTATTGCCAAACATTCCTGTACAAGAACTGGGTTTTTGTACAAGCACAATTTACACCCTGATAAGTCAGTGTTCTATGTATATGATGAAATAACAGCTAAGAAAGGAGTCAGATTTGTTCTCTTCTTAAACATTATATAGAAGAGTATATAGCACAATCTGTGCAACAGATATCTTTACTCTGATTCTTGTGCCAGACAAAACTAGAACCACTCACTTACAAGGCTTTTAAGTGCAATGACTGATACTTAAAGCTTTGATCATATGTTGCATAAATTTCCTGTCTGTGGACATCCAAGGCATCGTTTGAATCTGCCAGCTACTCTGAAATTATACACAATGCCAATCTTGCTCAAGTTGTTAGTGCTTCAGAGTTCATTGATGGAATCATTGAACCTACATTTGACTTAGTCTACCTGGTGTTCAGTGTATCTCTCTTCACCTATCCTCAACATATGAAAAAAATATATCAATTAATCCAGAAAAGGCAAAAGACATTAGAAACGTTTTAAAATATATTCTACATTAGTATTTACATTATCATGAAGACACTGTAAACTATTAAGCAATGGAGGTCAAATAGTTAGAAGTGATGAAAAAACTAGGATTTCATTTATGGGAAAATTTACACCCACCTACATCAAAATTTAGTGCACAAATGAAAAACAAAAACAAGAAATTAAAAAAGAAACTCCAGAACTTACAAAAACACCAAATAAAAGTGGTACTAGCCTCATGCACACTCACAATAGATGAAATAGTTAATCTCTCAAGTGCCACATTTTCAGAAAATGAAATCAATCATAAACAAAGGCTTAAAAACTTATATAGATTTTTCAGATAAAATAGAACATTACATAGCCAACATTGACATATCCACTCAATAACTGAACGAAAATGAAAAATTGTTTGTTAAAAGCAAATGCAAAAAAGTTTAGGAGAACATAAAAAACCGAAAGAAATCAATAAATTACAGAACAACATTAAAACAACTAAAAGAAAAATCAGTGATATACACAAAAGCAGACACAGGTAATAAATTAGCCATTTTAGATGAAAAGGAATACATAAATAGAGATGAAACTATGTTAAAAGGAAAAGATTACAAACTAATTAAAAATAATTTGCTCAATAAATGCAATAAGATCTTAAACAAAACATTAAATGAAATACTATTCATTGCTGATAAATAGAATATCACACAAAGTAATCTGGTACTACCCAGGCTTTATGCCTACCTAAAATACATAAAAATGATAACAGCATGAGACCAATAATTAAGAATATCAATTCACCCAAATACCAGGTAGGGAAAAAATTTATCAATGCACTGAACCTCTGATGCAGAGGATCCCAACTACTTACAGAACCCATACAGCTATGGAGTTCATTACTTATTGGAAAAATAAATGCTATATTTTATATTCCAGCTTTGATCAGATTTAATTTTATATATTTATTAATATTATGTAGGTAAGTTATATTGCAATGGCAGCAATTTTGTTGCATTAAGATATCACATCCATAGAGATGATCTGCACCACAAATACCTCAAAAAATAGAAAGAGAAAAATCATAGCTACACAACAAATATACCATTAACATATATAAATATGGTAATAAAAATATGTTAGATGACACTTGAGGTAAAGAAAAATATTGCAAGTACAGCAGACTTGGAAATCAGGATTTTTAGCACTGCTGCTTGAAATCTTGAATTTGGCTTGATAGAAGCCTCAGCTAAAAGACTTCATTTACTCTAACTTTCCAATTGTTGAAATGAATTTGTTGTTTATATTCTAGCAAAATTTTAATTATATATGAAATGTTTTAGTTGTGAATTAATCACATATTCTTATTCCTTCACTTAACAATATTTATCATTGGCTGCTAGTGAATGACAGGCAATTTGCATTGCATCTTGGATGCTTACAGTTGACTTCCAGTGGAAGGTTGAACCATTTTTTAAACTAATCCAATATCTGTTGGGATTTTGAAATTCATCAGAACATCTTTATGTTTCTTGATGTGGGTCTTTTTCCATAAGCTAAGTTCCAATGTTTGATATATTTTAACAATTTTTATTTCTAATTGTGTAATTAATTTCCCAAAAATGGTTGGCCACAGCTGGTTTATCTGTTAATTTATACTCAATATTCCTTTTTTTTTTTTTAAATATGACATTTATATTTCATTTTGTTTACCCAATTGTATTTGTTTTATGCACCTGAACAGCTAATTTGGTAGATTCCTGGTTTTTCTTCTGGGAGAACATTGCCTTATAATTTGATGCTACAAAATTCTTTATACAGTGTTTGTTCTGTGAAGAAAAGGTAATAGATTATAGCATGCTGATGATATTTTGAAACTCTTGGCTTCAATTTAGTTGCAGGGGCTAAGTAGCGGACCCACAGGGCCCACAATGCTGGGGGATACGTGGGCTCAGAGGGCGCAGAAAACCATTCTATAATATAGCCTATATGAAAACATTATTTCGATTTTGTATTACATATTTCACCTATGCATTCCAAAGGCATACTATTTACAGCATTCTTATATAATTTTGTTTCTTTCAACAATCACTTCTCAAGTTCAAGTTTTAATTTTTTTCTTTCATATGATACAACATTAAGAGTTAATCCTCAAACTGCTTCTCTAACATGTATTCAACTCTTTCCATTCTTGTCACGCACGAATTATCAACTTGTATACACAACAATGATGTCTATGTCTGGAAGGTGTATAGTAATGATACTTTTAGATTAAACAAATCTCTGAAATAAATATTATATACAGTTTATATTTTAATTGGTTTCTTTTAAGATATATATGCAGGAATGACAATGACAGAGCACAACTGGCTGGTTATACTATTCATTAATTTATAGGTAAATGCAGTGTCCTGTATGTTAGACCTTTGCTGACCAAAGCAACAAGAATTTTGCAGATGCATGGCATAAAAATTGGCAGGCAATAGGAAAAAAGACAGAAAAGCAGGAAACCTCAGTCATTCTATTTATATCCTGTTTAACACAAGAGAGATGGAAGAAAAGTAAATCTATTGTGTCACTGTTTTTCAATGTAGAAAACATTAAATTAATTGATATACTGTTACAGATATTGAACATAATATTAATATAAGCTCTTGGTAATACACCTTTTCTTGGTCATGATGAAAGATCTGTGTTTTATAACAGAGAGAATGTTTTAAGTCTTATTTGACTACTTGCTATATATAACATATTACTAAATTCTCAGGATGACAATGAGAAAAGTATGACAAAATATTTAAAGTCCCAAAAACAAGCTAATTTTACTCTTGTCTCAATCAGTATTAAAATCTATTGTAAAAAACATTAAAAAGTTCAATTTGTTCCATCTTATTAGACACAACTCAGGACATAAATAAAGACGATCAGTTAAATGTAATCATTTGTTATTTTATGATAGAACCGGGAATATCAGTAATATTTGCGGATCTTTTATTGGGCTCTATAAAATATGAGGGCAAACTGGAAAATTGTTTGAAAAGGATATTCATTATGGTACTGTAAAAAAATGAATTGAATCTTAACAAACGTCGAGGTGGAAAATACCACGTATCAAAGTTAAGTGTCAATAGCTGATTTTATTAAGTAGTACGCTGCGCGGGTCATAATTTGAATTAATTTCTGAGTGATTCCTTAGTGATATATTTCGAATTATGGGACTTTTACGCAACTGTAGAACAAATTTATGTTCATAAATAAAATACTAATAATGTGGCACTTCATTATTGTTACAGTAAAGTATTCTCGACGTTAATGATCGCGAGCTAACTGAAAGCGCATCTGGTTGCTCAGAGACTTCTCTTTTAGGCTTGAGGTTCTTTATCGTGCCGTAAATGTACGACATGGGACCCACGACTTTACTTCCCTTCCCTTCCGAAGGAAGCCATACTTACGATTTTTCCGCCCGAAAAAATCCATCGGTCTTGGCCGGGTTCGAACCCGCGATCTTGGATTTAGAAGGCAAGTATGATTACCACTACACCACCAGGACCGACAAAGGTCAAGATGCACAACGTCCTTCCCCGGGTCATCGTAACAGGGTCCTATAGGTAACGTTTGAAGGCAAATATGATTACCACTACACCACCAGGACCGACATAGGTCAAGGTGCACAACGTCCTTCTCCGGGTCATCGTAACAGGGTCCTATAGGTAACGTTTGAATTGTAATAAAATGATCCAGAGAATATACAAAGCTACAGTAGCAGTAGTTTAACTCAACCATCAATCATTGTATTTTTTGTGTTTCTAGTCCCTTATGTACATTTTAACTTAGGAACTTTTAGGAATTAAAATTAGGATCGTGCTCCTAGTGTACAACCTCGTGCGAAGTTAACTGAAAAGAACAATGTAAAAAGCGAGTTTTATGCTAGAGTTTGCGACATATTTGGTGGAGGCGCCGGTGTACACCGGGATTCTTAAGAAATAATTTTGGAAAAGAAAAGTTTTTGTGAGATTTATTATTATTATTATTATTATTATTATTATTATTATTATTATTATTATTATTATTATTATTATTATTATTATTATTATTTAATGAACTGATAGAGGAGAGGCCAGAAATGGTTTTCCTTCCCCATGTATTAATGACATTCTCTTTTTCAGGATCAATTACTAATTATCTTTTTCAAGTTTTCTGGATAACTATATCTTTCCCCTATAACCTGTTTGGGTACGTAATTCGAATTTTTGGGAGCTGTGTTATGCATCTTTACTTGCTTACTTCTCTTTCTTTTCTTATTTCTTTTTATTTCGTTCTTCCCTTCTAAGCTTTATTTTCCTACTTAATGCTATTTTCTATTTCTTCTCTATTTCTTTTATTGACTATAGGATTAAGAAATAAGTACATTATTGTACAATTTTGGGTTGCAGTATAACAAGTTTTATGAGTGTAAATAATGTGTTTTCATTAAGCAATGTGATATATACTTGATGTCGTTGTTTCTTTATTTGATTAATTTTAATGAATGCAACGAGCAGTTGAGAAGTTTATGCCTTTTAGCTACGATTCTACAACTTTTTGTGATGACAGATATGATGCGCAATTTTTCACGACATACCTTACAGATTTACACATATATAAGCCTGATTTGTGAGAGAAAAAAAATTCCCTCCTATTTTGACTTACTAGCGCGTCACTGTATGAGCTACTGTACTTTTTCTTTATTCTTATTTTGACTTGTAGATTTGTGATGTATCTGAATGATTATCGATCAATTCTTTTTGTGTAGTGACCAAGGCAGGTTACATCTTCGCTAGTTTTAATAGGGAAAGTTTCTTGGTTTCCGTTCGGAAGGTGTTTTGTTTGGCAGAGTCACTGAAACTTGTTTGCCGATACAATGTTTGCAACGTTGATAATCCGTAAGTGTCTCTGATGCTTTTGTTGAAAATGTTGAACATTGAAGTTGCTTACATGTACTCATTGAAACAAGAGTTAAAGTAACCAGAGACACGAAGCTTCAGTTTGAAATGCAACGAAAAGGTGTACCTGCAAAAATCTTGAAGATTTACTCTCTAATTTAGGGGAAGAGAGTAGGTAAGTTTGTTGAAATATGCCTACTTTAATGATAATAAGAAACAATTATAATATTTTATTGTAATATTTTAATACGTGCCTATGTATTTTGATGTTCTTACTTTGTGATCTTATGAGCATGTTTCAGTTATTTCCTTAGCTGCAGTACAGCCACGCCTCGGAAGTATAGAAACAAATAAAACAGGAATGAAAGGGAGAGAACATCAATGATAATGCTCATGATATATGAAAGAAAGAGAGAAAAACAAATAGCACGGCTTTTATATTATATATCATTACATTTTCTGCGCTATCGATAAAATTGGTAGCCTTGGGTACGATTGTAGTTGGATGATGTGTGTGTGTTACATGCATTTAGTTCTTTATAATGTTCATATTTATCTTTAATCTTGGTTTTGTGTCATACTAATTCTGATTTACTTTGTTTTATGTATGTGTGTATGCACATCTGAAAATACCTCGTTTATGTTAGTAACATGATAGCTAGCTTTGCAAAAAATTTTGGGGAGCCTCTTTAGTATTAATCATGTATATTGTGTAATCGATTATTATTATTATTATTATTATTATTATTATTATTATTATTATTATTATTATTATTATTGTTGTGCTTTTTTTTTACAAAATTACTAATTTCATGTATAGGGTGTTTTATTTGTTTAATATTCTTATGTAACTATCTGGATTTTTTTGTAACCTCTTTTGTAATAATTTTTATTAGGGTACCTTAAACAAAGGTATTTTATTGTTACATCATCATTGTTATTCATCCATGTAAGGATAAAAATATTATTGTATTCTATTACTTGTTATAGCACATTATTCCTTGGTCGGGTGAAATTGCTCCTACAATCGGGGAGTATGGTTTGTACCATGGGTGCTAATAGTCAGGGATTGCCTCTAGTTAGCCGCATCGTCATCCAGTCTTATGGCTACAATCTCTACAATAAACAAACCTTCTGTCTACATACTCTACAGTTGCCGGCTACTTTATCTACTGTGGTAGAGCAAAACACACACTCACAAAAGAAACAAATGTGTTTGTATTCTTTGTCCTTTACGGTGTAGTGTAATTATTGGTACAGTGCTGTTATTATTTTCACATTGCTGTCAATGCAAGGATTTTCAAGTGTACAGACTAAATTTTGCAGTATTCTTTTTATGGTGAAAGTAATGATAACCACACAATGCTAAACAAACGGAAAAAAATAAAATAAAAATTGATGCATATGTATTTTAACTTTGTGCTGTTTATTCTACCTGTCCAATGCTGTCAATTTTTAAAATTTTAATTTTCTATACTGTAACATTAAGGTGCCCTAATCCTTTTGTATATAATATTTATCGACGAGAACGTCGATCAGGGGGAAATGTGGCATATGCGGTCTTAATAATGGAAACTATGCGTTAATAATGGGGTTTAATAATTAAAATACTAATTTTGTGATCCATCATAATAGTAAAAGTAAAGTATTTCGGAAGTGAACAATCGCGAACTAATTGAACGCTCGTTTGCCGTGTGTGAACTTAGGAAAAGTCAAGCTCCGCGCATGCGTATATCTGCAATGATTTGACCCCACAGATTGCTTAGTCCTCAGGAACGACTAGTGGCGAACTGTAGCGAAGAAAGCCCTGGTTGGGGTTGCAGTAGACGTGGGACGAAAAAAGGCAACAGCTAATATGAAACAAGTTTCGAGATCGGAACTGTTTCTAAAACATCCTGTTGCCACAGTTTCAAAATAACATCTTGTACTAAGAGATGCAGAAACGAAGTCTATGGTTACCGCTTCGACTTTCTTGAATCTGTTTCACTCTGAAATTGTTTTGCAGTGAAACTATTTCACGCTCATAATAAAACAAAGCAGAGCTGCTGAGCACTTGACGTTACACGCTGGCCCACAGATTACCGTCTGCGGCCTAAGTCCCGAACAGTAAGCGAAGAAATACGATTTCAACAGTAAGGATTCGCACATTTCTCCATTAGCAGCGTAGTGAAAATTTAACACAAACATGCATATAGAACGACTGCATTACACGCTCAAATATCTGCATGGAAACATGTGAAAAGTCTGGATAAAGCAACACTCGCTCTAAAATCGATTAAAGATAAGCTGTTCGACTGTTAAAGATAAGCTCATTGTGCTTAAGAAAGAAAAACTGACCAGCAAAATGAAGGGCATTCGTTGTAGACACAAAGCAAGCTTGCAAATAAACAAGGTCATAATTATTAAGGAAGATTATGGTTGGAAGATTCCACCTCATTGAAAGTAGTCGACATATGAAATGCAAGATATGATATGCACTGTAAATGCAAATTAATCTACAGCGAATTTAATATGTGCACACACACACATTAAATGCGTAGCAACTGAAGATGGGAAACGCATCTTATTTTATGTAAGTAAATGAAGTTTAGTGTAAAAAATTAATACTTAAGTTTAGGATATAATAAAATTCATTAGTAATAAACCAGGATTAAAAATAACAATCACTAATGATGCATCAATATTATGAATGGGGATAAATGGTAGCAAGAGTAAGGTTGTAGAAACAGTTTTGAAATGTTGGTTCAGAATTTTGACTTCAGAGGAGCACAGCACTATTAGTCAGTGTCTAATTATGCAAGAAAATACAATGCAGGGGACCATAACCCAGTTATCTTATTTAGAGGAAATTCTACAGAAAATAGAAATTGCAGATTTAGGGGGGCTAAGAGAGCATGACTGTAAGGATTTTGGGGGAAAAGAAAGACAAAAAAATTCCTGAGATTGTATTGAGAAATGAGGAGAGAATGCGATGGAGAAGTCTGTACCGACCTTGGTAACAAAACAAGGTGGGAAGGTTTTGCTTGGGCAAGAACAAGGACATTGAGGCTGAAAGGGATAAAAGGGAGTATTGATTGAGCTAGATGTAAATTATATGGTAGTATAGATAATACTTTTCACTGCACAGTACAATGTTGGGCATAAAAATCCTAAGTATGGCTTCCTTTGGAAGGGAAATAAAGCAAGCTGTGGGTCCCATGTTGTAGATTTACAGCACATAAAAGAACCTAAAGCCTGAAAGAAGAGGCCTCTGAGCAATAGTTATTGGCCATTTCACACATGAATTGAATGGGAAGCCAATGCCCACGAGATGTTAAAGACCATCTGTAAATAAATCAACTATAGAATGTGAAGAAACTAATGTTTGGAGAAAGCTCATTTAGCTTATGAAATGGGATAGGCAACCACTTAAAAAATAGGCATAAAATGCTGAAGGAAAGCCAAATAATAACATTAAGTTAATTGAGAAAATTCTTAGGCAAAGTTGAAGAAAAATGGCTGGGAAAAATAAAAATAAAGGGAGTAGTAGATATGACATACAGTGGCAAATAATGGAGATCAATAATATAAAATAACCAGAGTTAACATAGTTTTGAATGGAAGGCTTAAGTTAGTTTAGTTTATTTAGGCTTTTTTTTGTAGTTGAATTGTTAAATTTTATATATCTGTTGATGTATGGATATTTAGGATATATACATTTCTCTAGAATGCTAAGGGTAAATTATTTGAGAGGCTAATATCTTCTGGAATTCGAAGGATGGGGGCTCCACCGTTATTTGTAAACTGATTTATTTTTGGGCTGAATTGGTGCCTTCAGGATTAGCCAAAGTTCAGGGTTTATTAACAATAATAAGAAATTTTATTTCTATTTGCTGATTGGGTCATTTATGTAATTCATTTATTGAATTATTAGATTGAAATCAATGTAAATTTGATTTGTAATGTTTTTGGTAATAATAAATTCATTTATTCAATCATTAACTTATTCATTAATTTATTGGCAGAAACATTGGGCAGAGTGCATAACTTGATTAAAACCATTCTGAAAAAACTATATAAACCCAAATCCTACCTAAAGTATTTCATGAGTAAAAATATTAATTCTTACTCTTTTTTGAATTGTCTCCTTTAACTAGGATAAATGAAAAATATACTGGCTACACATTTACTGAGAAAGAAGAAAGTTGAATGTAAACAAATATAAGGAATAGCACTTCCTTATTCATTCTTGAGCATTATTTTTGAAGGAAAATTTTTTGTTAATAGAATTCATTGAAAAAATATGAGTGTACTGTGAATTGCTTAATATTTGGATTAACTTAGACCAGAGAGATATAATTTTCATTAATACATTGTAAAAAATGAAATCTCACCTCTGAAATCTTCTTTTTATTTTCCTCTTGCTCTTCTTCTGTTGACTTCTTTAGGCTATCAAGTCTTCGTTTCACTTCCAGTCTTTCTTTATCTCTCTCCCTCTCCACCTGTTAGTTAGGAAACAACAGATATAACCAATAGATATTGTAACATTATAGTATTATTTATAAAATTATGGATATCCTTAAAAAAAAGAACTTGGAAATTTATCTATTGATTGGTGTTCTAATTTTATTCTAATCTCATATCTTCTTTAATCATATATTATATTCAGTGCATTTAGTTTATTTTATTTCTATATGTGATTTACTCTCTTTAAGCTTAGAGCTTACAGTATGTTAATGCTGAGAAATAGGGGGAGGGGCATTTGTTTTGTTTATTTTTTAAATAAAACTAGGAAGCTCTAATCCGGTTACTTCAGTGATAGTTTCCAATAAAATGTTTATGAAATATTCTATGAAACAAGAAAATTCTAATTGAAAGTTACTTATAGTTATTGGCATTCACTTTTTAGGGCAAAGAAAACTCCTGAAAATATCTTATCCAGGTAAATGACTCATGGGACCTCTAGATTTGCAGTCAGACATGCTTACCCATAGAGGCAGTCTAGTAGTAATTTAATGCTAAAGTCTAGATACCCAATACATACTGCTCACACTGCAAAATATTTTGTGCTTGTTCTTAGCAAAGAAAGTAGATATTAAAAGTTTTTGAATCTGATATAGTTTGTTAATACTAAATTAAAAATCAAGAAAGTACAATATGGAAAATGGTGAATGTTAACTAATGCAAATAGCATTCCTTTATTCTTTTTAGGTCAAAATTTTATTTTTCTTGAGTATACCTCAAACAATGTTTGGCGGAGATCCCTTGCCAAAGTTGAGGTTTCTTGCAACAGACGGTGCTGTTCTTCACGTTCCTTTTGCCAGGCCAACTCCATGCGCGTTCGCAAACCTGGAATTTTACTGCGCCCACTGCTTATAATGCGATCCTCCTCCAGCTGTTGTGAAAACATAAGCAATGAAACATTCTGGCTTAAAAATTACAGCAATCAACAAAATTAAAGAGTTCACCTATCAAAAGAGAAAAGAATTTTACAGAATTTCTACCACTGGTTCCAATCAATTTGTAAAAAAGATTTGTCACTTAAGAATTTTCATTAATCATATGAGTTAAAAATTACCAATTAATGAAGTTATGAATATTTTATTCTTTTTATTTATTCTTTTTTTTTTATCTTTCAGTTTTAAGTAACATTCTTCTTAAATTATAGATATTTATTTTCTACTCACAGGTTCATAACCTGCTGTATTAGAAGTTAAAAAGAAATTGTTGTTATAAAATAATGGAAAATATATATGACTAAGTAATTAGCCTAGAAAGTTTATTAAAGTAGTAAATTAAAAATTCAGGTGTTTGTCTCTTTTTGGATCATAAATGCATGCATGATTCTAACATTTTAAAGTCACAGAAATTCGTCTTCTATGGTGGATACCATGATTAAAAAATCATGGTATCCACCATAGACACTGAACCTTTCTTTAGCAGATTTACCACTCAAAATCACTCTGAATATGTTTACAGGATATTAAGTACAATGCTAAAATATTTTTACTGTACCTAGAGAAGTCTTAGACAAGCAATTTAAAATAGAGCACTTAGGGTAACCAATATAAAATGTCAAAGTTATGGGTAATTGAAGCAATTGCAAATAGATGCTCAAAAATTTAAATGACATTACAATTTGTATTAAAATGACTTCATGCCTTCTTAATAATTAAAATAAACCTCTTGTTAATAAAAAATGAAGAGAGTTTTTACAATTTAGCATTAAAATAATGAATAACCTTTTAGACTGAACACATAATTGCACCCCATGGGACTGGTGTACTTATAGGAATTCATTTGTCAGAAACAAAGTTGCAATTCTGCTCTTATGAAGAATGCATGCTCAAAGAGTCAATATCTTGTATTAATAAATAAAATTTCGTTCTTTTTCCTTATGTTGTAAAATATTTGTCAATATTTTATGCAGCAGTTGATGTTTAACCAAAATATAGAAGAAAGAATAACTGATCAAATGAATTACAAAATGATGAAATGGAGAATGGTTACAGTTTTTCTGAGCTTGTCAAAATGTACCTGATATTATATAAGGAAGAAAGAGATTGTACTGTAAGAGCTGCTGAGATCTACAAAGAAAGGTTTCTTATAGAAACTATCCACATCATAACACATTTCAATCCTTTGTTAGGTATTTGCATGAACTGGGATGCCTTAAGGTATAAATAAGGTATAACATATAAGGTATAAAAGTAAAAGTAAGTGGTGTGCACTCTTTTGAAACTTTTGGTCCAATATAATAAGCAATCAAATTGCAAGTCCAAGACTACTATATAGGGCCAAAACATTTTTAGAATCTATGTTGTAGAATTAAACTGCACAAATTCAGGGAATTTAGTCCCTGCCAAGGAGTTGCATGACCTTGTCACTGCTGGCTGGGCTCATGAGCCGCTATGAATCAACAGGCTATACCACCAGTAGCTTGCAGCCTATCAATTATCTGGGCAGGTTGTGAGGAGAGGCTAAACTGAGAAGCAACTCAATTTCATCACTTCATCATTTCAGCCATTCATCTTTCATCCAACTTCATTTTCACTCATAACTCATTTATTGTTCATCCCAACTCAAGGTGTAATGTGACCCATGCCAAGGAGGTGCATGGCACATGGAAGATGTGCATTGAATGGAGCCTCCAGAATACCAGACAACCTTCCACAGTATCTAGCCTTACCCAGGTGTGTGGGGCTCTGCTTGGGTAGACCATTTTCCCTAGATTCTCTTGGGACATGAATGGAAACCACTCAGAAAATCAATTCACTCCTGAGGACATTTGTGAGCCCTCAGCCAAATGATGAAGCTCTTTTAGAGCAGACTTCAGATACTGAGGATGTCAACTCTGCCGAGGGGATCTAGGCCTAAGAACCTCAGGGCTCTGATAGCGTTACATCCTGACTCTAGTTAAAGATGGCCCTAAAGGTCCTCCAGAACAACCTCCAACACAAGAAGGTGGCTTCTGCTGCCTTCTACAGAATATTCAATGAAGAAAGAATAGACCAAGCCTTGATTCAATAATCCTGGATTAACAGGGGACAAATTACAGGACTAGGTAAATGCCAAGGTAAGTTTATACATGTTTGCAATGAAATTCAATGCCTACCTCTTTAGAATTTTGTTGTAATGATGTCACCATGATGAAAATTGGCTGCAACATAGAGGTAGGGAAGAAGAGTCTACTGCTGAGCTCTGTCTTACCTTTCCTTCGACAGCAGCAATCCACCTACCAGGGAATTAGAACAGTTGGTCGCATATTGCACACTAAGAGGAGACAAAACCATCTTTGGATACAATGCCAACAACTCTCATCATGAAATCTGGGGCAATAAGAATTGTGCAGCCATCTGTTCACTTAGGATTTCATTTCATATCAATTCCCTATCGCTGGATAACCGAAGCGCTCTTTGAGTTGAACATAAAGGTGGAAATCACTTGGAGAAAAATCTGGTGAATATCAGGATGGCAAAAAAAATTGTTATTTCTCAAGTTTTCTCTTATCCTATAAAGGTGAATATCAGGTGACATTAGAAGCTAATGACTCCGCACTATTTGCCTCATTATTTCACTCATTCCTTTCATCGACTTGAAAGACTTTAGCAGTTATGGATGTTAAATGCGTACCACCCTCCAAAAACTTTCACACAGATTTCTTGATAATGAAATGAAATAATTTCAAACTTAGGAGGCAAAATAAACTTCATAATTAGTGATAGGATACTCTTGTTCAAAAACACAGAGTTCTACTCGATGTTATTAGAAGTCATTCGACCTTCCGCTGCACTCTTCATCATTCACATTTGATGGCCTTCCATAGTCAATGTCGGACCATTTTGATGCTAATGTAGTCTTTTCGATAACTAGAGGTGGCCACGATGGATATTCACAGTTGTTTTGTTTTTTGCTGTCAAAATCCCTCATCCCTTGTATATGCTTAATATAGATGATAGAAACAGATAAATTTATATACTAAATAAAACATACTATAAATGTTGGTTAAATGAGCTATTACAATTTTGGAACAAATTTTTCATTGACAGCAAGTGATTTCTAAAATTTTTAATTTGAGTCCAACTGATTTCATTTAATGTGAAGTGCTTGAATACTACAAATGTTTGGAAAAACTTAAATGAAATCCTAAAGACATGCAAAGTACCAATTTACCAATTCTCAAAATAACTTGCAATGGTACACTTATATGAAACACTTAAAGTTAATTGGAATGGTTTAACTAATTCGAGATAATTATTTACCTTCTAATGTTTGCAGGTTTTGATTAAACACTTCTAGGACCAGTTTCAAAATGTTGAAACAATAACTGATGTTCTGGTGAGCTAATTTTAGGATTTAGCAGATATTAACAAGAACAAGCCCAGCCAACATTTATGGGTGTATTTTTGATGATGTTTCAAACTTATAGGCATGGTGGAGAAAAGCAAAAGTGCAAAGAAACTGATCCTGAAAATTCTCAGCAAAAAATTATAAGTCAAAACTGTTTTGGGACGGCTATTAAAGTGGCACATCTTTGTTTGGATATTTAATCATAATACTTATTATAACAATAATAATACCAATAATAAAAATTAATAATTAATAATACATTTAATTATAATGATATTCAACTTAAAAACTTTTATGACTATGTTTATAACAGATGTTCAAAATTGCACAACCAATTTAAATATAGCATGACAATGTTGCAATAAGCTATAAATTGCATTGGGCCCATTCTAATATGTCTGGTGTTATTCTAATAAAGTCACAGACGGCAAGGATTCTTGCCAGGAAGTGTGGACAAGACCTTTTAAGTAACCCAACAAAAAGAAATCAAGTGGGATCAGATCAGGCAAATGACCTGTCCAAGAAACAGGACCTATTTTTCTATCCGCTTTTCAGGGGATGTCTGATTAAAATACTCATGAGCACCATTTGCAACATGTAAATTAGATAATTAGACACTGTGTAGCATATGATTGATTTTATACATAAATGATAAAATAATATGTTAACTGCTGTTATCTAAACTCTGCTTTACTATTTATCATAGATGTTACCGTCAAACATTTTTCAACATGTTCAAAGCTATTCTGCAGGCAAAAGGTTCACAGTGTAAAATGGTTTGTGCCAATCAGCAAGAGATATACAATGATCCATAGTGTCACTTATCAACAGTTTGCAGATTTGTTTAAACATACTTTGCAGTTTCATGTATACCAAATGCAGAAAATAAATGTTAATGCACAGTACTAGTGGGGATTAATGGATTAACATGACATTTGGTAATCTCAAGATACATTTCTAGTAAATAAAGATATAAAATGAAAATCAACACCCGCAAATAAAAATCAATTTAACGAAACATATACAAATGAATATTAGAGGAACAAAATCTCACCTCATTAATATGAGACTGCATTTCAGAAAGTTTCACCTCCCATGCAGAACGTTCTGAGATCAGCTCAGTTTTCAATTTTGATGCATCTAGACGAGCTTCAGAAAGTTCATCCTCCATACAGCTAATTTGCTGCTCCAAGGAAGCTATCTTTGTTTGTGTATCTTCTCCCTGTATGTAGAAACAATACATTTGGTTTTAAAATTGTTTAATTTGTTGCATTTTAAGGCTAGATATATGTACACAAAATCACTAAAAATGCATTTTTGCATGTACAGAGAGTTGTTGAGTTACTTATATGGCTAGTTGCTTTCTGTTGTTAACATTTCTTTTTGGACATTTTTATAGTAATAAGTGACAGATGGCTAGATCATCACCTATTATCTATTATCTGTCGCCTAACTTTCTTGCATATGACACAAAATTAGTTTAACCACAATTCAGATATCTGGAGATCAAATCACTCATTATGTTACAACTGTAATCGCCATCGTGTGTGCATACCATATGCTTTACAATGTTTCATTTTCCTGTTACAGTGTTAATGAGATATTCTGGATTTTAGTTGGATTTTCTTGTTCGCTATTTAATCTTCCTATACTTTCGCATGATCTTATTTTCACTACAAAAAGAAAATATTTTATTTAAAGAATCATAGCATCAGTGATAATGCTAATTGTGAGTATACTAATTAGAAGACATTTGAGAGAATTTTGTGAACATAAAATTATTGTGGCTACCTATATTATCATAGAGGTTCATTGGTATAATTAAAGTTCTCACCAACTTCCTTACTTGATATAGGGTGCATATTTTAAAGCTCCGGTAAGAAAGAAATGTGTTGGTCGTATTCTATTAATCGATCATTACGGTAGGCTTGTGGTTTCTAACTTTTTTTTTTTTTTTTTTTTGCTTGTGTACCTTTTAAACCAATTTCTATAAGTTGTAATCCTTGGATTTTAAATGCTGACACTTTATTTAGGAATGTAAAATAGTGGAAAAGAGATAATGGATTGGAACAGGAAAATTACTGCACTGTACGTCAACTACAGATTAAATTTTATGATATTCATAAAATAGAAACAAGTATAGTTTCATGTTGAATATTGATAATGGTGATCAAGTATTTAACAAAGTTTTAATTTATTAATATTAGTAATATTTATTGCTGTTTTCTAAAAAGTGTATAGTAAATTAAAAGAATGTATTTCTATGTAAATTTATATATTCATAGTTAAAATAAATTGGCTTTCAGTGCACATTTACTTTTACATATCATTTCAAAAATGTCAAACTTTTTCTCACACACATTTCATACTACATTACCCTGTTTTTTTTTTTTTTTTAAATACCAAATGTGTAAATTGTTCCTGCTTCGAAAAGAGCTCATCGCTATCAGCCCTAGAAATTCCAGTGAGTTCGTAGTATACTATCCTTCTTCAAAATAGAAATACATATGTTCTTCTAAAATTCTTTTCAGCAATAAGGAATGCAGCAATCCACAGCACCAAGAGTCGGCAAAGCATAAAAAGCATATCTTTGCATTCACTATCCAACAAAGTTTGTGTGGGATTCAGTTCTGTTTTATTATCCATTCAAGATGGTCAGAATGCCAAACAGCTCCCATTCAATCTAGGGCGTGAAATTTTGCTCAGAGGCGTCTTCTTTCAGACCTAAGGTTTTTTTACGTGCCGTAAATCTATTACACGGGACCCACGGCTTTACTTCCCGTTCAAAGGACTTATGATTTTTACGCCCTAAAAAAAAAAAAAAACCATCGACCCTGGCCGGGTTTGAACTCGCAGCCTTGGATATACGATGCAAGTGTGGTTATCACTAGACCACTAGAACTGACATCACTCACTTTAAAACTCAAGAGCTCCGTATCAAAATTTAAAGATAAATGTTTATCGACTTCCTCCAGTTAGCTCTGACGCGGACTTTTGCCGACATCAACAACAGCTGCGTCCTCTACCCCCTTCTTGCGATATCATTGTTAAGGGGCAATATTGCAGGAAGGCATATGATCAGCACACCGACACTCCGGCGGTCGCCATTATACGGCTTTCTAGATGAAAATACGCTACCTCTCTATCAGGCAGCTCCTTGATTGTCCTCACGAGCTGGATAGACTCCATTCCAGACCTCCTCAACTTATGAAATATTCTAAGCAGTATCGAATCCGAAACTTCTCGGCCAGCAGTCAGCAACGCTAACCACTATACCAAGGCGGCAATTATTGTGTAATTTTTGTGAAAGTAAAATTACGGCTGCTGGAAGATTCCTAGTTCAACAGCATATTTCAACTGGTAAACATCAGGCGAACAAACAACGAAGTTTCAATTAGAGACAGCTCTTTCTACCAGAGCCAATAAATTCAGGACCAAGGTCCGAGTTCAACCGAACTTTAGGTTTTTTTGTTCTGTTTTTTTAAAGTGCGCAACATTCCGGATGAACGACTGCAAAAAAAAAAAAAAAAAAAAAAAAAAAAAGTTTAGGCCACCTACTATGAAACAGTACTGAAGATAAGAGAAGAAATGAAGATGATCTATAGGATTTCTGTTGAAGAGACTTCAGATTAAGAGGGTAGGCTAAAGTGATCATTAGTTTGTTATATGCGCAATATTCTGATCCAATTATTCTTTTAAACTGTGAAATGTTAGAAAATGCAATAACAAGACAGCCGCAAAATTTATTCAATGAGTGGATGGTTGTACTGTGTTCCGAAGGAGCTACATTTGATAGGTGTACCTTTTTATTGGCGGTGCTGTTCTATATATGTTAAATATCGCACAATCATTACTTTTTTCTTGTTTATCCTAATACGATCTCTTTTACATCTATAGCACACATCTTTAAAGCATGTTTGAAGTGGTTCTTCGAGATATTATCCTAAGGTAGGCTTTCTGATTTTATATTTTCCTTAAAATCCCAATAGAGTTCATACTTAAAAAAAAAAAAAAAAAAAAAAAAAAAAAAGACGTAAGCATCCCGAAAGATTAATGCAGCCTATTAATTAGCCTCAATTGAATATGCACAAAAATTGTCAGTGTTACTAGTGTGAGGAATGACTTAAGCTACATTGAGCATATTTTTTTTCTAATTATAAAAGGGCAAAATATCTGCAAAATGTGCATGTTTTTCTTTCTGAAAGTTTATAAATTGTGAATAACACTGTTGAGCAATTTAATCATGGTAGAGGACAGGATGCAAATGGAATGAAAATGAAGGTGGAATCTGTATTTTCTAAGATTAGTACATTTTTATTCGAATATATAAACTTGGACTTAACTCCAAAAAACATATATTTAAACACACGCCCATCATTTTATGTAATGTTGAACGTAGTTTCAGTAAATATAAATAAGTGTTTAGAGGGAACAATAGGGGATTCGCGTTTCAGCATTTAAAGGGAAATTTCGCATTGTTTTGGTAACACATAATAAAGCTCGCGTATTTAAATTTGGAATTAAAATTAATGTCATGTAAAGCTACATTGTATTTTAATTAGCTGGGTGAGCCGCGTACATAATAAATATTGGCATTTTTACAATTATTGTATATACATATTTACTTCCACATTTTGATCATAATAGTACGTGCATTTATATATCTAATACGTTTTTAATAAATATATATTTATATATCTAACAATCAGTATTGTATTTTTTTAGTAACATTAATTAGACAAATCACTAATCTATTGAAATATTATTAATGAAATCTTTGAGCTTGCTTTGATGTATTTAGATTCTGGAAATCAGGCTCCAAAGATGCAAGAAATTGTCTTGAACCCGGACTTTATTAAGCTTGTTGAAGTACTTTTTTTTTTTTATGATGGTGTAAAAGCTCCCTCGATTACTTTAGTATTGACAAATGGCAATAGGTATTTGAGTATCTTCTCAGTAAGCTGTGCGTATTTCTCATTGACATCTACCCAGAAGGTAATAAATTGCTTGCTTTTAAAACCAAAATTTAAACCAGATTTAGTTGACTACTCTTTTGCATTCTTCATTGAAGGAGATTGAAATCCAGTTGTTTTCTTTACACGTTGGGGGAAATACTTATAAAATTGCATTTTCAAACTTTTTAGTGACTTACAATATTCTATCTCGCGTTTTAGAATAGGTGCAAGTTATTCATTGTGCAAAGTTTCAAAAATTTCAGGCTGACCTCTAACTTTCCAAAAGTTCAATTTTATAATTTAACGCTATTATTTAACATCTTAATTGAGCTGTTTTAAAGTCCCCAGTTAATTTTATTTAGATCCAGAAAATATCTGATAAAATGCTAAAGCCAATCACAATTTTATAACAAGACGAAAACGACATTCTTTGAAAGAAAATCATGTTTAAGTTCAAAAAGTTATTTAAATAATGTATTATCAACAAGTTCCTCCGCACCCGGATGATGTGCACCTCACAGAGAAACTGGGTACTCCTGCATTTCTTGCATTCATTTCTTCCTTCGAAACCGGTCTTTAGCAGGAAAATCGCCCGCCGTTGCTACGGGTAGGAGTGTGTGCCGGCGTTGGTTGTAAAGCGATCATAATAACCATACGTTCGGAGTGCTGCCGCCCGAATTCGCCCCCCTAGTGAAATTTGAGCTACACAGGGATTGCGGGGCGACTTCTTATTGACTCGACACTTTGCTATGAAATAGTCACCTTATTCCAATATGCAAAAGTAGAGTATTGTGAAAACTGTTCATTTCTTCACACAGCAATTAAAACAAGCTGTAAGTTCCGCAGTTTAAGTTAAAACATTTTCAACTTTTACAACCTCTTCAAAAAATGTATTTCAGTGCAGGAACAGGCTGTGTAAAACTCTACGAATGCAGCAGTGGCCACGTAATACATTGAAACTAAAAAGAAAGAATCGAAATAGAAAAACAACAACACTTAAAACTATGCTTTTTTTGCTCCAAGGAGCAATCGTATAAGGTTTACGTTGTTTACCAATGACAGATACGTAGTAAGAGGTTAAGCCAAAGCTTTCAATGCGACCTTGTATTGTAAGGCCTCAGCAAATGAAAATATATTTCCTTAACAACGAAAAATAACGGGTCATCGGCAAGTTCCTCCGCATTCGGGTGATTTGCACTGCACTTCTACATTTCTGACATTCTTTCTTTCCTTCGAAACTGGATTTAGCTGTTAATCCGCCCACCGTTGCTAAGGTTTGGAATTTGGAGCACGTGCTTGCCTTGGTGAAGTAAACACAATAATTATACGCTCGGCGCGGGGTATAGTTATTATGTTCACCCAAATTCAGTACCCTAGTGAAATGCTACGGAATGACTTCTCGATAGGCGATTAACGTTTTTTTAAACCATCGCGATTTCTTTGGAAATGATAGGATAAATATGAAGGGGAAAATAAGTTACTGTAGGTGATGAAAACATTAGAACAATTAATATAAATAATACACAGGCTTTCTTTGCCTAACAATGCAAAGTGAGGTAGTGGATTTTTTTCAATAAGAACAGGATTAATGAAAGGAAAATGCATGGAATAAATAAACTGAAATTTAAACATAAAATATTTAACGTCAATATCTAGTTCACCAACTCCTACTGTGAATCAAAGCATTAATTCGCCGAGTCATGGGCTGGACTAAAGTGGAGCTAAGAGTATTCTTGCGCACCTTCCGATGCTTTCCCATATCTCTATTACATTATGTACTTCTATGAGCTGTCGTCATACTTTTTTCTCTGTTCCAACCACGAACTACAATGGCACATATATGTTGTACATCTATTGGAATGAGATCTGGAGCTTTGACGGATTCGATGGGATGGACTTCAGGATGGCTAGAAAACCACACTATCGTTAATTCTGAAGTATGCACACTGCTGTTACCGTGCGCATATTTAATGATCGGCATTTTCTCAGCTACAGTGGTTTAGCTCGGACAGGGTAACGTACTGCCTGCCGTTCCTGGACATCTCAAGAAGCTATCTGACCATAACTGCGGCCATCCCCAAAACGCAAGACAATCTGTCACTTCTTGCCCTTGCAACGCCATGCTCGGAAGATTGTTTCGTATTGTCAAGTCGCCAAGGCGAGAGTCTTCCGTCCTAATTTAAGGAAAATACTTTATCATTTGTCAGATTACATATTCCAGAATGTGCGGGAACAGGCAGATATTACAAAGGCCATTCGAATATCAGATGTTCAGTTTTGAACACGTCTTTCTTAGCAGGCAGCCTTTGATGGACTCCAGCGGCATTAAACCTTTTCTTTAAGGTCTGCGTGCTAACTTGCAGTTTGAGGTTTTCCCCAGTGACGTTGCGGCGGAAAAAGGATTCTGACTACCAAATCCAATAGCGCTTCTTCCTACTGCTTTCATTATATCGAATGTGAGACGCCCACATTTCAAAATGCCCACTAGACGCATAGATGTGTTGTTACCTCTAAGTGTAAGGCATCGTGTACAATGAGTAACAAAAGTTCTTACAGCACAATTAATTTGTAGTGTCAGTCGAGAAAAGCAATGTGCAGAGGGAGAGAGAATACACTATGCAAAGAGGACCTCTGACACAGTGCTTTCTCTTTTCTGTTTACTAAGTTGACCAGACAGACGTGCCTATTTTGCCGGGGTACATCCGGATTTTTAACAATAGGTTTTCAATTAGTAATATTATTTTTACTATTGTCAGCAGAATGGAACTGAGAAATTAAAAAAATTCTGGCCAGCCTAGTTTTGATACAATGAAAGCCATTATTATAGTAAAAACGTATTTCAATCTGTAAAGTTCACATATTACGTGTTAAATATTTCCAAACAAAGAATTGCTTCAATCAATGCCAATCAATGCATTTAACTAATAAATATTTAATGTGTTGATAAATAAAATACTCGAAAAATATTTCTGTAGGCTGTAGAACAGTGACTTTTATTTATATTGTGAAAGCAATTTGCAATATTATATATACTAATTAATTTTGCTCAAGAGCATAAAAACTATAATTGATAAAATTAATTCTAAATTATTTCATTTTTGTGTTTAATTTAAAATTTCCTTTCTAATATTTCATATTATTGTTATTATCATCACCAGTCAGTCCTGGTGGTCTAGTGGTAATCATCCTGGGCACGCAAATCCAAGGTCGTGGGTTCAAGCACGGGTATTTTTAGAGCGTAAAAATGCGACTCCCTTCGGAAAGGGAATTAAGACCTTTGCTCCCGTGTTATAGACTTACGGCATGCAAAAGAACCACAAGACTGAAGTCATCTGAGCAAAATTTATCGGCCGATTCACGTCGTGAATTGAATGAGTCATTAATGACTGTTAAAGAGTGCTCTTAAATAAAATAAACCTCTACATTATAATCATCATTAATCATAATATCTGCGTAAATTAATGATGGGCACGTTGTTAGTGGAGTATCTCGGTTTTAAGCACGGAAAATGTGGTCAACCTATCAAAATGTAATGAGCCAGTAGACGGGCCTGGGAAACCTGTCTGTTCGCTGCCTAGTCGTGCTGTAGTTCAAGGACAAAATCGCACAAAAGAGACATAAGTCCAAGTGATCTAGGCTCCCTTTATCCGTCTATTCTTATTTGCGTCGATGTAAACGTGAGGGCATCGATAGACTAAAAATGTGAACAAAGGATAGGTTGCCTTGACCTTTTCACTTCAAGAATTAGGACGACACCTAGTCAGCTGTGCTGATGTAATAAGCTCAGTGAGGGGTGTGTAGGACGTAATCAATGTCTTGCAAATTTGATTTCATATTTAAAGTTACGAAATATATAACCTAGTAATGTTACCAATATAAATAACACAATAACATTAAGCAAATATTAGTTAAAACATGATAAAGAAGGAATTTCAAATCAATTCTCCTTAATATTCTGTAGCCTATTCCATTTTACCTATACTGAAGCAAGATAATTTGATGACAGATTTATGAATAACATACTTGTATAAAAATTAAATATTTTTGTAAATTCAGGTATTCAAAGAAAAGAAAATTACCCGTTAGTGCCGACCACTCCTCGCACACGTATAAACAAAATTTACATTCGCTCTCATTAATTCTTCTTCTGAAATTGCAGCAATTTCTCTTCGTATATAGTCTTTCATTTCTTCCAACGTATGCGGGTTATTCTTATACACTTTATTTTTAAGATCCCCTATAAAAAGAAATCGCATTCAATAAAATCAGGAGACCGCGCTGACCATAATCCCCTACTGATGACTATATTAAAATATTTCCTCAATTAATTTTAATGAAAGATTAACCATATACGTTGTAGTTGAATTGTCGAAAACATGTCTGTGTAATTACGTTATACCTGTACCTCTGCCCATTCACCGTATCTTCAAAAATTATAATTCTGTAAGCATTTACAGCACGCCAAACACCAATATTTTGGTCATACAATGGAATTTCGTATACAAGATTGGGTTCTTCTGCATTTCAATATCTACTGTTTTGTATCGCTACATTGCCATGTAAATAAAACCATGCTTCATCAGTAAAAAAATTAAACGCGTGTCAATAGAGCGAGCATTAACTTATCCAACACCCAATCCAGAAATTAACTCTACTCAGTTTGTCGCGTGGTTGTAATTCCTGAACTACAGTTATCTTATAGGATTTTAATTTTAAAATTTTGCGGCATTCCAAGCAGAGGTTTGCGAAATTCCTGATTTCTGTGCAAACTTTCTCAGAGAATTCTTTGGACTTCGTTCTAACTTTTCTTGGATTTCATCGAGTATTTCTTTCCCCTGTAAGAACACGGCGTTTTATTTTCGGTTTCTTATCAAGAACAGATCCCGTATCCCTAAATCTATTCTCAAGATTATGGACCGTATCTCTTTAAGGCGTATGAACAGCTTGGAATCTGTCTATAAATTTTTCTCTCACTTCTCTGCAAGAGTTTGTTGTCACATAGGAATCATGCATAAAGATACTGTGTGGTACACGGATTTTTTTTACAATAGAACTGACACACTACAACAATGAAATACGTAGTCTTACACATTTCAACTTCTGCTTAGCACAAAGACTTCGCGTCGACACACGGAGAAGAGAGAAAGTAGAGGCGGGACAGAACAAGTTAGATACAGCGCACACAATGTGGGCAAATACCCGTTAAGCCGGTAACGTGTCAAAACGAAGGTTCTGTATATATAAAGAAATATTAGACTTTTGTAATTAAAATTACTACAAAATATATAGAATGATGTTATTGCAACAGAAATAATAATGTATTCCAAAAGCAAAATCTACAATAGGAAGTACAGTCATCATTTCTAAATGAAGTTGGTACGCTTTTTGTCATTCAACTAGGCTTTAGTATCCAGCACTATATGCAATACCTTTCTATGTTAACCAGTCTTGCATTACGTACTTTCGGGAGGACGATTTAGGCGCAGGATCATATTGGACATTGTAATAAAAGCATTATCAATTATGAGGACTGAGTTGAGCAATAAATTAGGAACGAGTTTTCTTCTAACCAATTTCCATAATTCATTTCAGCGTGGTAATCTCTAGTTGTTTCTTTGGATTTGAAAATCAGTAGAACATCTGGAATGAATCCTACTTTAGAACCGGCATGTACTATTATTAATCTTGAACCTTTGTAATATGCGCATATGTTTCGTCAGTATAGACTACTGGACTGCTTTCGTTTCAGAAACGTCTAACACCCCTTACATATAGTATACGTAGCAGCCTAATATCACATGTCCCTCCATCAACATTTTCTCAGTTTTTTTTTTTTTTTCCTTAACGAAAATCCAGGCTTCGTACTATCTTCTTTAATGTCGTTAGGCAGCCCTTTAACTGAATACCTGGAGTTTTTCCATTGTAGAACTCTCTCCATTGGTTTATTGAAAATTGCGAATAGTGCGGTTTACTACACATTTATGACAATCATATAGTTCCAATTTGTTTATAGATTTTGGCATTTTCTTGCCTGGCGTAGAAAAGATTCTACCTCGCAATTTCAACCTTACATACCTGTTTAACAACATTCCGCACAGATTTCTCGGACACAGCGGTTATTTCAGCTACCTTCTTTTGAATATCTTTCAAATATTTATAGAATCCTATTTCACTTTTCATAAACCTATAAACATTGTAAATGACTTCCCCGGTTTGACTGAGTAACGTTGTAGTACACTCTAAGATATTAGTGGAGGCATTGCTTTCTAGCTATGCAATATATACTTCAGGTTCTTCAGAAAATAAAATTTCAACGACATAAACTAGACGCAACTAATCCGCTCTAAGGAATAACCCGCCTGCTAGAGACATGCACTACGGAAGAGCGTATTAGCGACTGATCCTTGCATTTGAGGTATAACGTATACACACGAAAACAGGTCATCTGCTCATCGGGTAAGTTCACAAGCTTTTCTTGTCCCTCCTTTAACACTGCAACAGGTAAACTGTGACAAGACCGACTGCACTACCCAAACCCCATTGCAGAAAAAATGGCGACTGTCGTCGCCCTACTACTGCCAAAGGCAAACACGAACATTTTACGCAGTATTATGATTAATCACCTGTTGCCCATTACCATTTACTGCAGTGCATAAGTAATGAAATAATAATAACAAGAATTTTAACATCAACAACCTGTATAAATAAGAATAACTTAACCTGGTATTTTTCATAATGTAACATGTATAATTAAATTTTTTTAAGCATGTTTACTGGGGTGCAAAATTAATTGATCATTTGAACACACATGCATCTAAATATAAAAATTTAATATTTGGCTTTTATAAAGTCACACAAATACAAAATGGTTAGCCGTTTATATCTGTATTACAGTGCTCTCTGCAAGTAGAACAAACGATTTTAACCAACTACTGGAAAAGAAAACGTTACGTTTTCGGCATGTAAGTGATGTAAGTGTAAGTTCCCTGGCATTACAATTCTTGATTAATAAGCCAACGGATCCATTTCGGAAAACGGAATTGTGCAGAATCAAAATTAAATCAAACGAAATACTCACTTGGGGACTTTGGATGATATTGCTGTTTCACTTGAATATAGACTAAAAGTTTCTTTGGTGTCGCTCGAAACAAAAGACATTTTGTATGGTCGACTACAAACGGTTACAAAATGAATGCAATAAAAAGGTATACCAGTAATGAGAGTTTTTTTAATGGTGTTTAACGCCCGTTTTTTACTATTGAGGCACCACAGGCGATGAACACTGATGATACATGAGATGAAAAGATATGTTGGGAAAAGGATTTTTTTTTTAAGGAAGGAAACGTCCAGGCCTAAGTTTAGGGTACCTCCCTAGCATTTGTCATTTATGAGGACTGAGGAAAATTTGCAAAAAAACCTCAGGCAGGGAAGACGGTCCTAGCGGGATTCGAACCCCAGATCTCCCGCTCATGAGTCCGCGCCTTAACAACCTCTGCCACTTGTGGTGGTGTAATGAGAGGTAAAAATTACTTCTCAGTGATTCTGAATTATATATATATGAAGAAACCAATACTTGATCTCAGAAAACTCCAGTCTCAATCATGAAGTTGACTATGTCACTACGATAAAAAAAATTAGTTTATAGTATGCATAGGTAAATAGCGATTTTCCTAAAAAGGTTACATTTGTAATATATACATGACAATGAATATCTGTCTGTTATATAAAGGCAATTTATATTAGTAGTAGCATTTTGGTATTTTCAACAAGATTAAGCCACTGCACATACATCTATATTTCATTAGAAGTAATTCAAAAGGTATTCCAGGATGTGTTAACCTATCAGTAATAGTGCCTGGTCTCCATAATCATTCATAACCCTATAAAATGGCTTACTTGATGGTACAGTACAATAAATAAGGGTTGTTATGCTGTTTTTCATTCCATTTATTGGGATTTTGAGGGAGTCTATATTACAAATTCTAGAGAATTTTAAATGAATATCCATTCCATGTTAGTATCTATTTTTAAAATTTAAACTGTGCCAAATGATCCTTAATTTCATTAACAGGTTCAAAAATTTTAGAAAATGGGGGTAATTTATTTCAACTTTTGATTTCTAAGTGTTATAAGACACATACACCTATAATTCCTTATTGGCTATGAGGTCTTTGCCACACTGTGACTCTGAGGCCTTCACTGCTGCCAACTGCTAGCATGCCTGAACAGTCCAAACAGCATTCATTGGTCATTACGGACTGAATCATTCTGTACGTTTGTATTTGAAAATGCTTGCCATATACATAATTGCTTTTAATCACCCTTAAAATACCATCTTCTAAAGTAGCCTATTATCTGAGTTAGATTTTTGACAACATAAGTGAATAAATAATTCCTAAATGTCTGAACTTACTTCTTCAGCACTACTTGAACCAGGTCTTGATTCACTCTTTGATGTTGTTTTCAGTTCAGAGATAGTTCTTTGTGCCCCTTCAAGCATGTGCCTGAAAGTATCTCGCTCTCTTTTGAATCTGCTCACTTGTCCTTGGAGTGATTGGATCTCCTCACTGATGACTGCCACCCTACTATCATATCTCATCTTTAGCTGAGCTACCTCTGCCTTGTGAGTTTTTTCTTCTTCATGAAGCCTGAAAATTGATAATAGAAATTTATAATATGCACAATGTTTCTCGTGAACTTGGGGTTCACTATTCATTTTTGCTTAATTTTTGGTAGGTACTATGAAGCCAAAATTTTCTTAATTGCAACATGAAAGATACATTTGGTAATATATACTTAGGCTCTATTGGTTAAAGATGATTAAAAATAATATTAACTGAAATATGTATAAGATAGGTTATAATAACAACCTAGACCCAACAGTCTCTCAATCATAATCTTTTGATCCTTTGATGATGCCTCCATAGGAAATAATGTGTGGCTAGTTTTTTAATTGATTACTAATTCTCTTTACATCTTCACCCTTGAAGATGAAAGTACATCTTCACTCTTTTCTAATTATAAAAAATGTATTCAAATATTGTTCATCTATTAAGCCTACAGATGGGAGTATAGGCCACATTTCTTCTCACTCTTAGTATTCTTTACTAACTGTTTTTTTTTTTTTTTTTTTTGAATGGTTTAATGCCCATTTTTACTTCTGAGGCACAATAGGTGGTCTAACTGCCTGAAACTGTGACTTGTAAGCTCAGATGGCATATGCCACCGTGCAATGAAAAGTTCAGTTGCTTTACATATTTGTTCAATAAATAAATTATTAAATGCCTTAAATATTTTTATTTACTTTGCTGAATGAGCACAGATTCTGATAATTTAGTTTTTTTCTAAAATATTTATTTCTTGAATTTATGAAACATTTATCTCCTTTTAAGGGAAAAAATGAGATCTTTACAGCATACTTATGAACTAAAGATATGCATTACTTGCTCAATAAACATAAAGTCTTATTTCATGGCTACAAAACACTTACAATAATGAGAACAGTTAATGAAATTTCAAAACTATAAATTGGAAAATTGCAATTTTTATTTATTATTACATTGTTTTAAGATATGAGCTTTGTGAATGATTTTTCCGCCAGATACAATGACATTTATCAATCATTATATTACAGTTATAGAAATTATCTTTGGTATAATTCACTTTTTGAACAAATTTAAACTAAAAAATTAAAGTGAATATTTGAGAAGGAATTTTAGAGTTCAGGGGCTGATTTATTTTGAGAGTAAACAGATTATTTATGTAACTATCTCCAGTTTCCAGCAATTTAAGGGAGTTCTGCTATATGCAAAACAATAAATTGCAGCACATTATATTAAATTGCCTTTACTTGCTGCATAGCACTGAACAAACATATGTAAGATACTGTGCATATACACTGATGATATTAAAGCACAGATCATCAGCTCCTACTAGGAGAAGAGCTTAGGCGACCCATAACACAAATAAAGTCACTATAGTTTTTTTAACAGTGTTTACTGCTTGTTTTTACAATTTTGGCCACCCATGTCAGTGTGACTACAGAAAAGAAAAATTAGATAAAAACTTTGCATTTGCTTTAACTCTTCGTAAACACACATTTCCACAGCTTGAACAGTTATACTAAATGTGCCTGTTAATACAATCCTTGAAACTTTTTCGTGTGAAGTTGCTGAACACCTGAGGTGCTCCTGTTTACTTCACCCCCCACCCCCCAACATTTCTTCTTCTTTGGTCCATCTGCTCCTCCCTCATGTTTTTATTTCAGGTGCCTTTGAATAAGAAATCTGATGTGCATTTATAGCTATTTATATTATACTCTCATTTCTTTTATTCAATTTCTTGTACTTTGTGTACATTCATTATATAATAATTTTAGATTTTAATTGTGGTCTTGTTGGTAGGTTCGGAACTGGTAACATTTATATTTCATTGCTATCAGCCCTTCTGACTTTTAAATGGATTTCTCAAACCTTAACACATATTTACATATAACGTGATAATTATGGTGTTTTTAACAGCGAGGTAACATTATTTATTTATTGTTACTGTTATGGTACACACCGGTCACTGAAGACAGTGACTTTTCTTGGTGGCAGAGTCGCATATGCAGCTTGGTGCAAAAATAATTTGGAATATAAAAAATACGGTTTTGTTAGTGGAAAAAGTAACATACCATTTCTTTAAGACAGCAGCTAACATCAGATTTGCATAGCATTGGATAGCTAGCACAGCATCATATAAAGGAAAAATAGGCTCCCGCGGCTGGGCATTACACCATGAAGCAATGCTTACATGTAGAAAAAGAAGTCAGGACATTCCTAGCTAGGAATGTCTAGGCTCTCTAGTTAGGTAAAGAGCTCTTTACCTCTGTCCATCACAAGCAGAGGCTGCATATGTTGTCTATGGTGCCTACTGTAAACTCCAAACTTAGAAAGGATGACGTTATAATCTGTAGACCCCTCTAGAGATAGTATGTTTTTATAAAATGACTATACTGATGGATTCTGTCTTTTTCATCTTCGCTGCTTTGCCTCCACGACTTTGGGTGATGGGGATAAGTTGTTAGAGAGTTGCGGTCGTAAAGGCGCCTTGAACCAGGAGCAACAGATACCAAGCTGCATCTGCCAATTTTACAAAGTAAGATGATTGTGTAATATGTTAACTGCACCGCCAAAATCTTACACTGTCATTATAGCATCAAGCAATAAATATTTTGTTAAATCAAGCCCTATCATTTGAGTTATGTCCCCTTTCATTTTCCCCAGAGGATATGACAGTATTAAAAAGTAAACAAAGCCATAAAAGTGTGTAGTTTGACTCAGTTACACAATAATTTAATTATATGATTTGCTTCATTGCACAAGTTCCAATTAGCACTTCAAGTTAAAATTTAACTATGGTGTTTATGGGGCCATTTATTTTTAATTTAATGGCACCATACAATATATACATTTATTTGATTTATGTATTGCATATAGTGCCAATTGTTCAGAATGTAATACAGTAAGTGGGTGAATACCCGACTGAGCAAATTATTAGTCGCATTGTAACACAAATAAATACAGCACTATAACACTAGAAGACTACTTCATACACTCTGAAACCCACATTACCAGCTGCACATCTGCAGAATACACTGTGTATACTTTTACAATTGCTCAAAGTGTTGACCTCCAACTTCTAGGTAGCATTGACGTATTATCATTGACTGCCCCACCCTCTCAAAAATATCTGACTTACGACATATGTGATTGCAGGCTGATTCTGTTCTTCGCAGATCTTTCCTCAATCAACAGGCCCTTCATACACTGTACTCTACACAGGCCCCAGAAGAAGAAATCCAGAGGATTGAGATCAGGGGATCTGGCAGGCTAAACAATGGGATCATTCAATTAAATGTACTTATGAATCTATCGACAATAGAGTGGTATATATGTAAACAATGTAATAAAATTGTTCACACTAACTCCATTCACTTACATATGTCCAGTTTTATGTAAGTGAATGGAGTTATTGTGAACAAATTTTATTACATTATTTAAATGGGGTCATTGCCTATCCAGCCATATCCAATAGTTGCATTAAGGTGCTACCATGCTACATGACTGCAGTACATGGGTGCATCATACTGAAATCACATTTTCTGTCATCTGTTGGGAGATATGTCCAGGCAGAAGTTGGTTAGGTAGGTTATCTTCATCACTAATTAAAACCAGACTAGCAAAATGGGGTACGTCCTTTACATGTTATAAAATATTTGGGAGTAGGTTATCCTTCAAGATTGCCCCCTGGTGTCAAATGCTACACATGTTGTTTATGGTATGGATACTGCTGCTGGTCATGAAGTACACACCATACAGTGTTTTGACCAATGCCAGCTGTTCTGTCAACAGCAAGAGTGCTCGATGGTTTTCTGTGGTTGTAATGTCCCTATGTCATGTAGTCGTTGAAACAGTAGTGCGAATATGGAATGATGTGGCTGCATGCAGGATACTTTTACTGCATAATTTGCACTGCCTTTCTTCCATTCCCATAGCAGCCCCATACATAAAAATCATGTCAGCCATTTCACTTACAGAATCCCTTGCCACCAATCGTAATAAAGTACACAACTAACTGCAAAAGCTAGCATATCTGAGTAACTTGATTCCTAGGAACACTCTGTGCTGTTCACATGTGATGGAACACTAACACCTGCATCACCTACAGTCAAGAGTCGTTATTTCTTGCATCTCCAGCATTGATGCAGTCCAGACACTTATCTTTTTTCTTCCCCCCTCCCCTCATTTGCTGGGACTTGCAGTATCTGGGAGTTTGTCACATTTATTCTGATTACCCATTATAGTATAATTTGAACGATTTATAGTCAGACCTCGTATTCCAATATTATATAATTTATCAAATAAGATCTTAAGATCTACCAAGTCAAATGCCTTGGATAGATCTAGAAAATGTAATTCTACACATATTCATGGGCATAAATGGGGGCCCCTCAGACCCCACGATGCATGTGCCGGAGGGGCCTGTTGATCGCAAAAAAAAAAGTTTAAAAATAAAAACAGAAAAAAAAAGAATGTAAACAGGTTATCATAATGGAAAAGAAACAAAAAAAAAAAAAATGAAGTAGTAGTACAATGAAGGGTGATAGTGGTGCTGATGAAAAGAGTGTGAATCTTGATATTAGTAAAAACCTGATATTTCTAATGAAATTGAGAATGGAAGTAATAGCACAAAGCAGAATGTAAGTTCTCTGATCATACTACTAGTACTAGAGATGAATTTTCTACTGATTGTACTGAATTCTGTACTGATTTCCAGATATGTTAAGGATGACACAATCAGAGTCAACCCAGATACCTACCTAACCAACTTCTGCGAATGGTCGTTTAACAGCTGTTGATGTGAACAAATGTTTCACGAAACATGTTCTGATGTTCTGGGTAAATCTGAAGTAAGTGAGAACATAAAGAGTGTTCTAAATATTTCACTCAAAAGAGATTATTAATGCATGTTTCATTGTGTTTGGTTCCAAATGAATTAATATTGAGAAAATATCCACTTCTTGGTGAAGGATGGTATAGCATTCTGGGGGGGAAATCATATATTTCATAATGCAAAAAAAAAAAAAAAAGAAAAAAAAAAAGAAAAAACACACACACACAATAATTTTAAAAAATTGGGCATTCTTCCAAAAAAAAAAACCACACACACACAATAATTTTAAAAAATTAGGCATTCTTCCTCTTCCTTGTATCTACTTATTTGAAATAATGTTTATCCGTAAAATCATCAATAATATAAATTCAACCTTCATTAAGAATGAAGCAGTTCAATACAATACAGGCAAAATTCAAACCTCCATGTATATAAACATATACATAATACCTCTGCCAAAGAAGCATATTGCATTCTGGCATAAAGATATATGATAACCTTTCGAACTACCTAAAGGAAATACAAGATAAACATTTCAAACTATCCCTAAAGGCATATTTAATTAACCACTTCTATTCTATCAAGACTTACTTGTGAATAATGATAAATAACTATTTCATAACAGTACTAGGTCCTAATAGTGTGTGAATGACAATGTATTTCATCTTCGTACTTACTTTGATATTACTCTATGCGCTTAATTGTATTATGATTTTTACTTCTGATATTCATTCACATAACTCAGTATTTTATTAAGACATGTCCAACATTGATTATGCTTCAGCTATTGTAATGCAGTAAAGTTAATATTCTATTAAGATTAGAATCAGTAAGCGCTATATCTCACCAGGAAAGCTCATCATTAACAATTTAACCTAAAAGTTTATTGAAAAGCCTACTTTCTATTATTATTATTATTATTGTTGTTGTTACTAATCAATTTGTAATTCTTAATAGATTATCAGTTATTATTATACTCTTATAATGCCATTGCTACTTTATTATAGAAATTGAATATCAATTTTATAGTTTAAGCTAATTTTATAGAAATATTATGTAGCTGTGAAATTCATTTTATTAATATCCATAAATATGAACTGTAACTTAATTTAAATATCTGTTTATACTTAATTCCAAACTAATATTAATTTAAGAAATTATAGCTTTTTGCACATGTCCTATTATCATGTAACTCAATCAAATGGATGAATAAATAAATAAACAGAATTAAAATGGTTAATATACAACTCAAATTGAACAGATCCACTTAAGTATTACCATAAGAAATTTAATATATATTTACTAGGTGCTTATCTAAGCAAAACTAATAACCCAAGAATCATTTTGTTATATCTATACATGATATAGTCATTGCATTATACAACATTGCTAAATTATATATTAATTTAAATTTACTTAAAGACTTGAATTATAATGGAAAAATTTACAAATAGCATAATTCTCAAAATTTTTTACCTTTTTCTCCTTAAAATACTGAGATTTTACCTTATTTTGATGCTAATGAATGGGAAACTTTTAACATATTTTCAAGTACAAACTTGGCATATTGAGCAAAGAGCATTTCTCAGTTAAAAACCTATTACACACATACCTAGAATTACAACTCTTAGCATACTCCTTTTTCTAAACTTGGCTCACCTTCTCAGTTAATGTTAAAGAAATTAATTACTTATTTATTCTGCTTACCTGCCTGCTTTCCTAGCTGTACTTCAGCCTACTTTTCATTCATTTAACTTATTATTTGCCTTCTAATATATATTTACTATATGGACACATGCTCTAATTCCAGATATTTGCAGTTATTTTAAAATGTTGCTGCACATCTAAAATATACCACTTAGGGAAATGTTCTATGATCTTACTTGTTTCTTGTTTCTCGCAGTTCCCTGTCGATTGCAGTTGTATCTGCAGTCATGCTTCGGTTCACTTTTACCACCTTGTCAAAGTCATCAAGTTTCTTTCTAAGTTCTTCATTCTGTTAAATAAAAGTTAAATGGCATAAGTAAATAAAATATAGTATGCTTTATCGACATGCTATTTTATAACTACACTACATTGCATCAATTAGCTCATTATTATGATATTAGGCTAATATGGTATTTTGCATATTCTTACACACATTTTTTAAAAAGGTTACCTTTTAATGAACATTGAAAAAATATTTTCCTGTCTTGTGAAAAATCATTAAAATACTAATAGCCCACCTTACATCAAGAATACTGCTTTCTTGTTACTGAGAAAAGTAAAAAATTACCAGGTGATTGAACAGATACTGAAAAATTCTATCAACACATAATTTGTTTTAGACCTATAATTTATAATTACTGCAGGGAATAAATATATAAGTTACAATATGGTTAATATGTCATCATGGCAGCCTATGGAGGTAAGTAAACAAACTAAAGTTATTTTTGAGTTTCATAATGTTATCTAAAACTTGTTTCATATCATTGTCATTCTGATAGAAGTAAAAAGTCCCAAATTGTATTTTTAAGATATAATGTTTTTAGTAGTTTCTGCTTGACTAAAACTTGTAAAATCTGGACTTACTGTGTGTGAATATCAGACCAAAATCACTTCATGAGTTCTGCCAAATTAGAAGCTCCCTTTCCTCAATACAATAATGTTAATATCTGAAAATAGCCAATATTGGACTTATTACTGCCAGAATGACGTTGATATATACTACATTTCACATTTTGTATGTTAATATGCTCATATGTGCTATTTATTTTCCAAATACCCTAATCCAAAATTGTCCATTTCGTAGTTAGAGCAGAAAACTTTCTAGATAGTTCTCTATTAATGACTAAGTGATGAATCTCCTAGTTCATTATTACCTGCTTGGAAGCAGCATTGACACACTGAACAAATGGCCAAGCAATGAGGGATGCAGTAGCATAAATGCAGAACATATGATCCTTTCTGGAATACCATTAGTGCATGCTCTAACTGTTATGTAGATGTGTTGCTCTCATGCAAATTTTATAAGCAATTTATTTCTTTAACATTCAATGTTATTTCTGTCCAGTTTGTCCAGATGGATGAAGAGGGTGTAGGTGGTGACAAAAACTGAGAAAGAGACAGAGAAAGCCAGATAATTACTAAAATAATGTTGCTAAAAAGAAGAGAAGTATAGGCCATTCATACACAACAAGAAAGGGTGCTATAATTCTTTAAAAAGTTTTCTGAGACATCAAATGTCAGTACAGTAATAAATGTCATAGTATAAAAAGCATTGAAGAATTGAGGTCTTTATATAAGTTTTGGAATATTGCTGAGTTTAGGAAAGAAAATGCTTATTCCTGTGGAAATGTTCAGCATTCAAAGGCAGTTAGATATCAAGCTTGAGGTGATCTAGGTCTGTTCAGCTTTTATGAACTTACACTCCCTTAAGCTCAAGAAGATATCATTCAGATGTGTAAGAGCTTCTTTCTTGAGACATTTAAAATAAGTAAGAGACTCTGTCATCTCTTAGCAAAATTTTATGCCGGAAAATCTCCACTAGTCAAATTCCACAACAGGACCTGAATTTTGTTAAGGAACATATTCCAAGTTTTGAATAATTGAGTCGAATTGTAACACTTACATCACTAATAGTTTTCCTTTTTTAAACTATTAGTGGTGTAAGTGTTACAAATTTGACTCAGTTATTCAAAACTTATATTAAACATCACTGTTACAAATGTCCACCATATTTAACTAATATTCCAAGTTGCCCCTTCTATGAGTTTCATCATATATAGGTCCATTAACAAAAAAACCAAAACAAACTAAACAAATAAATAAAATAAAATTTTTTGAATTATGCAAAATATTTGATTATATAAACACCAGTGAGCTGTAAATCAAGTGTTTCATGAAAAAGAAAGTTTTTATCACCAAATATAATGTAAGAGTCAATAAGGAGTTTTGAAATAGTGACTGGGAATGCTCAATACAAAGATTGATAAAAGGCAGTTGATTAGTGGAAGGAACAACTACAGTTAGATATTAAGGCTATTTGTTCTGCCTAGAGATGAATCTCTGTAGTAAGGATTTACCTTAATTAAAGAAAAAAAAAAAAAGATGGTGTTATATATGAAAATTTTGGAACACTTATCTTATTTTATATATGAAATCAAAAATTGGCATAATAATGAAAACTCCATTATGTGCACTTTATGAAGATTGAAACAGCAAAGAAAAAATATTAATTTTCATTTAGTTGTAAAAATATCTTGTGTTCAATGAGGTAGAAAGCTCATTGATGACAACAATAATATAATAATAATAATAATAATAATAATAATAATAACAACAACAACAACAACAACAACAACAACAACAACAACAACAACAACAACAACAACAATAATGGCAATGGTGGTGGCAGCGGAAGTGGTGATGGTAACATATAATGTATGACATGGTATATATAACTATGAATCTATAATGGTTTTTCACCTTTTAATAGTAACAGCATATAACATAATTGATAATTTTATAAGTTAACACTATCATGGACAGAATATATCAGAAATTACCAGGGTCATTGGCAAGATGTCAATACAATCAATACAATACAACTGTATACAATATACTGTATCTTACAAATGCTATTGCTATAGTAAGAAAAGACTATCTGTGTATGGAATCTGAGGCATACACAATCCATATACAACTATCAGTGATAATATTAACAACAAATACAATTTAAAGCTTGTACCCCTAATTTGAGTGGTTCCATGATTTCTGTCCCAAAATCAAGAAATTTCTGTGATATTTGTGGAAAATAACAAAGAAATCAAGAATGGCCAGAAAGGCTGTAAACATTATTTATATAATCTGAAAGAAACACCACAGGATTCCTTAATTCCAAAATTATTAAGAAAGAAAATCCAAAAGAACAGGGTCCTTCAGTTGTTATTCACAATGACTTACCAAGTCATCTCTCTTTGCATATAATAAAAACTTTGTGAAGAGTACAAAGGTTTGTATTAATTTCTGTAAATTTCACCACATTGGCAATTATTAGACAACTGAAAAGAGCATGGAAGGAGATTTTAGTTGAAAGGAAAAAAATCAAATGGAGGAGTTATTCCCAAATCAGAATTTCCAAGAGTACTTACTTAGAGGTGTTTATCAAAAGGTTCAGCATCTAATATAATCTCTGTATTTAGTAAACCTGGAATATCCTCTGTGGTATTAAGACAAAACACAAATGCATCTATTGCTCATTCCTCTAACAAGAATTCATGAACTAATCCTTTCCTAGAATGTCTCAAATGAGCACATTCAGATGAGCTGAATATTAACAAACCTTCTTTCATGGAAAAGGACTATTTCAAAGCTTAAGGTAATAATAAAGAAGAATTTGGAAGATGATAAACCAGCCTTATAGCAAGCTGATGATAGTGATACATCTCATTCTGGTTTGTATACTAATACTAGTACTAGAATTTCTGGATCAATCCTTTCAGAAACTTCTGACACCAATCAAAATAGTAATGAATTGTTGGCATTTCAAACCAGGTTCCCAGCAGTTGAGGATTTTGTAATTGCAAAATTTGCAGATAAAAGGCTTTCACTTTATGGCAAAAATAGAGAAGGCACCACAACAGAATGTGAAATTAACTTCCTGAGGAAAAAAGTACAATTGAAAAGAATTTTCAATTTTGTTTATCTAACAAATCACAAATCTGTAAATATGAGCAAAGTCACATAATTAGGGTCAATAGTCAATAGTCATTTATTCATCTGTAATGATCAAATACATGATATTGGATACTGTGTTGAAGTTTGGCAATTGTATTTTTCCTACATTTATGATATTGATCTGAAGTAGATTTTATGATTTTACATGGGAGAAAAAGCATTACTTTAGCTGTTTTGGAGCAGATTGAATAAATTGTTGATTGAATAAATAAATAAATAAATAAATAAATAAATAAATAAATAAATAAATAAATAAATAAATAAATTTGTTTCTTTGTTATGGAGCAGGTTTGCTGATATGTTCTAATATGACCATATACTTTTGAGAAGATATTTGTGCTATTATTTTCCCAATTTACATGCCTTAACTTGAAACATTTTCAAATATGTAATAGTTAAGAAATAATTTCCTTTGACTTGCCATATGGCCACCTTATATCATACCACAAATGAAATCAATAGACTTCATGTATAGCAATTATTGGTACTCTCTCAACATTTTACTGTAAGGACATCAAAACTATTTCTGAAATTGCAGAACACTTTTCAATAACAACAACCACAACAATAATAAATGGTAAAAAATTATCTTCCTACCTTAATTTCTGTAAACTATTCTTGGAAAAACTGGAATTATATTTTCAGATTTACATTAAGGAGGGTAAGGGAAATTCTAAATCTTTTCAATTAATTTGACTGAAAATAACAGTAAATTAATTTATTAAAAAGTTTTAATATATGGTATATCTTACTAAAGAATAATTTTAGTTTCAGAAATATTATTGAGGAAATGGTATCATATGATTTCTAGCATTGAATTTATTTTAATTGTTGAGCTCTTAATATTTAATTTTAGAGTTTGATTTATTATAAACTTAACTGTATCTCATAAAAATGTGAGGTTATTCTGCTGAATAAGGCATGCAACTGTTCCAATATCTGGTCATATGGGCATTTTAGGAGGTAGTTAGCAAATAATTTTTCACCAAAATAAGCAGTTTTAAGAAAAGCATATCTGTCTGGAAAAATTGGACTACATAATTTCAAATTATCTAAGCCATAATATTTCATTACAGGCAGATTGTACATAATGGGAAATGCCAGCAGCAAATAATATATATATATATATATATATATATACACAATAACTGATAAATGTTTGAAGTACTTCAAAAGTGTATTTTACAGATGCAGGAATTAGTTTTTTATTTTATTTGGCCATTAATGAGTTATGTTTCCAGTATAGCATCATTTGCCCAGATTTTTAAGTTTAATTTCATTATTTATTAATCATGTACATTTACAACTCTGATCTTGATAATTAGTGGTGTTAGTATTTTGATCATTTTGCATCCTTTTAGTGAGTAGTAGATGTGCTCAGTTGTATAAAAACATGTTTTGTGAAAAGTAATTATCCATACCTTTTTATAGCTTTTTTTTTTTTTTTTTTAAGTTTTAAGCCTTTTTCATAATAAATGCATTTTATGAATAATTATCGCAAATATTTATGAGCAATTTAGCATTATATATATCTTTCACAAAGTTTTTAATACATTTAATACCCAAATTCTGTTGCTTGACTTTTCTTTGTTTCTTTTACTGAAAAATGATGGCAAACGCGCATGCGTGCATGCATGTGCTCATGCTTGTTTGTTTTGATATTGTTCCTGTTAAGTTTAGCTAAGGATACTGTTTAACATTTTGGTCATGCTTTTTTCAGTTCAGGACATAAAATGCCTGATAAATGTTGCTTAGAGAGCTCTTTTTTCAGATTTGAGGTTCATTTACATTTTGTAAATCTACAATACAGGGCCAACAGGTTCACTTTCGTTCTAAAGGAAGCCATAATTAGGATTTTTACACCCTAAAAATCCATTGACCATTATTTGAACCCACAATCTTGGATCTATGAGGCTAGTGTGGTTATTACTAGACAACCAGGCTGATCACGATTGATTGGCTCACCTGGTGATTATCCTTCAGCTTTCTTTGCACTGATTAAAGTTTATGTCTCAATATTGTGACAAGGTTTTTAGTACTGTCTAAAAATTATTATACTGTAAAAATTTATGTGTGAATATGCCCTAAGAGGAATTTTACTATGATGCAGCATGTAATTAGAGAAAAATAAAATGTGAGATTCAGGATGAGAAATTCCAGCATTAATACTCAGACAACCTTCTATAAAGCATTATAATTTTTTAAGAAATTGTGAATCTTTCATTTATGCTACATCCCTTTAAATGAGCTCAATAATAGAAAGCTGCCACATTTATTTAACAAACATACAAATATGTTTTTGCTAAATTCTACTATTTTAGGAGAAAAGCTATCTTATGGTTTGTTACAAGAAGAAAATTGAAGAAACAAGGAGCAAAATTGCAGGGAAAAAATATGGATGTCTATATATGAGATCAGTGATGCTATAGAACTATAACAAACCAATGTTAAATACATTGAAGTAAGATTATCCCAGGATAATTAACCATTTAAACTGTGAGTGGTTTGAGAACATTAACCACTCAAAAATCTGTAAATTCTTTTGACAATTCCATAAATTAATCTGGTTGAATAATTTGTAGCATGACAGTACTGCAGTATGTAATGGATGCAGCAAACTGCATGCCTAGAAGTTACAACCAGCTACTATGAGCATTATGTTGTAAGATGCACATGTAACATTCTTTTTGCATGAACCAGGCGAATGAAAATTCAAAGATGCTGTTCCTGAAAGCATAATTTAAGTTAATGACCCCTGATGTCTCCTTGCCATCTAATCTTGTCCTCACAAGTAGGAAATCTGCATTGAGGTCTGCAGTTACTATAATGAGTACTTTAAAACAGTGAAAAGTGTTACTGAAAGTTTTCATGGCACAGAAGCTGCATCTATTAAAGCTTTCAAGAATCTACTTGCTGACCTGGAAATAGAAGTTAGTTATATTACAGAAAATTTTGGTTTTCTATAAGCTGCAATCAGTTTATTTGAGAAATTTCAGGTTGGTCACTGCCATGGTAACATTTGTGCTTTCTATGCAGAATACCTGGGCTTGAATGTTTTAGTTTTCTGGCAGAGGTTTTTTCAAGTGTTTTGCCCCAGTTCTCAAGACTACAAAAATAGTTTCTTTAGTTCATTTGACTGGATTATTATCTATCATCTCTCAGCAGACTTTTTCATCCTCATTCTTGGGATAATGGACTGTACTTTTCAGGTATCTAGATCTCAGAAGTTGGCTACACCTTTGCCAGATTGGGGAAGAATTCCATGAAGTGTGAATAGACATGAATGGTAGCATTAAAAAAGTATCATGTTAGCTGGCAATACTGAATTAATGAAGAAAGTAATTAATAAATTAGCGTGGTAGATAGTATTTCTGGCAAAAATGGAGAGGCAGTAAAACAAAAATAAAACAGGTACTGGGAAAAAAAAATCTTAAGTTCCAAACTTGTTTAATGGCAGACATTCTCTCTGGGAAAAAAACTCCCACTGAGGAAATGGGGGAAGATTTAAAATAAAGGACATTCTTTATTTTAAATATACTCCAATTCCTTCTGCAGAAATAAAAGAAATTTCTTAATATATAAATCTATGTTGACAGATCATCACTAATTACTTTTTATAACTTACATATGTAAATTGTTTATTGCAACTCAGTACTATGTAAAAAAAGAAAGAAAATCAGTAAGTATAAAAAACAGAGTTAAATCATATAAAATTTTTTTTGTGTTTTTCCATATCTGTAGTTTTAAGCTATATTTTATATGCAAATTATATTTAATCTGTCATACTCTTAAGAGTGTGTTAGATGACAAATTATATATAATTTACATTTAACAAGCTTCACTGTGCCAGTTCCAAAAGAATTTTTTTAAAAATGTCTTATTTTTCGAAAGTTCTTAATGTATATTTTATATTCTTATTTTTATGTTAGGTTTAGTGTATTTCTATTAGTTTTAGAGCTTTTGAATTCTGACAGTAATGTCTACAAAATGCAATCAGAAGCCATTATTTATTTTACTCTAAAAGAATATTTTATGATTAATAAATTACTTATTTTTACATTAAGTACATTGCATTTTTTACAGTTTATAAATCACTTTTGAATTATTTTTTGGTCATAAATATATCATTTTAAGTGTTTGCCAATTTTGAGGTTATTAAAATGTTATCCCTAGTACTAATGAGTGGTGCTCGTTTATTTCTATCACTTTCACTAAACAAACTTAGGTAATAGATTAATTTATATCATAACACCATAGATATTTGGTGGATGGCATGTACTGTGGAACCTGCAAACATAAAATATACTAAGATAATTATTTAAATAAAAGGAGTACATACCTCTTTCCTCAAGCGGTTCATTTGATCACTGAAGACTTCTGCTTCTTTCTTAAGCTGATCAATTTCTAAAGTCCTCTCTTCCAAAGCAGATTTTAGCCTTGTTCGCTCATAACTCCAGTTATCACCTCCATTTCGTGCTACCTTTTGCTCCAGTTCTTTTATTTTTTCCTGGAACAATTATTATTATTTATGAGAATCTTAGTCCATAGAAATAAGATTTACAAGAACTTTAAAAAATAAGCATTTCAATTCACCATCCTTAAATACTTCAATAAATGACCAAAAATGTTAAAATATTATATGTCCAAACAGATGGAAAGCAGATGTATACTATGTAAACATCTGTCTTGCAGGACTGTGCATGAAACAGTTAAAACTTAAGATTTATTCAATGTGAGAGAGAAAAGTTAAAAGATAGCGAATCCCTATTAGGAAGTGAATATGACCGGCTTCCTAATCAATTCATTTTAATCTATCAAAATAAATTAATATGCTTTAATGATTTGAAAAACAAAGTCATAACAATATAATTTAATAGTTTAATTTGTTAAACTTATTTTTGCAGATTAATAAACCTAAACAATTCTTGGCTATATCATACTTCTCTTTAAGTACTTTTATTAGGATGTTTCAAAAGTTTTCAAATAAATATGTGAGGTTATAATTCAGAATATAAATTATATCTGATAATGGCCAGTGAACTTTTTAACACAGAATCTACCATGGCCTTACTAGTTAAAGCAGACAAGCCACATTATAATAGCAAAGAAATATGTGTGTTCAAAAATAGTTTGATAGTATGTTTAAAATTAAACATACTATCCTGAGTCATCCCAAGGCCGAGAATGAAGACAAATGTCTTCAAAACCAGTACCATACTTTCCAACAAGTGGAGCAATAAGACAGTTTAGGTTGACATATCTCAAATGATTTTAATCAAATAACCTGCTTCACTGCGTCAGTTCCATATATCTTGTAAAAAGAAGTTTTTAAAAACTTTTAAAAAATTTGATAGTATGTGGCTTAATATTAAAGAACAAAACTTTTTTTTGCAAAAGATGTTCACAAACATAATGTGGCATAAAAAGACAATATTATAGTAAAAAATGCAACAAGGGTTCAGAACAATTAGAGGTACCTACATATCCAGATATAACTTTAGGTGACCAAGCAGAACTTTAGAGAAATTTACATTAAATGATGGTGAGTGCAAATATATACCTTTAAGCATGATAGAAAACCATAATTTCAAAACATTTATTGAAAAATGTGCAGAAGAACTTGCAAATAGAAAATGAGAAAACAGCATTTGTAACACGGTTATGGTCCAGTACTAAAATATAAAAAATGATGTGAGAGATTATAACATTTAATATCTCTTGAGGAAAAATAAAATATGTAAAGGGGAGGTGTATAGCAAATATAAAGGCTAAAATATTTTCAGATAATGAAACTGGCAAATAATTCCTATTGGCTTATGAACAGTTACAAAAGAAATCATAAAACCATAGCTGCTCTCTTTATGTCTATTTTATGCCATAATACTTCTTTTTAATATTGATGCAGTGCCATATATGGTCAAAGCATTGAAGATTTAAATTCTTTATCCAAAATTGGTTCACTTAACATGTCTAGCCCCAGAGTCTTCATACAGTTGCAAAGAAAATTTGATCAACCTACAAGAATGTTGAAAGTTTCTTCTCCCATATAAAGAAACAATTTTAAAATTTCTTACATTCTTCATAATTGCACCTATTACATCACAAATGTTGAAAATATATTTTTTTCATTATATAATAATAGTTTAAGTGGCCAACAGAGGAATTTCTCTGAATGTATGTAATTGTTCATTGCAATAATATATTAGTACAGATAAGTACACATAATTGCTTTATTATTTCTGTTTATATATGCATGTATTTTAACAATTTATGCCATTTAATACATTATTTATTCAGGAATTTTTATAAAAATAAAGCACAGGAACTTTTTCCCTAAATAAATCACTTTAAAGAGTTTCCTTTTTAAAATTATCATATTACAATTATAAATTTAATAATTAAAAAAGAGGTAAGGATAACAATTAGTAACAGAACAGCAAGATTGCTGGTTGTTTATAAATCAACAAATGAATTGTGCACATAATGTCTTTATTTGTGCTAAGAAAATTACAAGCAAAATGGCTTGGTATTCATAAAATAAAGGCTGACCCATTATAACCTGAATGTCAATGTATACATCAAGAGCATTTACAGATATAACATATTCAAGAATTTTTGCTAAATTATTCCAAATAACAATAAACATATTCTGAAAAAAAACCTGCTTATATTGTAGATAATTGGAATTCCATAGTTGGTAAAGATGAAGAAGCAGGAACAGTTTCAAATTATGGATTGTGTAGATGAAATAAAAAGAAGAAAAACTAGTACAGTTCTGCAAAGAACCTTTGCTCTTCTTGACTCACACATTTCTTAATTTGCCAGCCTGAAAGATCATGAGGGGTCTGCTTGAAGGACAACCACCAACATTAATTTTGTTTTAAAATCTTCCACATTCCTGACATTCCTTATGTTTTCTCTTCCATGTTGCATACTTTACTTTGGTCTTTAGAGCAGGGTGGTGTCGAAGAAGCCATGACTTGACACATTTTTCAGGGTTAAAGGATGTAAGGAGGTCTAGCAATCCTAATGAAGAGTAGATTGCTGACTGCATTGATAGCAGAGCTGCCCTCTCTGGTGCCATTATGAAGTTTATCTCGAAAAAGCCTCTCTCACATTTACTTGAAGATGTAGGAAATGTTTTCAGAATGGTTCTTAAGTTAGTAGCATTCTCAACAACTTCTTCTTGAAACTTCATATATACATAGAAGCTTCCAGCAGTTTCTCTTTCAGAAATCCAAAATCTGTAGCCAAGTTGATAAATTTCTTCCTCTCAATAAAAAATATTTTGTGCAGTTCCTGTAGGCCATTTCTTATGGTCAAGCAAAGTGACACATCTTGGCAATCCCAGATCCTTGTTAGAAAAAAGTCTTCTTGTTGTGGAATACTTGAGAATTCCATAAAAGTCACTGGGTAAAATTGGTGGGTCAGCAGCTTTCTCTGTTGTGAAGATTAGTCCCCAAGAACTTTAGAGATTTTGTAGCTTCAAGAGCCTGTCTATGTTCAGGGCTAGAGGTGGTTTTCCTTTGCTCAAGCAACTCGATGATATTTAATTAAATTAAAATTAGGGAGCTATAGACAATAGAGTGGTAAAATGTCATATTAGAATTTACTTATACAACATCAGGACATGTTTCTGGGGCAAACCCTCCCATTATCAGCTGTTGACTGACCACTTTATTTGGAATTGGCTCCCAAGGTGCTTCTGTAGCAGTCTCTGATGTTTCAAATAGGAACTTGCTGAATTCATTCGTGGTTGGAACATAAAAATTCATTAAGTTTTTTCCTTTTTTTAGGATGAAAATTTTTCTCAGAGTAGATATTTCAATTAGGTTATTAAGTTCTTTCAGCAGCTTATCCTCTGGTTTAATTTTATGATTTTGGGTCATATAGTGAGCTATTATTATTGATATTCCTAAAGTGTTGTTTCTCTAAATTTCTAAAATTATCTTCATTTTTCTGATGTATTTTTGGTTACAATTTGCACATTTAATTTCATTAATTCCTCATTTCTGTTATATTGATATGGTGTCTTTCACTGTGGAACCCCAGGTTAATATAATGAAAGAACTTCACAGCCTAATAGAACTATGTATTTGGGTAATTTTTTTCATCCTAAAAGTATAAGTAAAATTTAATGACAAAAGTAAAGATTATTAGTTATGTATAATCATTCGAATTGAGAAAATCCGTAAATATTGTGTATCGAGTGTGTGATTTGCTGGGGTAATTGAGGATTCTCCCTCTGAATTGAATCCTCCCCTTTCTGAATTTAAATGAATCAATTCCAAATAGGAGTGTTGATTTCCTACTCATTGAATTTGTAAACATTATAAATTAATAGTAATTTGAACTTGTAGAGCTCTACACAGAAAACATACATGCTCTATAACCATTTTAATGTTAAAATGTATTTAAAAGCATATAAATATATTATGGCCCATAATCTTGCTCATTAATTTTGGAAACAATTTGATATATTTAAACATTTTAAAATGAATTTTCATTCTCTTTGTGTTACTGTTACTTTAATCTGTTATCAGCCATTACTGTGTGCAGTCATCATTAATTCATGCAAGCCTGCGAGGGAAGAAGCAGTTATTAGTTTGAATATGTCTAGCCCTGTGTAAACTACGGAATTTCAGCATTTCTCAGAAATAAAGTAAAATTTTGTCATTTTTCAAGAACAGTGAATTGCTGGAAATGTGTGCAAATATGATGGTCAGGATACTAGCAGTGGTGCTAAAATTGTTAAAATAGACACCAAATCTAAGGAACAATATAGTAAAGACAGTGCTAACAAAGAGAAAGTTAGTGAATTTTCGGGAACTGAAAACTGCGAGAAGTCTCTAGGTGGGAAAGGGAGAATAGTTAAGGATGAAATTATAGTGGGAAACTGTGTTACTATATTACATTTTCAAAACTGGCATAAGATTATGCCGTGGCTCTCTATAAAGGACAAAAACTTATAGTTAATATGTACATTGTGTTCAGAATTTCATGAACTTAAGATGATAAGTATGGAATGTGTTCATATAGATAATGCCATTTTAATTGGTATTTCAGCAAATAATTTCAAAAAAACTAAATGGAGATTATGCGAATTTCTAATCACACATGAAATGCATAGAAACAATACGCAGTAAAGAAAAACAAAGTACGGAAAAATCTGTGAGTGAAAGTGAAAATTTATAGGGAAAGCAACATCAAGGAAGAATAAACACAACTGATTCATTATTTAGATCTGCATATGTGATAGCTAAACAGAAGCTATCATTCAAAACATATCCTGCAGTAATCAAACTGCAAAAATTGAATGGTGTATCAGTAATATTCTTCATTATGACCAAATTTTATAATGAATTGACCTACAAACTTTGATAGATAAAAGTACAACAATTTCTAATAAAACCAGCTTAATACTATATGTACATTTGTTCTATGAGAGGATTGCTTGCAATTATTTTTTCCATATTGTTAAATTAGAAAGTGTGATGGGGGAATGTATTTTCAATAAAGTGTTAGCTTCTCTTAAAAAATATTACATTAAATATGATGTACTAAAAAAACATTTTGTAGGTATCGCAACAGATGGGGCATCAACAATGCTTGCACCTTACAAAGGCATACGCATTCTACTACATAAACATTTACATAAACTTACTGTGCATGATGTTATGTATGATGTGGCAGATGTGTACCATTTATAGTACATTTTAGATTCTTTGTATTTCTATGTTTTCTCAAAGCTGAAAGTTCCAAAAATGGGAGACTGCTACAAGATGTTTCACAAGAACTCAACTCTCAACTGTTAAAGATAAACCGTGTTTTTTAACATGTTGAGTTGCTTCGTCATTTAATGTTATTCCAGCCCTTCTTAAAAGCCACAGTTTCCTTGTCCATCTTTTTGGAAAGACAAGTCATGATGGTTTCCGGTCAACTCACGAGAGGTTTAAATTAGAAGGATCGGTAAAATATCTCACAACGTGGCTGCTTATAATGGAATTAATTGTGCTTTATGAGGCACTAGAAGTTCTGAAAGTATCATCATTCTTTATGCAAAGCAGAAGTTCTTCATTGTTAGAGCAAAACAAGAAATTGACTGGCTATAAGAACTCTTGAAACATTGAAAACAAATGATTTGCCATATTAAGATGATAGTACAAGAAAAGCACACATTCAAAGGAGTGGCAATCAAAGAACCGCCATGAGATGAATATAATAATTTTCAAATATTTTGAAAGAAAAAATGTTCACTCTTTAGCAGACAACATGAAAAACTGTTTCAAAGACTTGGATTTCTTTTCAGATGTAGCCATATTAAATCCAGATACATGGCCTTCAGACAAATGTGAAAATGTGTTTTATGGTGATATGTCAATTCCTCATTTATGTAATAAGGCACATTTAAAACTAAGTAAAAGCATGTGTGCATTACTAGTTAAAAGAGTTTCACATTTATAAAGAAAATCCTCAACACATTCCCACCTTAGTGAAAGAATTTGTGAAAGCATTCAAAATTATACCTATACCTATAAGTATATCTATGTCTGAATGTGAATGTGGGTTTAGTGCCATGAATCTTAACTCTGAATGATCAGAGGAATCATTTACAAATGCCGACAGTTTCAAATCTGCTTTTTATTTCAATAAATGGACCTGCAGTGTATTGCTTTGATGTAGAGAAGTTTGCAGCAAGATAAGTCTTCAGCACTGCAGTGCCCTTAATAAATCAACTGGCAAATCATCGCACCTTCAGGAGCAGTCTTGTTCATATTGTCTATTCAACTAAACTCTTTAAGTTAAAATGACAAGTCACAGGACATAACAAAAAGGATTAAAATGCTCTCTGGTGATTGAATTTCTCTTTCACTGTACATGAAACATAATTGAGCACTTATTCCTGAAAGTATAACAGCATAAATTTATGAGATGTAAAGAGAGAGTCATATATGTTATATATTTGTCTAGCTTCTTGCCATAGAAGAACTCCAGTAGTTCAAAATATAGCAATTTCAAGTGTGACTTTATCTAAGTGTTTTATCCTTATCTACTTTTATTATTACTGTTAATTTATTTATATATATAAAGATTAGACTATAGGCAAATGAAACAAACCTGAAGGTCAATTTTCTCCTTTATCCATGCATCTTGTTTTCCACCATAAGTTTCATGGAGTGTTCTCACTTCTGTGTCTGTTGTTAATAGCTCTCTCTTTGCTGTCTGCAGCTGTCTACAACATTTAATTCCTTTGTTAAATGAAAATTTAAAATATGAAGTTTAAGCCATATTTTAAAACCAAAGCAATGACATAAACCCTTTTACTTAACACAACAAGATTGAAACTCTTATGATAAAACAACAGTGGAAAAATAAATATATAATGGTAGACAGTCAAATGATTTATTAAAATATTATGAATTTTCTAGTCAATATATGCACTAATAAAACAAAAGTAACATTGGAATTGTTTTAAGATTGCATTTTTTATTCAACTCATTCATGGTTAATATCCCCATTAATGGAAACTAATGACATGGTACATGAATAATACCATACCAGGCAAGTATTGAGAGACTTTGCCCTTTAAATTTTTCAAGTCTGCTTATTTGAGTTACAGAAAATTATTGCAAACTTATTAAGAAGCAAGTTTAATAATTCCTTCATGTGCAAAAAAGCCTTACTCTACTTCTTCTCCTTGATTTGAGAATCTAGATTATGTATGTCCCTACAAAAAAGGGACATAAATATGGAGCATTATAAAGATTTTTTCCAGTGCAATCTGCCAGATACAAATGGAAATACTGAACCACTTCTTTTCACACTGCCACTCTGATTATGTAATACTTTCATCCTCCTTGATATAAGCATTCTTAAAGCTTTTAGGGAAGCCTTATGGCTATGCTATGAATCCTGGACTTTGGGGGTTTTATTTGGGGCAAATCAGTCAAGCCTCAAGCATGAAATAGTAAATAACATTTGGATCTATCCTATTAGAATGTTTTAAATATGTTCATACTTACTCTGCTTACTTAAACAACAGCAGAATATATTTCAGAGTAAACACTCCCATCATCAGCTGTTGACAGACTACTCAATTTGGTTGCTGGATCCCAAGGTGCTTCTGTGGCTTCAAGGTGCTTACATTCCTAATGTTATATAAGTGGAGCTGGTATGAATATGTTTAAAACATTCTAATTGGATATATTATCACTCATTCTCTATAGATTTTTAAGTATAATTTAATTAACATTTGGATTATTGGCTAGCTATGGTCTATATGTTTTTTTCAGATGAGATAAAGAACATTCTTTTCTTATTATTAGATGGTTTTATTCACCATAGACTACCATCAAAACTTCTATTTTATTTTTTGAGGCTGACTTATCTAGTTTATTTTTTGTTAATAATTTGTTACAGTGATACAGGTGAAACTAAATTCATTTAGTTTCACATGTACTGTTTAACTGTTTAGGATTAATATGTATTACATGGGTATTATTAATGTGTTATGTAATGCTGTTTCCATAGTGATATAATGACATTTTATCATTTTATTATATGCCAAGCCATTTAAAGTTTGTTAATGTTTTGGTGGTAAGTTAAATTCTGAAGTAAATAATAATAATAATAATAATAATAATAATAATAATACTTTATTCACCATTTGGATCATTTACATGATATGGGGGGGCTTCGTCCAGAATATAATATAAGCAATATACAAGTTTTGTAATTATACTGGATTTACAATATGCCTTATTTAAAGCTCATATATTCACTTACTGAATAAAAGGTATGTTCTAGTAGAAAGGCTTTGACTTCTTTATTAAATTGTTTTATATTGGTTATTTCTTTAATATTTATTGGTAGTTTGTTATATATTTTAATGCCTACATTTGTGAGATTATTTTTAAAATATTCGTCCTGCATATCTGAACATGAACGTTATTTTTCCTTCTTGTATTATGAGAATGAATATTTATATTTGTACATAATTCTCCCTGATGTCTCTCAATATGGTTTACGACCTCTATTATAAAGAGGCAGGCTAATGGTAGTATATTATGTTTCCTAAAAGGGTCTACAGAATGTCATACTATCTATTCCACTTATAATTCTTATTGCTCTCTTCTGGATTTTAAATACTCTCTTACATTTTTCTCCCCAAAATTTTATTCCATATTTTAATTGACTATGAAAATGAGCAAAATATACATTTTTCAATTCTAATAAATTCAGTGTCCTTTTTAAACTTTTAAACATATAACAAATAGAACTAAGTTTAGTTGCTAAATGATGAGTGTGAGTATACCATTTAAGGTTTTCATTCACATTCACATTGTATGTATACATGTATACCTAAAGGTATGTGAGCTTTTGGAAATTATATTAACTTAGGTTCTAGGTTCTTTAAATATTTTGGAATGATTTTTTTGGAAGAACAATCAGCTTCTACTCAATTTCATAATCATCTTTCCATTTGGCACTGTCTAATTTATAGTTGTATTTATGAAAATAGTAGATATACTTTTTTTTAAATTATTTTGACGTTTATACAGGCAGATTTATTTTGCTTTATATGTTTCTTAAAATTACTGTTAACATATTTTCACTGTTTCATGTAATCCAAGTATACAGTTAAATTTAATGTTCATTAGAACATTTAAACTTATTAGAACTCATTATTAAGTATCTAGTATGATGTTTATTGCATTTAACTATTTTTGACTTCATATTTCATAGAATAAAATGTTTATAAATTTACAAGCTTATCATTAATGTGTGTTCCTAAAAGAAATACTTTTCCTGGATCGATATGAATATGAGGAACCATCCATAACCTTAAGATTCTTAAGAGACTTATTTCACAAGCTTCTCCATTTTATTTAACCTGCCAGTATGTAAATTGGAATATATTCAATTTAAACTGTTTAAATGCACCAATGTTTTACATAATTCTGGCAGAAGAGCAGGATTTTGTTAATGCTGTTACAAATAAACACACACTCTGCTACATTAATGTATTCAAACTGCAAAATGTGCACACTAACTCCATTTACTTACATAACACTGGACATGTATTGGAAGGTAATTGCTCCCATCATCAGCTGTTGACCAACTACTTGAACTAGCAGCTGGATTCCCTGTTTGCACATGGGTTTGCAATTTTTATCCTTAAAACACACGTGGTCATGTTTGCATATGGGTTCACCATTTTTATCCTTAAAACATGTGTGGTCGATCATTAATGTAGGATATATTACCACTCCATTTTATACAGCTTTGTAAGTATAATTTATTCAGTTAACACACTCTGCTGTTGGGCAACTATTAGCATTGGAGGTATATAATGACCGTCTTTGTATAGTTTTTTATTTTGTACAATATTACATGTGATAATTCTTGGGTACCATTGATGAGGAAAATTAACCACTGTTGGCTTGCTCTTTTGATTAACCAATAATAAAAACAAAAGCAAGATAATGTTTTTAAGGCTCTCAGAATTAATCTTATGTCTATACTTGACATACGCAAAACCTGAATTTGCATTGTCAAAAAGCTTCAATCAAAAAAATGAATACTGTTAAACATATATGCAAGTACATATGTACATTGGAAACATATATTCAACATACTTTTATACAATAACTATTCTGTGTTGTTTGGCATGCTTGAAAATTGTTTGTAAAATTTTCCCTTCTGGAATAAGTAAGAATAAAACTATGGAAATTAAGTTCAGAAATTAAGTGTTCCAGTTCTTTGACAACATTAAGGAAATCTTTCAGTTTCACCAGTTAATGGAATAACATTTGGCAGATCAGTCAGAAAAGCAAACTTATGTATTAATTTACATACTATATCACAACTTCTCACTTGAGATTATAGCTTGCATACAATTGTGTAAATAAGCTGATACAATATTAATCCCTGATGGATATAGGAGGCTAGAAACCAAACAATTAGGATGAAGGAAAGAAGAAGAAAATAAATAAGATAAAGTTTTGAAGAAATCCAAAAGGGTAAACATCTGAAAGCATTGTGCTCTATTCATGATTAGTGATTCGGCCAGGATTGACATGAGAAATGCCATTTGGCCAAAGTTCAGCATCTATGTGATTAGGTATATTATGGCATTTAAATGTTTGAGTCATTTCATACCATAGTATAATAATAGCAACAGCAATAATGATGACAATAATAATAATAATCATTTATCTTCAATCTCTTAGTTTTCATATGAAGCTACTGGCAAATCACTTTTATTTTCCAAAATTGTTACTCTCTGAAACAATTACTGGATGTAATCTACATCTGAGTTATTACCATGCTTCTGTATCATATCGTCTATGCCTGGAACATCTTTGAGATCTAATTTGATTTTTATAAATAAAATTGAAAAACAGCACATTGTAGTGATTTACTTGTAACTGCTTCAAAAATGCAATTATTAATAGAAAAACAAATTGGTCAATCTGACCCCTTGGTGGTTTTAAGTATAAATCCCACTAAGTCAACAAACAAATGGGGACCACCATGAATGACCAAGGCTGTTAAGATGCAGACTCATGAATGGGAGGTCTGGGGTTCCATTCCTGCCAGAATTCTCTTCCCTGACAGGTTTTATTTTCCAGTTTTGCCTCAATCCTGATAAATAACACATGCCATGGATGTAAACTTTGGCCTGGAACACTTCCTTTCCCTTTCCTTTATTTAACTTTGTCAGTCCTCATATCATAAAGAAGAAGAATTAAATTACACCAATGCTACAAATGATACAAGAAAGTTTGGGTATAGAGAGATGCTACAGAAAGCATGATGTGACTACAAGAAATTGCCATGGAAAAGAAGAAGATTATCTGTAAATCTAAGTAGTACGTTAGAAAAATAAAAAAAGTAACATTTATTATTTGAGTGGAAATATCATTACATATTCAAAAAATTGTCTGGTGCAGTGAATGGACTTACATTCAGCATTAGGGGAGGATATTTCTTCTATTCCCACTATTTTATACTGTAGGGCAGGTGTTTAAAAAGAGCATAAAATATTTAACCTTTTAAATACTGACTATAAGTAACTATTCCATTCTAAGAAATAAGTATTAAACACGTCATTTGTTGTGGCTCATGATGTTATAAAGTTTATGTTAGCACTGACTTCCACTGCATTTGATAATAATAAACCATTTTTAAAAAGGCAATGTAATTTCAGATGCACAAATTTTTAAACAGCTACTACTGCATCAGTTCATCATTGTGGATGCTGTTTGTAACTGATGCTAAAATGTCTTTTATTACTGAAGATTAGTGCTACTAAAATATAATTGCTAATTCCTAATTCCTATCTATCGGAAGTTCCACATTTTGACAGCACTAGACATTGTGAAGACAAACAGACTAACCATTCAGACATGACATCATCCACAAAAAATAATAAGTACTAAAAATTTTTCAACAAATTAATGAAAAATTTCCAAGCTTAAAGGATAAGCATAGTGAAACTGACCCTAAGAGTTAGTAGTAACAGTAACCAAATTGATGGCTACAACTTTCTTGACAATTTTGCCACTCACACTAATATAACAGTCAACTGGAAACAAACTTATATTTTGAAAACAATTTATAAATTTTTTCTCAGAACTGCAGAATATATGTCTGTTTACTTATAGTATCTCAAGCCAGAACAGGAGCAAGGAGAAATTACTTTTTCTTAGATCAACTTTAAACAAAATACACATAGCACTGCTAACATAGTCAAAGCATCATAATGGGTATATACAGATATACAGTTAACTCTTTTTAATTCAAGCCCCAAGAGGATATGAAAAAAAAAAAGAATTATTCAACATTAAAATTTGCATAAACATATACATATTATATATTAAAGAAAGCCAATAAAGCAAATTGTCTTTTCACAGAAATAATTATCTTCCACTGAACTTACCTAAAACTTACTTTCTGTGTTGCTCTAAAGTGCAACACAAAAATCTATCCACAACAAATAAACTAGCAGTAAACAAATAACATTTCAATAATTAGGTAGTACTTATTCCATATGAATCCATGAAAAACCAACAAACTAATAAATCTTCTAGACTAAGATTTTTTGTAAAATGTAATTAATTGTTCATTGAGATATAAAACACATTACTGCAAATTTTATCAAGTTTGGAGAAGTGGATAGAAAAATATAGTGTGTGTCTAAAATTCCATAAAATGATATGAATACTGCAGAATTTAACATTTTATGTTCTTTCAACTAAAGGACATACCATATAGAAATGATTTTTATCTTAAATTGAAAGTATAAAAATGCCTTTGAACTAATATTAAATTTTTTTAATGTCAAATCAACTACATCATAGTAAAAAAAATGAAAGACAAAAGATGTATCTTCTGAGGAGAAGATAATATAATATAATCTTCTCCTCAGATGTAAAAATTTAGAATGATATAGCAACAATTAAAGGAGCAGTGAAATATTTTATGATTATACCAAATACTATCAGAATTTGGTACTGTATGTTTTAAAACATTTAGCACATTAGACTCTTAATTTACCTGAAATATAGGGAACAACTGTCCATTCTTCATTAAATATTATTTTTCATTTGTTGTTAAAGGTTCCCTTTAACACTGGGTATGCTCTTGTGATCTGGATTACCACTTTCCATATAGCTTGTTTCCAATACTTTGTATAATCCTAGAGATAATTTGATTATTTAGATAATTTAAAGTTTGATGTGGCCACCCTGTGCAATTATATTGTTATGCTTCTGCTCTTGATTAGTTGTTGTGATGCAGCTTTATTTCTAGCTGATTTGTTGCATGTGAAAGATGACAGTGTGCTCCAGTTAAGTTTCTTGTTTTATTTATGTTTATGGATCATTTGTCAAATACGTTGGTTTAATGTATTCCAAAATTATTAATTTTCATTATACTATGGACTTAAATTTACATATATTGTGCCTTTACCATCTGAAACATACAGTGTTCATATGAACATACTAAGTGCAAGAATATGCAACATACATATATTATATGTTCATGCTTGTGTTATTTTAGATGAAGTCCACCAGTGTAATTATTGTCATAATAAAATTTGTTAATTATTTAGAAGATTATGGCATAATTATACCAAATATCATATTATCCTATATTGTTTCTAAAAAGGACATAACCCTCCAGTAAAACCTGTACATTCTTGAATCTGAAGAGCTAATAGGAGATATTAACAATATTTTTAGAGAACCTTTGTTGCAAGCCTCTTTGCTTTTGCTCTAAAGTCCCATGTCTGAATGTTCACATGGGCTATCTAATAACATTTTATATTTATCAAGGAGAAAGTTCATGTGACAATACTAAATATGAGGAACACTCTGAAAAGTCTGCTGCTCCAATGGTGCAGATACTCAATGAGTTCCCTGATCAAATAGTTTACTTGATCAAGTGAATAAATTGTACTTATGAAGCTGTAGACAATGGAGTGGTAATATATCCTACATTAATGTGTTCAACCTGTTCACACTAACTCCATTTACTTGCATAACACTAGGATATGTTTTGGAAGCTAATTTCTTCCATTGTTAGCTGTTGACCGGCTACTTGCAAAGGCAAGGCAAGGATAAAAGCAATAAAATAGCCATTTTGAACAAAAAAGATTACATAATCAGAGTAGAAATTATGTTAAAAGGGAAAGAGTACAAATATATTGAACAGAATCTGCTCAATAGCTGCACTAAAAATTTAACCAAAACAATGAATGAAATCAAAATACTACACTGCTGAAAAACAGAAAATCACATAAAGCAATCCAATACTCCCCAGACTTTATGCATTTCCTAAATTACATAAAAATGATAACAGCATGAGACCAATAGTCAGCAATATCAATTCACCCACATACTAGGTAACAAAAAAGCTGACAGACATTTTCAACTCTTTTAAAATATTCCAAAGCTTGAACATCAAAAATTCATTTGATTTAGGGGAAAAACTTAAAAATAGCAGAATTGCAACAAAAACTATAATGGTGTTGTTTGTCGTAAAAGCCTTATTCCTGAGCATACCAATAGAGAATCTTATACAAATGTCAAAGAAATGGTTAACCTCCTTGCATTTACAAACAGAAGAAATAAAGGACTTAGTGAAGCTTACTATATTTGCATCGAACAAAATTTCTTAGTTTCAACCAAAGATATTACTAACAAGTTTCAGGCCTAACTATGGGAAACCTCCTTGTCTCTATTTCTAGCAGATTTGTTCATGAGCTCCTTTGAAATACATATCACCAAAGCATTTCCTTTAATTTTCAAGGCATGGTATTGATATGTGGACAACATATTTGCAATAATACCAAAAAAACATTCAATAGATACTCTGAAACATTTTAATCTAAATAAATACATAAATCTATATAGTTTACCCTAGAAGAAGAAAAAATGGTTGGTTTTCCTCCCTAGATTTAAAAATCATAAAAGTAAACACAGTCTGAAGTTTGGAATACAGAAAAGAAACATACACAGAAAATTACATAAAAATTATAGATATAACTCATCATGTAAATATGCAGTGTCTCAGAGCTTGGTACACAGATTAATTAACATTCCACTCATAGAAACAGAATTTACAGCTATACTTGCAGCTTATTCACTCTGGCAAGAAATGTAGAACTTCTATTTTTGAAAGAATAATAAAAAAAAATGTTTAACTGTCTTGAATTTACAGTGGATTCTTTTTAATTCAAATGTAGATAATTTTATTTATTGATAATTTAAAAAGAAGCTTATTTTCCTTGAAATTTCTATTGAAAACAATGTTAAAAATTCCTTTCATATTGCATTTTTGAACATTTTACTAATAATCCAAAGGCAGGATTTTATTTATTCAAAAAGTAGTGTTTATTCTTTAATTTCAATTTATGTATAGTAATATGCATCTCTTAGAATTTTTGGTAGTGGTTAGACAGCAAACAGACTGGTTTACAGGTATTCAAAGACAGTTGTAGAAAAGTAGTTTTTGATTGCTTATACTGTGCCTGTAGCATTCATCCACTCCTCAAGTATGCATTTTTCACTTTATGCACAGGAATTTCCTCCAGCCCCATCCCAGATAATTATGCTGCCTTCAATCTTCTCAATGATTTGTATTTCTCACCTCTTTTATGAGCAGCTGTTTATCCTTCAAACACCCTCACACATTAAGATTTTTAAGAACGAGAATTTTCTTAAATGTACAGAAGTTAGTAACCAAAAGACCCTAAGTTATCAGTTATGATTCGTCAATGTACAGTAGATTGTTCATAATGTCAAAGTGTGGTGCATATTGTTGCTTAATATTACAAAAATAAGCTAGAAATTCTAAAAGAAACGGAAAAAATTATGAGGAAGAAATGTGACATAATTAAAAAATATATATTATTCCATGAAAAATCAACACATCCAAGACACAAAATTAACCTTTACCATCTCAGATTTTTTTAAACATTTGGTATACATGTTTTGTCTGTTATTATAGTATACCAATCAATTGACTTTGCTTTTAGTATGAGCATAGATCCAGTAAAAGTTCAGCATCCTACATGAAAATGTGCATAATAATGCTATTCTTTTTAAAATATTTGTATCTCTACTTAAGTAAAGGAATGACTTATATACCATTTAAAACTGCTTAAAATGCTCTTTCATTTGGTACAGTAAAATAAAGTTCTCTGTATTCCAATACTGTAACAATATATACTTGAAACATTTTAAATCTCTATTTCTTAAGTATACTATTTTCAATTTTTTTCAAATGAAATGTTGCTTTCATAAATCAAAATTCATCAAGTTTTTCTTATTTTTTAAGATAAAAATGTTTCCCAAGTGGATAGTTCTATTTGTTTGTGAAGTTATTTTAGCAGTCTAGTCTCTGGTTTAATTTCATGATTATTGGCCCAAAAGTCAAATTTCCAATTTTTTCTTAGTTTTCCAATGTATCTCTGATCGCAATCCACACATTTGATTTCATAAATTCTTGATTTCTTTTCTGTTAGTATGGTACTGTGCAAACTAATAATTTTTTAATTGATATCATTGTATGATTCAGTTGAACTACATACTCTTAAGTGTGTAGTTCAACTGAATCATACAATGATATCAATTAATATGATTAGCTTCACTGTGCAAGTTCCAATTTTCATTTAAGTATTTAATAATTTTTTGATATTATATTTGCTCTTTGGGACTAACATTATACCTTGTTCTTTGAATATCCTTTAAAATCTGTTGTGGTAAGTTGGATGGTAGGTGAAGCTTTTGAATTTGTATCTTCCCTTGATGTTCTTCAGTGTGGAAAATTCTTTTATACACTTTTGTCTTTCAACTTTATTGATAATTTTTATTACTGTATCTTTGTTAAAATCATTGATTATTGCTGTCTTAATTATTTGTTGGTATTTCATTTGCATAACATGTGCCCTGAAGAATAATAATAATATTTAAACATTTTTACATCTGATAATTTAAGGCAACATACTTACTCTTGAATGGTCTCCATCTCCATCACCAATTGAGCCTTTGTCACAACATGTTCTTCTTCCAGCATCTCATATTTTGCTGTTAAATCTTCATATTCTTGTCTCTCTGATGTCAGCTCCTGCTCCAACTCTAATGATAAAAGAATAGTTTTTCTTAGCTAAACACTTTTGATTATGAAAATAACTTGTAATGTTAGCTGAAGGCATTGAAGTTCTGTATTCAAGTAGCAGAGGATATTGATGAAATAAATTTTCAAGTCATACAAATTCTGCTGTGACTGTATTTGAGAATTGGGTTGGGATAATAGAATACTTAATAGATGAATGGCAGGAGAAACAGGAGTACCTGGAGAAAGTCTGCCCAAATGACACCTTCTTTGCTATATATTCCACTTATGGCCACTAGCTACCTCAGTGAAAGGCATGCAGATTTTAATGATAAAGATCAATTATTAAAATAATCTAGCAAAGTGCGTTAATTGTTTGGTTCCTTGGTTCTTTCTTTATTTTTTTGGTATTCTCTTTCTCTCTCCATTTCTGCTCTTTTATAATACTGTTTTAGTGAATGTTATGTTATGAGCACATATGTTATCAGAATTCTTATTCTGGAGGAAGGGCACAACAAAAATAAGGGGGACAACATATTAAGGAAAACAAAAGCATCTATTATTGCAGTAAAATGTCTTACAGTTTCAATGTACCTTAATTAGTTATTGTTTGTGTAAGTGTTAGAGCTTCCAAATAGTAAGCTACAAATTATGGCAATGTTTTTTGAGAATGTGCCAATTACTAATCAGATGCAACATATATGTAGCTCAGCTGAGCCAATGTTATCTGGCATACACATAAGCCATTTCAGCTTATGTATGATGTACAATGAGATGTTCACCAAATAGTTGTAAATTTTCAATTGGTGCCCCCTCAAAATAAAATGGTTTATATTTAATTTATCAATTAAATCCAGTTCAAATATTTCAATGTACATATTAGATTAGCTAGAAAGTTTTTTCTTTAAATGCTCTCTTCATTTGTCTCTGAGTTACAAGGCAATGAATGGTTTATTTTTATTTGCTGAAGATAATATTTTAATCAATAGTTTAAAATAAATTTAACATATTTGTTACTATATGTATTATATTCTCCAAACCTAATAAATAATGTACAACAACAAAATAGCAGTTCACATTCCCCTTAGGTTCTTTTGGAGAAAAGGATTAAGTGCTAATTCAGCAGTTGAAGTAGTCTGTCAGGTAGAAGGTGAAGATGTTGTTAGTATGAGAACATCAATGAGCTGGTTCGGGAAATTCATTGATGTAGATACTAGCCTTGAAGATTATCTGGATAATCTGCAGCTGCAAAAAATTAAGTCCTGTGCATTGCACTCAAAGAGTCAATTGCCTGTACTCATAAATTATCAGGAAGTTTTGGTGTCTCTATAACAACAGTAGCTTCACTCCTGTACCAATGTGACATAATATATAAAGGTTGAAAAGTAGATTCATATGAACTTAAGCAAAGCCCATGTACAGTAATAATTGAATATTTGTAAACAATTTCTTGAAAATTTCCTAAACCACCCATTCTGGAAACAAATTGTAACATATGATGAAAAATAACTCTTGTTCCATAATTTTGAGAAGAGAAAGCAATGGGTAACCTGTATGAAACAATATCAGTTTCGTCAATAATTTTTGGTAATTTCAAAGGTTTGCACATTTCCACCTGGTTCCCTAAATTCATGGGTTTGATGCTAAATTGTACTATGATCACCACACAGAGTTTACAAAGCTTTGAAACTAGACTACCTGGTTTTAGTAAATAAAAAATACTGCAATAAGACAATGTTCCTGCCCATCAATCAAGATTGACTCAACAGAAAAACCAAAATTAGAAGAAATTATTTGCTGCCTCATCCAGCATAGAGTCCATACTTCTGACAATGGTTGTACTTGCAGCATAAGTATTTTACTTGGAGTATAGTACTTTCTCTTCCTTTCCCTCATTTATTTAAATGATAATGTGCATGTTCAGATTTATAAAAAACTAGAATCAGCAAATGTCTCATCTTAATTCTGCATTTTGTTTATATAGTGTAAATAATTTCAATTATCATGCTACTGGTTGATCACTGTTTATGTCATGATAAATCAAGAACTCTTCTATATTTGTGTTTTTCTTTTGTAAAATCTTTGAAATATTATCCTCATTTTGGTTATTTTCAATGTCTTAGGTTATGTAAACATTACTGTTTTGTTTATTATTTTTATTTTGTGTATATCATTTTGGACATCATATCTTGTTGTGTGTGTCAAGAGCATCTGTTGACTCACCCCCTTGGAAAACAAGACTTTACGTTCCTTTGGTGTCAATGGCTGCATTATTGTTTATGAACCTGCTGTACTGCTCAAGGGCAGTTAGGTGTTACCAGCTCAAATATATATTCATGTTTGGCTGCAGAATCAATGGAGAGCTGATCACTTCACTAATGAGCAAGGGACACAGACAACCAGCAGTATTAATGTAACCAACATCAGTTCCTTCTGTGTTATAGGAGTACGAAAAAAAGACATACAACAGAACCTAATGGGGGAGGGGGGTTAATGCCATTTATTTTGAAGCATGTTGTATAAAAATGCTCATTTTCTTCCTTCTTAACCATGGTAGAAACAATGAGAACATTAATAAATATTGTACTTATGAAGCTGTTGACAATGGAGGGGTAATATATCATAAATTTAGGTATTCATTTTTTACAATAAACTCCACTTACTTACATAAAAATAAGATGCGTTTTGGAAGAATATCTCCCATCTTCAGTTGCTCAACTTCTGAGTAACTGAAGATGGGAGATATTATTCCGAAACGGGTCTTATTTTTATGTAAGTAAGTGGAGTTTAATGTAAAAAATAAATACCTAAGTTTATGATAATGAGAATATTGTTTTAATCAGAAGCAGGATTGATGCGGCATATGCACTGTTTAAGTTATTGTAGTGTGTTTATTAATTTAGTATTATTGGAATGAAAAGTTCACTAAAGAAAATGTCCTTTAGATGGTTGTGAGTTATGTAGAAATTTTTAGAAGTAAGTATTGTGTTGTATCCTAATTGGTGGCTGGTAGTCTCCACCTAAGAGAAGCAGTTAAGAATGCTTTATTTGGGGACAGATCACCAAACAGGTAGGTCATATCTTGTATTCCACCCTCTCTCCAGCTGGGGGCCATGTAAGACAGTTAAATCATGTAAAAAGTTGAAACACACATTCTTTCACAAACTGGAATAATATAATAAATCTTATGTCATCTAGTAAAAAGCAAGAGTTCTGATTTTATAAAAATACTTTTATAAGCATAACCAAATTAGTAGTTCTTGTCATAGAATTTGATTTTCACAGGGAAAGGAATTAAGGGTTGTGACAATATCATAGTGATGTGGATATTAAACCTAGTTTGTTATCAGATTACAGTTTTTGTCTACTCACTTTGTGTGATATGGAAAGGACATTTTCTATCCATAAGTTTATTTTTATTGAAAAGCAAAAATAAGCTCAGGGCATGAAAACATGAAAAAAAGTATGTCACAAAATTTCATACACTCAGTTACTGGGAAAAACTAATAATTTGAGCATATCCTCTTATAATACTATTATTTGTTTTATTCATGGGATCTGATGATATTAATAAATTTTCAGATTCTCAAGCTTTAAGTGCATATTTGAGTTCATTTTTTGGTACTTTTAAGTGTAAGTCACTTGCCATGGTTGTTCCAGATATAACTGTAGGAACTTCTTCAACAATGCCTATTATTTTCTTCAACCTCATTCTAAGGTCCATATTAATCCCTGAAGCTGAGGCTCATATTGCAAGATGAGACTTTGTTAACTCAATTGCTGAACTCTTCAAGTAAGAGCTATATGCCATGTTATCATCTGTATTTGCACAAAAATATAGATGTATAGGATACTAGCATCGACTCTTCCCTGATGGCAACAAGCTGCTATTCACTGGTCTTATTCTTGTGATTACCATAACTGGTGGAATCTCCCTGTTGTTTTTACCAATTGTTCCACAACCATAAGATTTTGTTCACTTAATAGCTCATTCACCAAACAATTTATTATGAACCAATTGTCTATTGTGATATTAGTTCCAGAGCTCACAATTAGATCTACAAGTCTTTTTATAATACTTCTGGACTGATTATTTAGAGCATCAGGCTTCTTGCCAGCATGAGTTTCCATGTTCAATATATAGAACATATGTGAATCAGCCATTGCAAATATTTTTAAACCATACTTGCTAAGATCTTTTTGCATGTATTACCTGAAACTTCAGTGCCCCTGAAACTTTTGTAGCAGCATTTCATTGATGATGATATATTCAGAAACAATGTAGTCAGATTTACATAGCATCACAAAGATTTCGAAAAGCTCCCAAACTGGTACAAGGTTGTCAAGAAGTTCTCTTCCTATTCTGGTTCTAATATTATGAAGCCAAAGAGCATGAAGTAACATACAGAAGTGATTGTATCTCATCACCAGGCAAGAATGCTCAAGAGCACTACCATCAAATGACCAAAGGTCCTCACTATACTGATGTGATGATTTCATGGATCCTTTTAAGTGCACCAGTCCAAAAAGATCTTTATTTTACCAGCATTGTGTTTAAAACATTTGGAGGATGGTTGTATTGTTCAACTTTTATTATTTGTATATTCTACAATATTTTCAATAAGTGAATCAGACTTTTTTTCAGCAATTCATTACACTCTTTCTTTTGCTATCTTTTGACTCCAGGAGAATACATAACCACATTTCTTACTATTTATTGTGAATTTCTTGAGTGAGTGTGTACTTTGAATACTGTTATATTATCTTATCATATACAGTTAGATCCTACAATAACTGAAACTTGTTCCTTATTAACTGATTGCTTGCTTTCACTGTTGCAGTCTCTTCAATTGAATCCTCCAAGTCATCAATGAAAGCTTTATTCCTGTCATCAATTTTAAAACATTCAGATGGAGGTTTACTCTCATTGAAAACTTCATGTATTCACTGAACTATTTGTGTCTCATTATGTAAATTAGCATACTTAGTACTCATTAAAAAAAAAAACTTGTTGCACTTGCAAAGCAGACCAAAAATATTTAATGCATTTGGTCTCAGATGAGCATAGTGCTCAGAGAGAGCACACATTTGTAACAATTACTTAATAGCAAATGCTAAATGTCGGATATTTATCCAAATTCCTTGCCATGTAATCTTAACAATGGGACAAGAAACCAGCATGAATTATGTTTTCTAAATATGCTCTAAATATGAAATTAGAGGTACAGAGACATCATCTGAGATTTTCAGAAAATTTGTAAGCAATGGAAGAATGCTTGTAGTGAAGCTATTCTTTATGTGACAGTAACCACATTGTGAAATATTTTGTTATTTTTGAAAGCAATATAAAGTTTTATCAAGTGTGGCATTGTATTTAGAGTGGAATACAAACCATCATACAGATAAGGATAATATTTGAAAATCAGTCACTTTTTCATTTATTTTTTGTTTCATAGAGCAGTCACTAGGGGGTATGCAGATTGCATGTAGAGAACCACTGGAGTCACAACACAAATTATTTTCATTACATAGTAGAAATGATTTTGTAAATTGTTCACTTTCATAAACTAAAATTAGTGAACAATTGAATCTTAATTCATTTCTGATCATTAGTAGAAAATTATAGCATAATAAGTAAGCCTATTAAGTAAAGTCCAACTAAGAAATCTATTGCAGCAAGAAAGAATGCAATATAAGATGGCATTCTGAGAAGTCTGAAATAGACTTCTCGCCCTCTATTTGAGTTAACAGGAAAATGATTAAAGCATTTCTGGAAATGGTAAAAGCCATTAGTGAGTTTGATATGAGGTATCAGACTACATTAAATGCTAGGGAGAAAGTTGCTATTGACAAAATAAAGTGTGAAAAGTAAAAAATTATTAATGTTAGGGATAGGCAGTGACAGAACCAAAAGCACATTGAAATCTATAATTATACATAAAACTTTAAGAAAACTTAAAGAAGAAAAAGCCAAAAAGGTAGCTGAAGGTTCTTCATCAGGGACAGAGGAATTCTAAAGAAAAGAAAACTGTGTTTCCTATAGGTAAACCTTTAATTTTATTTTTATCCAGTTGTAATTTTCCACTTTTCTGAATGCTCAAACTGCTTAACACAAACAGTTTTCAAAAGATTTCTTGAAAATTTTCACACAGGATTTTAGATAAATGCTTAATAAAATATGGCATAATTGATCTTGTAGATGAAATACATAATTTGTTACTTGCCAATTTCTTTTAAATTATTTTGCAATACATTTTTTTTCTCCAAAATGGTTTGTCATAGACAAATGAAACATGCCATGTTCTGCAGCTACATTCTAAAGGAATAAAGACACAAAATTTTCCTCATTTATAATAACATTTTTTTATATGAAGCATTTCTTATAATACTAAAATTGCAACAAAAAGAGTAATAAAACAATTTTTTTGCAAAAACTATTATCAATATAAGAATGAAATTTACCAGGTATACTCAAATAATTCCTAAATTTAAAATAATATGGATTAAGTAGCTATTTTCACAGATGCATCCCCTTAAAGAGCATATTTGCCTGTATATTTTTGAATCTATTGTAATAATTGTAAATAACAAATTCTCTGTTCATAAGTCTTCATGACTGCTTTGCAAATTCTAAGAATGCTCCTGGAACTAATCTAAAGTGAATAGTGCATATAACTCTAAACACTTCTAATTAGCATTTGGCATGAGTGATTATAAAAGTTTAATTTTGTGTAATAGCTTACAATTCTATAAGGATTAATCTTGCATAAAAACACTTTCATACAACCACATATATAGAAAGAAATAATTTATATAAAAATTCTTTTCACTTTGCCCATTTCTCCCCTATTTTTAACCTTTAGGACTTTATTATGTATTATTCTAATTTATTAATTAAAGTTTTATTTATTGTCACTTTGCATTAGTCTTCTTGCAACATATGTAGATTGTGAACCAAATACTATAGGTTTAAGTCTGTAGGGATAAATGAAATAAAATAATGATGGTGCAAATTAGCTCAGAATTCTTGGCAGCTAAAAATTATCTGGCATTCACCTTCTCAGGGTAAGGAAAAACTCAGAAAAAAAAAAAAAAAAACCTTGACAGACAGCTTGACCTGAGCACGATATGAACCATGACCTCTGGATTATTAGTTGCAAATGCTACCTCTAGACCATGGAGGTGCACAATTAATAAATTTGTTAAGTGCTTTATAGTTTTATTAATTATGTTTTAATATTAAGTTTTAGTTTAGTGCCTTCTTTGGCATTAATATAATTTTTTTCTTTATTTTCCCATTTTTAATATTGTTGTGATTGAGATGTGTATATATTTATAAAGTATATGTCTTGTTTAATTTATATTGTTATATTTAAAAATGAAAAGGATATTAAAATATTATTTCTTACATATTCCATTCGAGTTTGTGTGTTACTTATGCCAATCAGAGTTGTAGTTCCTTCCTGGTATTGTGTAGATCATAGGCTCATCTTCAATCATGCCAAAGGTATTGAGGCATGAACACCATATGTGCCAGTTGCATTATGTTCCTGTTCATGTTGTGGCATCAACCAACACCTGCAATCATTTGGCCTTATGTTGCTCAAAAGCCAGGAGTACTCTGCAGGATGCTCATTTGGTGGCCTCTCCCCTTTTGGGAAAGTCTGTGCCATTCTGGCACATCAGCTTCTGTCAGCATCCATCTAGATCTTGCATGCCACTTTTTCATGTGGGCACCTATGTTAACACACATACACTTCGCATTGGCACCCACACATGAATTCTTCTTTGAGCAACATCATATCTTTATGCACAACCTGTGAACCCTCAGCAGTGAAAATGGGCATTAAACACTAAAAAAAGCTTTGTGCCATTGAGTTGGTGACTTAAAGCTGGGACTTCAAAGAGGCAATCAATACAAGGAAACCAAAGGAACAATGAGACTGTGCTCTTTCTCTGGAACAAACCTTTATCTTTACCTCTTTATTGTTTATTTGTAGCATTGCCACATTGTCAAGTGCAGTTTCAATAGACCAGGTGTAGTGCAAGAACTTCAACCTGGTGACTCTGCATCCAGGAATAGATTTTGTAAATGAATTTTGAATAGCATGCATGATGGAAAAATTGAACCTAATCTAATTTTCTTGCAGATGAATCTTGGCTTCACCTGAATTGGGCATGTTAATCCACAAAACAACCCATGTTGGAGTACAGAAAAAACCTAACCTGTTTCATAAGGAATCCCTGCAAAATGAAAAGATTTTTTTTTGATTAGATTTATTTACAGACGCTCTTCAACATCTCAGGTCATCAGCGTCCCATTCAAATCAGGGCGTGAAACAGCCAACAAATTTTGCTCAGAGGTCTCAAAATCAAAAGATAGGAGTGTGATGCACTATTAGTGGCTAGAGAATAACAGGTGCTATTATTTTTTTTTAAAGAAATAATTGATAGTGATAGGTATGTGTAGAAAATTTTGCTGCCCTTTTCTTGTGAATTAACTGTGAGAGAACATAGGTTTGCAACTTTCCTGTTGGAAATGCATAACATTTTCTACAATAGAGTTATCACTAGCAAAATATGGCTCTCTAGGTCCTCTGATTTAATACCCTGCAAATTTTATCTCTGGTAGGCATTAAAGGAAAAATTTTACAAGATAAATCCCTAAGCATTAGATGAACTGAAAAATAGCATTCATGAAGAAATTTTTTCAATTTCTCAGAGGAAACTGCAGGGGGTAATGGTTAATTTCACAAGCCAATGCTAGAAATGAATGGAAAATGAAGGGAGACAGTTCCAGTATCTTCTTGCTTGATAATAGTGAGTAATGGTATCTTTTAAGTGTTATTAATAACTTAGGCAACGATCATAACTGTGGACTTTCTCACTCCCATCCACTACAGTAACAGTTTAAACCTATTGAACAGCCGTTATGGATGGAGTGGTCCCGCGAAGGAATATTAACCCATTATAAATAATAATAAAGCTCTTTAATACACAAATAGTACCAATTCTAAAGTATGACAGATTAGTCACATGAATCCATCTCACAGAAAAGAACAAGGCTGAAAGCAAAAAGTCAAAGCACTGCACACCAAGTGAGCCATCATCTTCCTCTCTTATGACTCAATAGCTTGATATTGGGCCTTGGAATTCTAAAAGATGGACCCATGTCAAGGTAAAGAACATGGTTGAAATGGAAAAAGCAAAGCAATATATTTCAAGAGAGCAAAAGCAAGAAGATTGTGACTAGTGTACCTATTGGTAAGAGAGAGCCTCTTCATAGAAGACATAAAAAAAAGTTTTTCTTTTACTATCCACAGCAGTGGCAAAAGATATACTAAGAAAACTGCAGAAAAAAAGATGAGAAGTATGGCCAATTTTATGAAATAGGAGCCTTGGTTGACAAAAACCAGATTTAGCTAATTTTGAAATGGGGGACATCACAAGACTGGCAGTACACAAGTACCATCATCTATTGTGTACAAATAAAATCTTTCAATACCCCATAGGTACATTTTCATGTTAACCATATGGGAGAAAGTGCAAATGTTATCACATTAAAATATGTAACAAAAGAACAAAGTCGATAACTGAATACTCAAAAACCAGCATAAAAAGATTGTAAAATTTAAACTTAAATTATATATTTGTGTGCACTTATTAATTAATAATTAGTTCAATAAACAGATCAATATAGATGGTTAAAAAATAAATTAAATTGGAATTATGTTTACATTTTGTTTTGGTTTTAATCCAATTTCTGGGAGATTTTGAGTTCTGGAAGCCACAATGTCTATTTAGAAAAGCAGGGCAAATAGATACGTAAAAATAGATAATCATCATTAGGGAATCTCCTGGGGATTCCACCAACAATACTGAAGAAGATATTTTCTTTATTTGTTTACCGGAGTACTAATTCTACCATATTAATATGATACTATGATGGGTAACAAAACAAATAGAAACCTTATTAGTATCATAGATTTGGTCAATGCTTTTATGGTTAGATGCATGCAGTTAGAGGCATGTGACATTGCCTGGAAAATTGCAGTATTTGATAACAACTAAATATAGAATAAAATAAGATAACATATGGTCTAAGCCTCTGAAAATGTAAGTTAATGTATTAATTTTCTAGAAGAAACAAATAGAAATGTTTTATGTACTTACTGACAATCTTAGCTTGATATTCTTCCCGCAATTCTACAATTTTCTTTCCATCACTAGCATTTTCTAGTGAGCGCAGTTTTGACTTTAGACTAGACAATTCCTGTTCACGATTTTTCAATTCTTTTTCTTGGGATATTTTCATCCGTTCACATTTCTTCTTTTCTGCCTACAAACAATATACGATCTATACATTTACATTAATAGATTCCTGTATATTTTTGCCTTTATAAAAAAATTATGTTAATTATGCAAAGAAGCAAATCTTAGCATGTCATTCTTTTATAATATATTGTAAGAAAATTTAACCAAATTCATAATAACTCTATAAATTTTAAATTGTATCTACTGAGTTCTTCATTAGCAACCACTCTTTTCTCACCAGTGAAGAAGGGTATACATTTTCCAATATCACATGGTAGTGTCCAAATTTTTATTGCATTTTAATTTTTTTTTCTTTTGTTAGCTAATAACATAATTTAATATGAATATTTAAATAACAAAACAATAAAATTGGTACACACAAAATATGTAATATTTCAAAAACTGAATATCTCTCTTCATAAGCAAGCAAAGAAGTTACTCCTATATTACTCAGATAAAATGAATATTCAGTTGTATGGCAAGAAATTTGATATAAGTCATTATAAACAAGATAAGGTGAAGGAAAATGGGTTGCTGGTTTAGTGTCACCTAATTTTTACTAATTAAATTATATTATGAGCATTATTGCTTTAGGTTCAATAGTAGATATAGTTTTATTCTTTATGCAAGATAATTGCTGTCATCTCTCTATTCCTAAGACTGTTTTCAGGGACAATGATAGATAAGATGTTTAAAGTATTAATGATGCAAAAGAATATGGTGGGTCATTAGCTAAGAACATGCAACTATCATTGAACATCAATTAGAAACTATTGTAAATATTAAGTCATTATAAATTGAATACTTTACAAAGTTTAAGACTACATGTACTCCCATACCATTTTTGGAGCCAGAATTAGCAAACAAATATGTCAAATTCAAAATAAATTTCACATTGGAGCTAATACAGTGAAGCAATCAATTTATCTAGCGAGTTGATTTAATACTCTTATGCTCCACTTACCAATGAATTACACAGAACATGTTTCACAGGCCTTTGCCCACATCATCAGCTGTGTATCAACTGCAGGATTCACTGTAAGTTGAATGGACTTGGTGTAGCTCTTGTGGAGATTTTATGAACTTTTGGATTAATTTGTCTTCTGTTGGGATCTCAAAATTTATAACCTTATCTTCACATTTTTATAAACATTTTTCCCCATATTCCCAGCTTCAAGGATTTATCTATGAATTTCAATAATTTGACTTCCATTTCTGTATCATGTTTATCTCTCCAAAAGTGATGTGCAACTGCCAATTTATCTATCTGATTGTACCTGATGTTTCTCCAGCATTCCCTTAGCCTAATTCCAATGCTTCTTTTTGTTTTGTCAATATATATTGCCACTCCATTGTCAACAGTTTCATAAGTACAATATTAATATATACTTTGTTGCATTTCAAACAATTGGTTTAATATATTCCTGGTCTCTTCTTATTATGTATTCTATCTTTATCACCAGAGTTGAGCAGATTATTTACTGAATCTGTTCACTGGGGATAAAGTAATCCCAAAATCTTGGAGTATTTTCTGGAATTTTTTGTGGCCTAAGGATGATAAGTAAATTTCTGGGAATGGTAGTTTCTTTTTTGCTGACAACATTGTTACCTGTTTTAACCTCTTCTCTTGTTTGAATTTCTTGATTTTTTTGTCTACATTGTATTTTGTGTTTAGTAATTTAGAAATGCACATCACCAAATCATTTCCATACATTTTTAAAGTCTAGCACAGATACATGGATGATATCTTTGCAATTGTTAATAAGAAACACTTGCATGATGCTTTGAAATTGCTACAGCTACAAGATAGGGAAATTAAATTCACTTCTGAAACAGAACAAGACAACATAATTCCTTTCCTGACTTAAAGATTATAAGAATAGGCAATAATTTGAAATTTGGAATATAAGGAAAGGATATGCAGACTGAAAATTACATAAAGACCAGTGGCTTCAACCCGACAGCACACAAATATGCAGTTTTCAACAGCTTAGCACACAGACTCATTAACATACCCGTGAATGTGTTCAATACAGCAAAGAGTACTCTCACATGATACAAATGGCAAACATCAATGGGTATGGCCAAGAAAATCAAGAAATTCAAACAAGAGAAGAGGTTAAAACAGGTAACAATGCAGTCAGAAAAAAAAGAAATTACCATTCCCAGAAATTTACTTATCGTCCTTGAACAACAAAAAATTCAAGAAAATACTCCAAGAGTTTGGGATTACTTTATCTCCAGTGAACAAATTCATCCTAAATAATCTGCTCAACTCCGGAGATAATGATAGAATAACTGAGTAGAAGAAGCCAGGAATATATTAAACCAATTGTTTGGAATGCAACAAAATATATATTGGCAAAACAAAAAAAAAAAAAAAGATTGGAGTTAGGCTAAAGGAATACTGGAGAAAAATCAGGCACAATCAGATATATAAATCAGTGGTTGCACATCACTTTTGGAGAGATAAACGTGATGGGGAATGGAAGTCAAATTATTGAAATTCCTAGTTAGACCTTTGGAGTTAGAAATATGGGGGGGATATAAAAAATATGAAAATAGCATTATGAACTTGGAGATCCCAACAGAAGATAAATTAATCCAAAAGTTCATAAAATGTACACAAGAGCTACACCAAGTCCATTCAAATTAAGTGAATCCTGCAGTTGATACACAGCTGATGATGTGGGCAAAGGCTGTGAAACATGTTCTGTATAATTCCATGGTAAGTGGAGCATAATAGTATTAAATTGATTCACTGTCTTATTAAGAATAAACATGTATGTCCTTGAATTCTTAGGCTAACTAGAGTTAGAACATTGACAAGGGTTTAAAAAGCCCATAAGTTTTGCATTTTCAGAAATTTTTATAGGAAAGAATTGTCAGCTAGATAGGACAGATGAAATATATTGTTAAGGTTTCAGAAATCTGAAGGAGGGAGAGGTTATAAATCCAGGAATGATGTACTGAAAAAGTTTTATAACAACAGGGTTTTTATTTTTTTTAAAGATAAGATTAAACTTAAAATTCCAGGGATGTAGTAGTAATGAGATTAATTCATTTCCTCCCAATTACATATGTTGCATTGCAACTCTTTTATGCTCTGGGAAAATGTAGGATTGTAAAAGGAAATAAGATATTTTTGGTGCTTAAATTTTTATGATAAGTTTTATTTATTGACATGTTATCACAAATATGTCCATGGATAGAAAAAGAATAAGAGCTGGATCTCTCTGTGGTAAAGAATTACAACTCTAAAAATGTTATAAAGCAGTATGTTTTAAATGTATTTCAATTGACTTGCAGAAATGTCAGTACTAGTAAAGGAGACATGGAAGATGAGTTAAACAGATATTTTGAGCTTATATTGAGAAGCTATTGTTTAAAGAATTCTAAGCCAGAGTCCAAAGAATAAATATATTATCACTTATATAATGATGCAGGAATACTGGCCTTAAGGAATTACTCTTCTAAGCAAACCATTAGAGTTGGTCATTTTTGTGATTACAGTACTGGTTTTAATCTAAAGGCAATGTTTTCATCAAAGTACCAATTATGTATGAGAACTATAGCTTATATTTTTGTGCTCCTAGATATGTACTAATTATGAAATTAGAAGCATTTGTACATAATACCAGGAGTAGGTAGTTACCAAGAAATGTTCAAAATAACCGCCACAGTTGGCCGAGGTTGTTAAATCGCAGACTCGTGAGGAGGTCTGGGGTTCGAATCCCGCCAGGACTGTCCTCCCTGACTGAGATTTTTTCCAGGTTTTCCTCAGTCCTCATAAAAGGCAAATGCTGGGGAGATACCCTAAACTTAGGCCTGGAACGTTTCCTTCCTTAAAAATAAATCCTTTCTCCATATATCATTTCATTTCATGTATCACCAGTGTCCATCATCTGTGGTGCTTCTACAGCAAAAACGGGCATTAAACACTATTCATTCATTCAGAATAATCTAAACAAAACACTGAAAGCTGGGTTCAAGTTCTTTGAATATTGCATTAATGTTAACTAGTTCACATATAATTAAGATTATTGTGTAATGAGTTCATCCACTTACTTGTTTATATGTACAACCTGTTTTGCTGACTGTTGTCCACATCCCCTGCTAACTGTCAACTGCAAAAATTCATGGCATTCCTTTGGGGATGCATATTTTGCTCTAGTGGAGGTGTAATGGATTTAAATTGTATGTTTTCATCCCAGAAAGTGTTGAAGTTTATAAATCTGTCACTGTATTTGTAAATATAGATTTTCTCCCATGTTGCCAGCTTTATAGGTCCCCTTGTTGACTTTAAGAGTTTTCCTTTTTTTTCAATATATTGTGGTTTTCTGTCCAGAAATGAGGTGCTACCACTGATTTCTCCTTTTTTTTTATTTTTTGTTTTTTTTCCATTTTATGTTCCTTTTAACTGTGTCTATGTTTTTCTTTGTATTTTTCCAAAACAGGCTTTTTCACATTCTGCACATTTAATCTGTTTTTTCCACTGGTAGAATACTATCATTAATATTGACATTCAGGAGATTTTTAACAATAATTATACTATTGGTGCCAATGTAATACTAAAATATTTTATAATATTTTCAAATATGTGTGTAGCTCATGGATGATATATGAATTTTTTAAAAATTATCTGGTCTTTTCTTGCTGAAAGTGTTGTGGTTTCTTTACAGAAGTTCAAGAGGCAGAAACTTATTAAAGAAACCATAACACTTTCAATATGAAAAGATCAGATAATTTTTTAAAAATTCACATTTCATCCAAGGGATATGCACAAGTTTCAAAATATTCTAAAAGATTTTAATATTAGATTGGTACCAATGAATAGATTTAATGTTAAATCTCTTGAATCGCAATATTAATGATAGTGCTCCACCAGAGGAAAAAGCAAGATATTTACCAAATAAAATGTATAGAGTGAAAAAGTTTATATTGGAAAAACAAAGAGAAACATAAGCACATAGTTAAAAGAACACTTCAGGAATATAAAATATAAAATAAATGGAGAAATCAGCAGTAGTACCTCATTTCTGGGCAGAAAATCCCAACAAAGTGAAAAAAGCAAAATTATTAAAGCCAGAGCACAGGGACCTACAGAGCTGGCAACATGGGAGAAAAATCTATATTTATAAAAACAGAAAGAGATTGATGAACTGTGACACTTTTGGGGATGAAAACATAAAATATAAATTCTTCATACCTTTACCAGAGCATAATATGTGTTCCCCAAAGGAACACCATGAATTATCCAGCAGATAGCTTGGTCTGCCAATCATGTTCTACTTATAAACAAGTACCTAAGCAGAGTCATTAAGAGGGTAGTTCCAGTCAATCATACAATAATTTTAATTATATGATTAGCTTTGCTGTATAAGTTCCAATTAGCATTTCTTTTTTTTTTCTTTTTTTTTTATTTATGGATGCTCTTTAACATCTCAGGTCATCAGCGTCCCATTCAACTCAGGGCGTGAAACGGCTGACAAATTTTGCTCAGAGGCCTCTCTTTCAGGCTTGAGGTTCTTTTTCGTGCTGCAAATGTACAACACGGGACCCACAGCTTTACTTCCCTTCCGAAGGAAGCCATACTTAGAATTTTTACGCCCGAAAAAATTCATCGGTCCTGGCCAGGTTCGAACCCACGTTTTGGGTTTAGGAGGCAAGTATGGTAACCATTACACCACCAGGACCGACTAATTAGCATTTCAATTTAGTATATATATGCTACATACTGATTTAATTACCTGCAGATTGAGTTCAAGCTCAGTTGTTTTGCCACTCATTTCTGTTCGAACTTTCTTTAGGTCTGTTTCCAGCTTCTTAACTTTATCTTCAGAGACCTTCTGAGACTTTTCTGCCTAAAAATGAAATCTATTATAAATATGTAAGCAAGGGAAATAATTTCATATTTATTAATTGCCATTATAGCAACTTTAGAAAATCTACGGCATAGACCTAACATAAATAAAATAATTGTTATCTTAATTGACTCTAAGGCAGTACTCAAGGTATAATGAATTACAGTTACCCACCAACATGTGCTATAAATAAAATATGAAAATTATATCATACAATCCAGATTAGAAATACAAAAATAGTTTTACAATGGATCCTGAGCCACATGGGATTGAAGGGAAATGAGATTGCTGATACTTTAGCAAAAAAAGGAACCCCCATAAAATTAAAACTACCTTTTGAACTAAACTTCCCTCTAAATCGAAACTCATAAAAGATTAATAACTGAACAAAAACAACAAAATATATTAAAAAAAAAAACTTAAAGGAAAACCATATGAAAATCTAAATAGTCTCTAACATCTTTTATTGAAACCAAGAAAAATTGAAGTTGTCCAATTCCACTTAATTGTTGGGCACGATTGCCTGTCAGAACATTTCTTCAGGATGAAATTAATCAAGGACAGCCACTGCCCACTGAGTAAAGACATGAATACTATAAAAAAACTTCTACTGAAATATAGCCAAGTAGATAGCAACAAAAAAATATAAAATAATTTGGAAGCCCTTTATTGGGAAGCTAGGGAAAAAATTATAAATGTCAGCATCCCTAATGGTCACTAGCAACCAACCAATCAACCATATTTATTAATTGATTATTATGAAATATATCAAATATGGCATGCAAAATTAAACAGATTTGTTGATTTGGTTTATTTACGAATGCTCTTTAACCTCTCAGGTCATCAGCGTCCATTCTCCGGGCATGAAATGTCTGACAAATTTTGCTCAGAGACCTATTTTTTCAGGTTTGAGGTTCTTTTTTATATAAAAAATCTATGATATGGAACCCATGGCTTTACTCCCTTCTGAAGAAAGTCATACTTAGGATTTTTATGCTCAAAAATATCAAATGATCCTGGCAGGGGGATTGAACCTGCAATCTGAGTTTACAAGGCAAGTATGGTCACTACTGCACAACTAGGACTGACAAATTAAACAGGCCAACACATGGATGTGAAAAGATCATCATAAATCCTGACATAATATATATAATGACAACAACCATAATAATAATAATAATAATAATAATAATAATAATAATAATAATAATAACAACAACAACAACAACAACAACAACAACAATAATAATAATTGAAATAATTCAACTTTGGCTGTTATGCACACAGAAATAGTAGAGTTTAAAAATCAAATTAACACTGACTATATATTAAGACTTCAAACTTTCTGCAGCTTGTTCTTCTACCAGCATTCATTCAACAACTGCTTAGAATTCATTTCATATACATGGTTATTTATTGCTATAGAACATTGGACAGATGGACAAATGAATATTTATATCACAAGCAAATTTTGATTACCATTGGGAAATGACACCATGGCAGTGTCTTTTGGAGTTGAAAATAAAGTTACTATTTAATATATTTTTAACATTATAGCAATAACAAAAATTGATAATAAGAAGTTTCAATTTCAAATTTGAGCATTACAATTATAATGGAGAAAACCAAGGTTTCTTCATAACATGTTTCTTATATGTTATCCATCTGGAACTAAAAAATGTCTATTAATTTCATGAAGCAATTGTTTTCCTTGTACTTATGTTACTGTTCACATTTTATGCACTATAAGAATGTTTAATCAGAAATTAATGTTAATTTTAACACAGCACATTCTACTATAGATTATCCACTCATTCAATATAAAAGAAATGCTTTCCCATGTATAGAATTGACAACACTTGAAATTGCTTTTATTTTCTCATGTTATAGGTGATTTAACATTATAATTTTCTCATTAAACTAAAAACACCCATAAAATGAATGGTTAATATAATCAGAAAATTTTTTCCTGATCTTTTTATGTATATTTTCCATTATTATATTTTGGAATCAATAGGAAGGAAATGTAAAAAATTTGAATTCTGGTATATAAGATACAATTTTTAAAGCCAAAATATTTTTAATTTTTATGTCATATATACATAATATTGATGCTTTTCTATTATGCTTCATGATTATCAATCTCTGGGATAGATGTTTGGTTCTTCATTAATAATCCTAATAATTAATGGCAATGTTATTGTCTTAATAACTGCACTAAACAGCATCCCTGGCATCTATTGCTTATTGTATGCCAATGATCTGGTCTTTTGAATAGAGATGTTAAAATATAATACCCAATTAAAAATAAAAACATTAAATACAGCTCTAAAGCAGCTCGAAGCATGGCATAATGAAAACAACTGCAGATCAATTTGTGAAAAACATGGTATCGATCCTTCTAATTAACTAACCAAGGCATTTACTCCAACCTTAAATATAAGAAAACTGCAGTTTTGGAAGCTGATTAATTCACATAGCCAGGCGTCAAGCTGATGATAAATTAATCTGGAAAAATCAAAAAGAGAAGATTATGCTCCAAAATCCAAGTATCATAACCAGGTGTCAAGCTGATGATAAATTGATCTGGAAAAATCAAAAATAGAAGATTATACTCCAAAAATCCAAGTAGACCAAATATCCTGAAGTGTTTGGCCAGGACTAAATGCAATCTTAAAACATTAACAACCATGTACAAAATGTACATCATATTAAACCTCCTCTATTACTGTGAATTGCTATTAATACTTCAAATAACCCACTACTATTCATGTTCACCTACACGAATCCAACCAAATAGGAAACAGATTACTAAGAAAGCTCTTTTACTTTATGAAAAGCTTATTAGGACTACAGAGAGCTATTGGCTGGCATATAATGATGCAAAAAGGAATCTAAAAACTAAAAACTTAATAAGGATTCATCCAGGATCCTAAAACTACAATACCATATAAACAATGATCCTCAATCACTACAGCTATAGAAAAAAACATCAATAATTGTATATACAATCAGCTGCTTCCTGGACTTCAAACAACTCACCAGTGCACATAAGCAATTTGTCTTCACTTATATACAGATGGATCTAAAATAAAAAACTACACAAATGTGTCAGCTTGAATGTCAAGTACTGCAAACTCCTCCTCCTACATAGCAGTTGAACAGCACATGTTAACGTATGATGGGGATATTAAGGCTATCAGAGTAGCTGTAAAAGTATGAGTGAATGAATGAATAAACAAACAAATAAATAAATAAAATAGCATATAAATTAAATCTGTCATCTAACACTTTTTTAAAGTTTTTATAATTTTTAAAAAATTTTAATAAAGACATATAAATTGTTTGTAGAATATTTTGTAATATTCTCTAGTGTGCTGATTCTCTTTTGTCAATGTATTAAATAAAGTACATCATTGGGATTAATAATCAGAAAAGAGATTATTCTGTCATTATTCATTTTGCTTCAAATATGATTATTATCATATGTGACCATTATCAAGTACTACTATTTTTATTACAGAACAATAAGAAAATTTACAAAAAATTCTACACATTAAGAAGTTTGATCCAAAGACTCAAGAATATTTATGGAACATCTATATTAATGCAGTATATTCCTTTCTAGCTGATTTAGTGCCACAAAAATTGTTTTTATGTAGTACTAATTTAAATTTTAATACTAGATTATTGAAGTAAGAGATGTCTAATGTTCTCATCAATTAGTAGCTTTGATAAGGTACTTCATGAAGCATAAAATAAATATATAACTATCAGTATCAGAATTTTGATAAAATATTTCTTTGAATCCAAAAAGTATCATAAACCTTTTATACATGCCTTTTCTAGCTTAGTTAAAAGCTCTTCCACCTTGACTTTACTTGTTGCTAACTCATCTTTCAGAGCCTTTATCTCTTGATCTCCTGCAGATGCTATTTTTGTGCTTTCCTTTTCTGCTTTCACACTTTCTTCCTGTAATATAATCCATTGCAGATTAGGAAATCTAATGCAATATTATTCATTTGTATTAATGGTAGAGTTTTAAATATAGCATCATTTAAAGAATCCACAAGTATTTTAATTTTGATCTCTTTATGTGAAAGAATTTAAACACATTTATGGATCTTGAAAAATGTTATGCCACTGGGCAAGCCATTTTATTTTCATGTAAATATTAAATACAGTTTGAGAAACAAAAAATGTGAAAGGCAAATAAATTCTATAAACATTCAACTAATATACATATACTAATATACATTCAACTATATTCATGTAGTAGTAGTATTTATTTCTCATGCATCACATACAGATTTTTTTTAAATATAAAGTAGACACAAATAATAATAAAAAAAAACATTATTTTTAAATATGACAATTAGGAACAGTGCCTTTGGCAATTCCAGAAGGCACTGAATCCAATCAAAATTTATTCCAATTTGATTGGCTCAGCCCGCCAGTCCCCGGTTCATCAGCAGCTACCTACTGGAATATCCAGGGGACCTGGCTTCGATCCAACCAAAAGCAAAACACAACATTAAAAGTAATTTATACATTCAATACAATATTAAATTATATTTCCTACAATACTAAACCTTCCTTCTTTTTTAATTAAACCCATTTGGCCAAATGTCTATCCTTGAGAGTTGCTTATTCCTTAGGGCCTTGTACGCACTAACACCCTGGTTATTGGTGTATAAGGATCCTATTTAACTAATATTACATAACCAGCACCATACCCTCCCCTACTCATTTCATCCTCCTTTCACTACCTGACAATACTATACCATTTCTCAAGCACTTTTCCTAAGTATTTTAACTGACAATTTTCCAACAGATGAATAGGCAAAATTTGCCTCTAATATAGCCATCACATTTACCAGATTTGATGACCTAAAATATTTTTCTTGGGGTTCTGTCAAGTTACAAGTATACAAAGCTAAAATAGGAAATTTCCATGAATTGAAGAACTGCATTGGAAAAGCAGAAGCATGCGCAGGTATTTCAGGTGATATGCTTACATATGTCTTTCCAGCTGCATTTGGATGTTGCACACAATGCTTTGCAATGGATGGCAGCTATGTTGAATTAAGATAAAAAGTACATATAAACAAGAGTACATACCATATCTATGTGATAAATTTCATTTGCATGAAAATGCTTATTTGTGGTTAAAATCTTATCCGTGGTCAAAATGATTTTGACCACAGATAAGAATTTGTCTCATCCTGCTAATCCATCTGAAAAGGGGGGCCACACAAACCTGTTTCAAATAATATTTGCACCTTATGACTTCCTTAAATCTAAAATTAACTCTGTCACTAAGTTTTGCTAGAAACATTATTTAAATGAAATAATAAAATGATTAAATATAAACAACATTAAACAATAAGCTGAATGTGATGATCTTACCAGATTCTCAATCTTTGCATCCCTTTCCACCAGAGCATTTTGCAAGTTGTCATTTCTCTTTTCTAGATCAGCCACTTGCTTCTTGAGGTTTTCTTGTTCAGCAAGCCAGTTAGATGTCATATCGTGCTGTTGAACTTCATTTGCTTGAACCTTCTGTTTCTCTTCTTCCAGCTTATGCCACAGGACAAAGGATATGTTTCAAGGAAAGGACACGAGGTTTTTTTTTCCATTAATAGTAAAGGTATTATAACAAATACAATTTTAAGAACCGCAGAGATATTAAAAATAGAAGCATGGAAAGATGTAGCACCAAATTGTCAGAAAGGAAAAAAAAGGAAAAAAGAAAGAAAACAATGTTAATGTTTGCTAGCAACAATGTGATTAATTCCAAGTACTTTAAAATGAAGATATTTGTTATTTGCACTTATTTATCAGTTCAGTAATTCTTATATAAGATGCATACTTCTGCTTTTATTGTTAGAAGTTTACTATTTCACAAGTATCTACTTAGCATCTTAAATTAAGAATCTATGAATGAACAAATCAGTTATTTTTCTTTACAAATATTTGTAAATTTGCATTAGTGATTAAAACATGCTAAATATTTAATACACATATACTTATTTACATACCTCTTTTTCAAGTCTTGCTGTCTTTGTTTTGTTACTGCTGAGCAATTTTTCAGTCTTTTTCAGTTTTTCTTCCAATTCCTTGGTTTTTTTCTCAGCATCAGTTATCCTCTTAATCTTCTCCAGCATCTTATAAAAAAAAAAGGTTTAATCTGTTATGATGTGTAAATTTTTCGATGAATGTATTTAAACCATTTATATTTTTTCCCTGCCATCTCTCTGGATCTACCTGCATAAACACTTTAACACTATAGATTTAAATAGCGGGGATTTTCATAGTGAAATATACTGTAATATACAAATTATTTATGAGGAATTCACTCAAATTTCACTAGTTTTGTTCCACTTATTTTGAAATCTTTTGAAAGCTGTTGCCTTTATTGTGAGTGGAACCATGCTGATGATGAAGGTAACAGCCTTTGAAACATGTCCAAATAAGCGGAACAAAACTAGTGAAATTTGAGTGAATTCCACATAAATAATTTGTTAAATTAATATTTTAACACTAGTCCACATTACAACTAAAGATATCCTTCTCTTCTTATCAAATTGTGGAACTGGAGTTAAACCTGATTTTATTACTACAGCCTGGATTTCTATCTAATTACTTCCTGTCTACCCATCAATATATTACAAATCTTTGCAAATTAAGCTATTACCACTGATATAATAAAATATATATTTTTACGTAATTTGACAATTACTACATATTATCTCTTATAGAGATACATATTTACAGTTATTTGTCATGTTACTTCTCTCAAGAAATATATCGCAGTGCAGAAAAAAAAGCTTTTAACAAGTGTGAGGCTATTCTCCAAAAAACCAAGAAGCCTGTAATAATAATGGTTTTCTATTATATCTTAGTGTGCCACTTTTCTTCCTTTATCTGTTTCTAAAAGGCATTCTCCCTGCTTAGGGCATTGAATAGTCAAGCAAAGAATAATGGTCATATAAAAATTCACTTAAAGGTTTTCCTCTTAAGGACTTAATTCTCTGAACAAGAAGAATAACATACTTTAACATGTTTCACTTGCTATTTTCACCCTACTAATTAATTTATTTTGTCATCTTTTCTCCGCCTTCAGAGGGTGCAGAATGTTGTACATTTAAGTTCGTTTGTTACCAAAGACATAGATACTGGTTACAATTAGAATGGCCCCTGTAGCATCTCCACTTTCTGCAAAGCTATTATGGGTTGTGAAGATGATGCATTTACTAAGGATAGAAAAGCACTGGTGTGTACAATTTGTGGTCAGAAAATTGGATGAAATCAAAATCAGAGAAGCATACATGTTTTATTTTACATATTAAAAACAAGCAACTACATAAATAAAAAATTAAGTCCTCATACTCTAATAGAACAATCTTTTAATGGAAGATATTAATTCTTCAAAGATATGTGTTGTTCTCACAACTGTGAATGTTTCTTAGAATAACCTCTATGTTTCTGAATTTTTCTCTTTTTTGAGAATTATTATGGTTGACAAATCCCTGATTAGTCTGCACTTAGAAAAAATTATCTGGACTTAAGTTACCAAGAGAAACTACTAGAGGTGCATGTTGACATTTGCATGGCCATGAATGATACAATGGATGAATAGACAGTAGATTGTTAATCTCATCATTGGAAAACTCACTCCAGAAAAATTCCCTTTCTTCTGGTCTCTTCTAAAGTACTGGTATTTAAAATCATGAAACAATGATATGTTTTGTAAATGCTGTTATTAAAAGTACTATGACATGAGGGTGCTCAAGAGAAAAAGGTACTAGTATTGTATTCAGATGCTGAAGCATACATGTTGAAAGCAGCTTATACACTGTAAATATTTTATCCTAATGGAGCTATTTCACTGCAGATCATGGACTCTAACATGTTGTTGAAGAAAGTAAAGTCATTCAAGAGGTAATTTTTAGCATGAATATATATTTACAGACCAGCAACAGAATATGGCCCCTGAACATCTGAAAAACTACCTGTCACTTGCAACATATAAAACGAATGTAAAAAATATGTTTAATTAATATAATATAGGCATGCGATTAACTTCACATCATTTTATCTTGATCGGTTTGCACTAATTCATATAATTTTGTAAGCAAAATAAATCAAAGATAATTTATGGCATGTAATACTAACAAATAACATTAAATATACTATTTTGGAAAAATTGTTATTTTTATTAATTTACACTTAAATTCTACAACACTAGCATTAATATAAATCTTTCTATTTTCAATATCACATTTTTTTTCTGATATTACATATTTTGCCTGATTATATTACATAAATATGTACATATTTTATCCTTGTTATCACACATAAACCCAGGCCCTAGTCCATAATTTATGTTAATGTTTTCCAAGCTACTATTTTCTCTGCTATTTTTTTTTAAAGAATAATAACTATCCTACATTTTTCTGCTTTACACACTGCCAAAAACTAATGTTTATTTTGTATAAAAATATTATACACACACAATATACTATATAGAGTATGTTATTGAGCATTAGTTATTAATATTGTCCTCTCATTTAAAGTTTTATATCTTGGCCACCAAGCTTGCAGTAGCTGCCCTACTAGAGGCAGCACCTCTACTTCAACTCCACTTGCTAATATTGTTGCCATACATCAACTAAACAAGTCAAAGTGTGTTCAGGAATATTAAGTTTAGCCATCACAATTTTTGCGATTTCTTGTTGATCTTTTCTTTCATTTTATGAAAACTCTATTTGTTGCACTAATTTTAAGAATTGCAAAAAATTTCAAAATTTTGTTAGAGAATGTTAAGACTTGTGTTAATATTGTCACGGACGCTATTTTTGGGCGGTAAATATTGGTAAAGTGAAGTCATTTAGTTTGAATTAGAAATTTCTCAGAATAAGACATAGTTTTTGGTTCATCCATATTTTTACCGTTTTGTCTTAGCGTGAGATACTTAGTAGTTTATTGTACAGCAGGAAAAGATTGTTTTGCCACTTCCTGTGACAAACCCAAGGGTTTTCACCATGACATCAGTTTCCTTTGAGGAATCTGCAAAAGTCCCGTGGGCTTCAGAATGTCATGTGTCAATCAGGACGTTTAAGAGCTTTCATGTGTTGCTCTGTGATCGGCTGTTTTAATTCAAACCTAGGGCGGTGGCACACCACATTTGGTAATGCCTCTGGCCCCCTTCCTGGGGTACGGGATTCTATTTAAGAGCCTGCAGATTCCTGCAGGGCAGGCAGAAAGAGAGAACATAGAGATTAGGCTGGGGACCTACTAGGCCGACCGAGAAGCTTGAGTCTGCAAAGGTCCTATTATGACCACGACAGACTCGTTCTACAACCATACAAGAAAAATGCGCAGTGTACCTCAGCGCATCAATCGTAAAAACCTCTAACACAAGTAAATGTACCGTGAACTGCAGTCACTTCCTCCTCACTCTAACGAGAAACGACAAACATGTAAGTACCATTTTTTTCGCTCACCCTACTTCAATCATTACTATTCACATCTAACGTGTCCATATCTCTTTTTATAGATGCGCGGAATACATTCACTTCTTGAACGAAACTCATTCGAAGTACCTCTCTGTCAACGTATCCACAGGCGCCCACACCATCACCATTTTGAAGTGCGGACGACGACACTATGCTACCCTGCACAAAATTAAAGAATTGCCCGAACTCCTTGAAGAAGCCGGCCCGCAGATCGACCATCATTTCGACCCAACCACTAAAAAGGAAAAGTTATAAGAAATTTCAATTAAACGATAAATACACGCTCCATTTCAAACAAGTTTTTGGTACACCTGCTATCATTATTAAAAACTCTGAGAAAAGACTAGGTATTGCAGCTATCTTCAAGAATGAATGAGAATAAAAACCCTATACCATTACAAATTATCTTTGACTCAAACACATACTTTCCCAATAGGTATGTATCCCCAAACCCAAAGCAATAACCTTGACTACTTCCCAGATACGTGCCTTGTTTGTGGAATTAACAGACTCCTTTGCGGTTAGCATGTTCCAGCCTGCCTTATCTGACTACGCCAGACCCTGTTGCAAGTTTTATCTTGTTTAGTGACGTCTTATGGCCTTGAGTCACACCTGTGTGTACAACTATTTTGCAAAGCACTGTGCAATGTACGTCATCAGAACCTAGCGGAGCAGGCAACATGATCCACGGTTAACTTGTTAAAACCTTCCCAATTTACTTCCCGAAAAAAGTTCCTGGCTTAGTGACGGCATATGCCAACGGTTACAACCTGCCTTCCTACGCAGTATATCTGACTTTCTCTTCCTTATTCACATTCAGTCGCTCCTTGTATGTTGTGTCTGCATGCAGCGTAAAGTGCTAAAAGATAGCACCAATCATGATCAGATACCTTCATTCATCGCTAAGAGATCTCACCTATAAAGCTCCCTATGTGTTGTCGGAGCAAGATCACTCAACATCCAATACGGAAACAAAATCGTGCTGAGACTCGAGGGCGGAAGAGAAGTCTTCCTACCTTCTGCACATAACATGTTCCCCGAGGACACCATATGCATAACCTCAACAAGGCATTGTTCCAAATAATATGCAACGGTACAGAGTTCCTCCCCAAAGGCAACAGAAAATATATCAACTTTCAGATGCACCTACAGAGTACAGCATGAATACAAATTACTTCGACGTTGGTAAATATCGCACTTTATATTTCTTTAATATTTACATACTTTCCTCACTGACATTATCCTATTCTATAACTATTCTTAATCGGTTTCAGGCAGCAATCTACTGGTTTCTTTTTCAAATTGACGCACAGGAAGATGCCTACATCAAATCTACCCTCATCACCGGCAAAAAACATAAAACCATAACCAAGGGCCAAGAACATTGCAGGCAACATCCTTCAAAAATGAGTCAATTTCCTAAAACTACACCAGGATGCTGCCAACACAAGATACTGTATCCATGAAGACATCATTTACCAACTACCTAATTTAAGTATTTGTTGCAAAACCATGTGTGTAAAATTACCAAATTTACGTAATATTACTTTTCCCTTTTCAATTTAAAACTTCATTGTACATGTTTAAAACATGTGCCTGCTGGGAAAAAAAAATTGGTATTGTTAATTTTTTTGCTCTTTGGACTTCAGGTTAAAATTAATTTATTTAGAACTGTGTAATGGCACCCAATGGTGCTAGTATTTTTTTCTGCATCATTTTGCAATCATTGATAAATTATAACCAGTGTCAGAAAGTTAAAAAATATACCTTTGCCACAAATTTGCAATTTTATACCAATTTACACCAACTTTTGCATATGACTTTATCAGAAATAATTGCAGATTCATGCGGATGCTATCATGAGAATGTACATATGTATTAAAAATAGCCACAGCAGAAGAACATTCCATGTTACCTGTGCTTAACTGGGGCAGCCTTTTGCATAAAATAAATATTTCAAATGTATATACATATAAGAGATTGTGACCAAATGTTTTAAAAAAAAAGCTGAGTGCAAACTGGATATCATTTTCATATTAAACTAGAAAAGCATTCAGATACATTTGTAAATAAAACAAATAATGCATCAAATGTTATATCATATTAGTGCTTAAAACTATTACAGCAGTGTTGTAGATGTTAGTTTCAAGTGCCTACCATTAAATTCTTTGTTTTTGTTAAAAAAAATAAAAATGAAATATTTTTAAGAACTCTTTAGGCATTTAGGATATTAAAATCTAAAAAGAATATTCTATGTTTATGAAACATAAATCATTTGATTTGAAAAAAAAAAAAATACAATGAACAAGAATTTTATTTTAAAACGGAAGCAAGGGACAAAATATGTAGCTGAATAAGGGGAAGTTATGTTACTGTTATGTGCTAAATGTATCTAAGCATAGCAGGTTTTCCTATTGTCTCCTATACTGCATGACAATTACACAAAATAGGTGTTTCAACCTGCACTATCAATTCAAGGTTGGTGGTTTTGTATTATAACATGAAGTTAAAGAATAAATCAGAATATTTTAGTTGCACTCATGTAGTTAGGTTTAATATAGTATAAATGTATGAATTATATGTTTGCTGCTGTCAGAGAAGCACACAATTTTTGTACTAAGTACATTTTAAAAATGAGATGTATTATTGAAGATAAGTTTTAATTTGTTTACAGAATATCGGAATCCACACAGTGAAACTTTTGTTAATCTATTTTGATTTAAAGTAAAACACTAAAAATCATGTCGTCACATGTACCAAAATTACTTTTATTACTTTTATAAGTGTGTTTGTGAAACTTAAAGAGAGTTTTAATGTGACGATATGATTTTTAGTGTTTTACTTTAAATCAAAATAAGATTAAGTTTTAATTGTTTTATATTCATCAAGAAGTCTAAGTGAAGAAGGAAAATGACACTTTTTAACAAAGAAAAATTAAACAAAATTGGTGTTTGCTTAGAGGGGAGTTCCAGAACAGCATTAAAGCACTTAGCACAATAGGTGGAATTGTCAAAATCTTACATGAATATAAATTGCATAAGTTGAAGCTCCATAAAATTTGCAGACAGCATTAAGATGTGAAATTAATAATTAATTTTTGTAGACAGTTCTAAGAGACCATTTACTAAAGAATAGTTCAACTTTATTAATTTTATTTAGTGATCAGACTTTGGGCTCACCTTGGAGATATGTTACAAATGAAAACAATCATTATTGGAATGCCAAAAATTCACAGCAAATACTAAAAGTACCTCTCCATGATTTAAAATATGGGGATATTTGCTATGAATGTATACAGTGTCATTCTATTTTTTAATATACAATAAACTGAGAAAAATGCACTATTGACCCCATTGTCACAGTAAAACAGTTCCCTTAGTATCAAATTCTTACATATAAGTTTAATAACAAAATATATAAAAAATGATGTATTAAACAGAAGTTGTTGACTGCAAGACAATATATTATTTGATAATAGCAATCAGCAGTAGAGTTGAGCATAGGTATCAAGTGGGAAAAAATTGTTATTCTAAAAAAGTATAGACAATATCATGAACTTTGAGATTCTACCAATGAATTGTTTGAGAAAGCTTATTTTACTGCTGCCAGATGATGCCAATTGGTCTATAGCTGAAAATGGAAGAAGAATGCTCTAGAAACATGCTCTAAATTTTAAACCAGTAAGTGAAGTAGGTACTTATAATAGTGTTACTACTGTGACTGCTATTATCAAATGATATACATACTAAATATTTTATTTAATTGTTTACATCTTAAAATAGATTAATTATTTGAGACAATTTATCTTTCTTATCTCTTTTACCTCTTTTTGAAGCCTGGTTTTCTCTGTTTCAATCTTAGAAAGTCCTTCAAGCTTTTCCCTTAATGTTGCTCCTTGTTTCTGCTCTATCTCCAGCTCCATCTTGAGAGATTCAATTCTCTGTACAAACACACTGATTTCATCTTGTTTTGCTGCTGCTGCAGATTAAATTCAATGCTTGTTATAATGGTTTTTATACCTCCTTTCAGTTATTAATATACCACTGATTAAGTAATTTATGTTATGAATAATCAAACTCAATCATATTCTTCAAATAATTTCTTTTATTTTTTTATTGATATTGATTTTTTTAAAAAAATGTTTGGAGAAGTATTTAACACCTGTTTTTACTGCCTAGACATCACAGGTGGTGGGCACTGGTGATATATGAGATGAAACAAAAAATTAGTAAGGATATTTTAAGTGTTCCAGGCATAAGTTTTTAGGGTACCTCCCCAGCCAGCATTTGCCATTTAAGAGAACTGAGGAAAACTTGAAAAAATCCTCAGTCAGAAAGGATGGTCTCCTGGCAGGAATAGAACCCCTGACTTCCAGGTCTTCAACTAATTGACTGAATTATTAATCAAATTGTTGAATAAATAATTCACTCTTTTTTTTTAAATTTTTACACCAAATCATTGAAGAAAAAAATCTAGAACTCAGTTAAATGAGAAAGGAATAGATGTTTAAAATCTCAGGAATTTTACATGCTAAATATTGTTAATACAATTTAAAAGCTTGTTTAGATAGTCAATGATATCACATATTTATAATAAATGTGATGAACAATGGAGGAATATAATTATTACATTTAGGTTAGTAATAATTTTAGGTTATAAGTATATTAACAAATAATATTTTGTAATTTAACTTTATTTCAAGGTGATCTCTACAATATTATTTTAGTATAATATGGGATCTTATTCAATTTGTTTATGCTTACAGGTAGCTGCAAGTAAAATTACATCTAATTAAGATCATTGTATGATTGTATCAAACTGCACACTCTTATTGCTCCACTTACTTGTTTATAATATGTAGTGCTAGTTTCACAAACCCTTTGTTCGCATCTTCAGCTACCCATCAACTCTATGTGGGTAGCTGATGGTGCAAACAAAGGGTTCATGAAACTAGCACTACATATTATAAAGAAGTAAGTGGTGCAATAAGAGTTTGCAGTTCAACTCAATCATACAATGATCTTAATTATATGATTAGCTTTACTGTATAAGTTCCAATTAACATTTCTAGTTAAAATTATATCTGGTGATGATAGAATACCTAATGAGAAGAAGCCAGGAATACATCAAATTAATTGTTTGGAATGCAACAAAGAATATATTGGCAAAACAAAAAGCCTAGGAATTAGGCTAAAGGAACATAGGAGAAACATCAGGTACAATCAGATAGATAAATCAGTGGTTGCACATCACTTTTCCAGAGATAAACATGATATAGAAATGGAAGTCATACAATTGAAATTCATAGATAGATCCTTGGAGCTGGGAACATGGGAAAAATTTTATAAAAAATATGAAGATAAAGTCATGAACTCCCATATCCCAAAAGATGACAAATTAATCCAAAAGTTCACGAAATGTCCACAAGAGCTATACCAAGTCCATTCAATCAACAACGAATCCTGCAGTCGACACACAGCTGATGATGCAGGTGAAAGCTTGTGAAACATGTCCTGTATAATTCAATGGTAAGTGGAGCATAATAGTAGTAAATCGATTCAATGTCTAATTAAGAATAAAATTACATCTGTTTATCATACTATTTGGCATCATCATAGCTATAACAGTTTTGATTGTCAAACCAAATTGAGCAAGATGTTGTTTGAAGACTCATCAGCATTTGATATGTTTAGCTGTGGCTACACTAAAGCAGACGCCATTGTTGTAGATATTCTGCCACCTTTTAGTGTTTATAGCATCCTTCAATACCTGCAAGAAGAAGAGTGCAATTTTGACTTGTCTAAAAAAGCATTCAATCATAAATTACCACAAAAAGTTTGATACATTTTTTTCATACTGAGAAGGGAATTCTTAGGACACTATTGGAATTTTTTGAAGATGCCAATCAAACTGCAATTAACATGACAACATAAAGAAGATGACTTAAATATCAAAATGTATTCAAGTTTTACTGCAGACAAACGAAATGTAAGATATGGCAAGGATTGGTTAATTTATCAACAGCTTTCAAAAAAAAACTGTCATTTTCAAGGAAAACTGTTTTGCACATGTTCTGCTTAACAGTATCAGAAAAGTTTAAGAAGAATTAAGTATTGATCATAAAATTTACAGATTATTTTTCTAGTCATGCAGCAAGAAGGGATGAGTTGAAAGAATTCTTTGACTTGTTGAGAAAGAATGACATGAATTTCTAAAACATGTCTATAATATTCTCTCACGTAGATCCTGCCATAGAGTGTCATTAAGTTATGGAATGCCTTAAAGTCACACTTTCAAAGTAAATGAGTGTCCAAAATACTTCTAAAAGGTATTTGATTTCAAATGTGAACAAAACATGGATTATAACATCTATTAGTTTTATTTAATGTTTGCATATCGCTTGGCCAGCATCATAGGAAAAGTATGTAGTACAAAAATATTCTCTAAACATAACTCAGTTATAACAAAAACTGTGTTCTCTTCATATCAAATTGAAAATGGTATATGATGTTAAGGAAAAAAGCAGAAAATTGAATCCAAACCAAGAAAAGAACATTTTTACAGAATTTTATATAAATAGGCTTTATCAATAAGTATATAAAATGATGTATAAGTAATGGGCTATTTTTTTTAAATCTCTTTTCTCCTGCCAGTAATCAATTAAAATTTTTAGATACAGAAAGGGTCACTATATTTTTTAAATACTGTTGGACAGGATTTGAATGCTTTGTTTGATGAAATGTTTGTGGTCATCACTTGTTAACAGACAAGAATTTTTACAGATATTCATGGATGTTACTAGTAGTTGGGTACATGTTATTTTGCAAGTGAAAAATCATAATTTAAATTATTTGTGCAACATATCACATGTATTACATACATTTCCATGAACTGCATACTGTGAGTGTGTATTTTCATTTATGTCAGAGAAATGGCATGAGTAACAAGGCTGTTTGTTGCTCTGTGAATGTCATCAAGGCAAAATTACAAATATTATTTTGTAATTACAAAGAAAATTGCCAACAGATATATCATAGGATAAAAAATGGAATGATAGGAAGGTTTTAAGTGCTGCAAAAAGAAATATAGTTTTAAAAAGTGAAAATGTTACAATTAGACTGAAATATTTTTATTTGTAAGTAATTTAGTGTAATGATTATATATTGTAGCATATGGGGGATGGGTGACATTGTGGAGAAACTAGTACATGCACTATTGTATTCAATCAGTCAAACATTGGAGAAGTGATGGTTAGGGTCATTAGTGAGGAAAAGTAAATGTGTGCATGTACAGTAAGGTAATGCTTGGTGTTTCCCAATAATTTCTAGTCCAGTAGAGAGCTGGAACTTGAGGGGAGTGGACATTACACCATTTGCTCCTGGTGTGTGTCACCAACTGCTTCATTATGGGCATCTTGGCCAACATCTGTCATGAAAGTAAATGTTATTCATAAGTGTTAACAAAATGCCTTAAGTGAATTTGACAGTAATTGTGTTTTCAGTGTGCTCCTCGTTTCCTTATTTTCATATTTTTATTTAATTCTGATTAGGAATCAACAGGATGTTATTAGATGAGTGTTGTGAACTACTCCCATGTCCAGCCCTATAATGATGAATGTATAAAATGATATTTTTTTATAGTTTCTCTATTAGGGGATCGTGACATATTTGGTGGAGTCAATGGGTAGATTTCATGAAATAATTGGTAGAGGAATTTATTGGTGGTATATTGTGTGAGATGTTGGATTATTTTTTTTTTAGGCTACATGTTCTAAATTTATTGTTGCTGTTGTTGTAACAGATAAAGGTATGGCATAGGAGATGTTAATTTAATTGTTAGGTTTTGTTTATTTTATCACATTTTTTTAATAAGAAAATTTTGAATGATCTTATTTTGGATACATAATTCTACTAAATTCTCTCTCTCCATTTCTTATTTCCCTATAGCTTAACTCCTTCCTTTTCCATATTTTTTTCACTGCTTTTCATAATGCTTTTCTATGAGAAATTATTTCTATATATATGTAATGGTGCCCCTAAGCGGTGCTAAGCCATGACTTTATAAATCTCTTTTGGTTTCTTCTAGCTTCACTAGTGTAGTCATCCTGCTTGCAATGGACTTAATGAATGTTTTAATCAAACATTGTTAAATATGTTGAATCTTTTTGTGGATTCCAATCAGAAAAATTGAGATTCTATTTTGCCAATTTTCTCCTATAATTCATTGGTCCAGGAGATCACTAAGCACTCCCTCTTCATTTTGATTTATGGTCATGAACCTTCCTTAAAGCAGGTTAAATTGCAAGCTACTTCAAATGAGTGTTGTTATATCTTCTGGATATTCAGAAGCCAGTGAGGTAGCAATTCATAATATCAATCAGCAACAAATTAAACAGAAAGCCTGAAGGACACAAGGCATACAGAAATAAAGTTTTATAGGTACTGATCAACTAATTAAAGTTTTTACACCAGTTCATAAAAAAGGAAAATGTACCAAACTCCTGCCATGATATTTTAGGCCTTTTGAGGCTGTTCAACAAATTGCCCCTGTTACTTATATGATTTATCATCCTGATGTACCATGAGTAAAAGAACAGTAAGCACACATGTCTCATCTTTTTCCTTACAATGACTCTGTTTTTTCAAAAATTACTGAAATTTCACCATTTATCCCAGCTTCGGCATGCACATTAACAGTCGAAACGTTTAGCTACTTTTAGCTAACATAGCGACTATTAAAATCCACCTCTGTCACTACACAAAACTACATGTGAACACTCATTCATATACAACACATAAATGTAAAGTAATTACCAAGGAGACAGTTCCAGATTGTGAGTGTTTGTTTTGCTGAGGTAAATTATAAATATGGTATTTCAACTAGAAATGTTAAGAAGCTAATCATATGATTGAGATCGTTGTATGACTGAGTGAAACTATACACTCTGATTGCTCCACTTACTTTTTTATAATATGTAGAAATGGTTTCACAAATGCTTTATCTGCATCATCTGCATACATTTTTTTTGGAGTTAGAGAGAAATTTTGTATCATTCATTAAGTTCATATGTTTTCTTTGTATGTATTTTATTTAAGATGTTGCTCTAATTGACACAGGGACATTGATTAAGGTGACCTGGGGCAAATGTGGCAAGAGGGGGGCAATGTGGAGAAATAGTAAATGCATTGTTATATTGAATCAGTTAAACATTGGAGAAGTGACGGTTAGCATCATTAATGAGGAAAAGTAAATTTACACATGATAATAGAGTAATGCTTGATGTTTCCCAATGTTTTCTAGTCAAGTCCAGAACTAGAACTTAAGAGTGGATGTTACACCATCTGCTCCTGCGATGTGTCGCCAACTGCTTCAGTATGACCATCTTTGTTAACATCAGTCATGAAAGTAAGATGTTAATAATATGCCCTAAGTAAATTTCATAGTAATTGTGTTTTCAGTGTACATCTAAGTCCCTTATTTTCCTGTTTTTATGTAATCTGATTAGGAATAGACTGGATGTTGTTGGATAAGTATTGTGAGTTATGATCTATGTCTGGCCCTTTGATAATGCATAAAATGATAATTATTTAGGGTGGCTCTATTAGAGGGTTGTGACATATACCTGTTGTAGTGTGTAGTCTATTGTAATAAGTACATTCTATTAACAATGAATAATAATAATTGAAAGTGAAAATTATGTTTCATATGAAATTTTTGTCCCGGATTCCTGACTAACAAAGCAGGCAAGCCTAATTTTAGCTTACTTATTTGAACATTTATTTGTGAATGAGGAGTAACCATGAATTATATACGAGTATATGTATTTTAAAAGTAATAATTAATTTTTAAGTGTTATAAATATGGCCTTAATATATATTCATAGAAGCTACCATGTTCCAGTGAGAGAGAGTTGTGTTACAAAAGTGCCAAAAGTATGTGGACAACAATAGTAGGTGTATTACCATCTCTTGTCCTAAAATAGTTAGTTACAACTTAAGTAGTTGTAAATTAAAATTCATAAATTGTAAAGGGACAGTTCATCTTTACTTGCATTACCTATATTAAATAGTGCCTTGACCTATAAATACTAGTATGTTTTCTGTATAATAATGAAAATGCTGTAAGAGTTGTCATTCTTGCATGGCTCTTCCTAAACTATATGAAACAAACAGAAGCCTTTCTCTTCATTGAACACTTGGAAAATTCATATAAATGAATTTAAATAGAATACTCACACTTCTCAGCATTAAGTTTTACAATTTCCTCTTCAAGATATTTTTGCTTTTCTAGTAACTTCTCAGCTTCCTGTTTTGATTGGTTTTTTTCATTCTCCAGCTGTTTCTTGCTTGCTTCCAAAGCTTTTTTCTCTTCTTCCCATTTCTTGTGCTCCTTTATGAGCTTTCCATGTTCTTCTTCTATCCGTTTCTTTCCTAAATTTTCAAAGTTTATAATTAACTTATGTATAATTAAAAGAAAATATAAAATACAGATAAAGAAAATACTCTTAAGTTCCTTAATTTGTTCCCTATGGTCATATATAATTTATCTTGTAAATCTTTTGCAATAAATAATATTTTTTATTCAAAAGCCTTTAATGTTCCAAACTTATTACAATCAAATAAAAGAAATAATTAAAAATGGTGGAAATTAATATTAAGCTTGCTTGTATCTATTATTTCTTTGGCATATGTCTCTTTAAGGAGAAAACTCTGTGGATAAAAATTGAATAAAACAAATTCCCGTAGCCACTTAGAACAAAACAGAAAATTAAAAGAACTTACTGTGCTCAGCTACACCTAAATTAGCAATTTTGTGAGTATATCACTTTAGACTCATAAATTTTCAATACATGAATTTTAAACTGAGAACAATTAATTCTTTGCCATGCATATTATAATAGTTGTTTTTCAAGTAGACCAATAGGCATTTAAATTTTAAAAAAGCTACCAGAGCAGTTAAACAAAATATCTATTGCACCTAAATACAATATAGTAGATTTTTAATTAATTAAATGAATGAATTTATTTTGCAAAACTTAAATGCTCATTGTATTTTAATAAGTTTTCAATTAAAAAATTCATCTTATGTGCAGTTAGGCAAGGATAAATATCCTTGCACCCTTCTGGGTTCATTCGTTAATTCCATATCAGTATAAACATCTTCATTCATCAATTTTAGATATTCAAAGGGGGATAAAATTGTTTGAAATTAGTGACAAGAATTAAAGGAATTTAAATCAAAATATTTTATGGTACTCACACTAAGATAGTATAGCCCCAGGTATAGTTGCAGTGAACATAAACCTTGATCACATAAAATTTGGTATACACTATTCATTCACACCTAAAATAATTCTTTATAATTGTAGATTTACTTAATTCCATTATGCATACAATATTTGCTAGTTTCAAATTTTCATCCTTTATTTTGTTAATAATTTAGTTAGTATTCAATTCTACATAATATAATATCAATTATATACTAAATCCATATTTTCCCATCTGCTTCTTAGCTGGTCCTGAGGTGTAGTGGTAACCATACTTGCCTCCTAAACCCTAGACTGCAGGTTCGATCCCAGCCAGGACCAATGGATTTTTTTTGTGCATAAAAGTAGCCATAGAAGCCATAAGTATGGCTTCCTTTGGAAGGGAGGTAAAGCCATAGGTCCTGTATTGTACATTTACAGCATGATAAAGAACCTCAAGTCTGAAAAAAGAAGCCTCTGAGCAAAATTTGTCAGCCATTTCATGCACTGATTAATGGGATGCTGATGACCTGAGATGTTAAAGAGTGTCTGTAAATAAACGAAATAAAAAAAAAAAAACATCTGCCTCGTGTCTCAATTTTCAGCTCCATATAATATTTTTTTCTATCAGTGCTTCATAGATTCCTTCTAAATATTTTATACACATCTCTGGTATTTTATTCAGACTTTATTACCTTCATTGATCCTTTTCCACTGGCTATTATCTTTTTCTTATGTACCTGCCATCCTCCATTTTATATATCTTACGCCTAAATAATCTATTTTCCTTACCACTTCAATATCAGAGTCTTCCAAAGTTTATATTTTATCCTTCTTTAGGTTCTGGCTCTTTTTGAACACCATAATTTAGATACATTCTTAGCCCCTAATGTTTAAAAAAATGGTATATTATTTTTATTGATTTCTTCAAATCCATATTTGAGATGTCATTTATAATTAAAACATCAGCAAAAAGTGGACCAGCATGGCAATTGCATTTGCTAGCTCTGGTATATTTCACTACTACTTATTTTCTCAATTAATTCCATGTCACTATTGAAATGATACTTTCTCAGTAGAAAATATCTTAGTAAGAAAAGAGGAAGATAATATATGTTATTTGCATATTTTGAAAAAGCATTTGATGCTATTAATGGAGAAGCATGGTGGAAAAACTAAGAAATGAATAAGTAAAAAATTGCAGCTGCTAGAGTGTTAACAGACACATATGTAATTGTGAGAACTATGCCCATTTTCCAATTTTTTTTAATTTCACACTACTCAAAAATACGTTAAATATCTTTTTAGCATTATTTCAGTACTCATCTTGCCACCACCATTTCCTATTTACACCATCTACAAGTATTCCAGTGGTTTTGTTATTTTATTTTTCAATCTCCTAATTTGTTCACTTACCTCTGATCCTATAAATATTCTATCCAGCTCTATTACATGTGTTTACATATTTGGGATAAATTCTTTAACTGGCTTAAGTGATAGATTTACTCCTAAAAGCTCATTAAATAATTATTCAGGTGCTATATTATTATAGTTACAGGCTTATACATTCTTTTCCATCTTAGCTACATTGCTTTGCTAATTTGTTTTTGCTGATTCATTTGATCTTACACTAAATTTTCACCCATTTATTTCTTTTAGCCTTCAATACACATTTATAATCCCACCTTGCTATTGGAAAATATTTATTTGTAGCATTTAAAGAGTATTTTCATTTCTTAAGTTCATTTTCTGCTCTTCTTTTTGTCATGATACATATGTTCACAGTCATACCAAGTTTCCTTCTTTTTTTATCACATTCATTTTATGATTCATTTTCTTCACAATCTGTGCTAATCTTTGAACAACTACTTCTGATTTTCTTTCCCCCAATATAAGTTCTAGCCCAATTTGCAATATCTTATTACACCCTTAAATTTCTAATAACAAAAATCAGGCCCATCTTGCTTCCACTTATAAAATCTGCTGCTCTGGATAATTCAATCTTCTTCTTACTAATCTTTTCAATAGCATTTTCAAATTCAATTGTCAATGGGAAATGACTACTTGTGCCTATCTTATACATTGCCTCAAAGTCTATATAATTGACATCCAAACCATATGAATACACCATATAACATATACTCTGTCCATTTTTATTTATAAATGTATGTTTCCTCAAGTCATCCTTTACTTTTATACTATTGCACACAATATGATACTTTTCATCCCACAAATGAATTAATTTCACTCCTCCTTTTGCACACTTTATCCTCACTCCTTTGCTTCCAAATGTCAGTTTAATCTGTTATTATCTCCTCATTACTAGTTTTAGTAATTTGTTACTTCCCCTATCTAAGCACAGAAGTTCCCTAATTTCATAAAATTTACATTAGTATATTTATTTGTAATTCTTCTATGTCTCTTCTGAGCTTCACATAGACTTCTAATCATAAAAATTAAAAATTTATGAATTTCTCCTGAATACAATTTTCCCCTTTTTTCCAATATACGAGGGCAAAGACTAAGAATGATTGTTTTTCTTGTTCCACAGTGGAGTTATGGTGGTGAATCAGTTTTTCATGAGAGATCTCACATGTTTGGTGGAAAAAAATTAAAGTGTGTAACACAAGCAACTTAATATAGGATGCCAACAAAGACAAAGTGTTTACCAGTTGGCTGCATATAATGGAGTTACTTTGCAATTAACAGCACACTACTCCAAAATTTTGCTTCCATCTACATATGCACAATGTTGCAGCAAGCATGTGGTGATTATGCTCTGCCATAATCAACTGCACTACAATGGTTCAAAGAGTTTAAGGAGGGCCATATTTCAACAACCAAAAAGGGCTGTCCAGTTGCTCCAACCACTGCTGTGAACAAGACTAGATTAACACAGCTACCATCATTGTTCAGGAAGATGAACAAATAATAGTGGATAGATTTGCAGACATGTTACTGTTTTCCCTTGGTAGTGCACTCACCATTCTGCAAGATTGCTTAGACATGAGACTTATCTGTGTCAGATGGATGCCACTGTTGCTGACCTCTAATCAGAAGGGTGCAAGTGGATGTGTTTCAGGAGCATCAGCATCTGGTAGCAGAGCATGGCAAGGTATACCTAAGTTCCATCATTACAGGTGATAAGACTTAGCACCACCATTATGAACCCAGAAGCTCAGTCTGGAAATCACCAGGTTCTGACACCAAAGAGAGCCAAGGTTGTTTGATTGCAGGAAACATTATAGAGACTTCATTCTTTGACTGTCATGGAATGGCTTATTAACATGAAATCCTCCTGCATACAAACTTTAATGGGTATTACAAGATTATTTTCAGCGTCCTAGCCAAACATATCTGATAAAAACACCCTGAGCTGCTTCCATTTGGTTGGAGCCTTTAACATGAAAATGCATGCCGTCACATTCACAATGTTATTCATCAAAATTTGGTCATAAAAGACATTGAGTGCATGTCCCACCCTCCTACAGCCTGGGTCTAGTTTTATGTAACTTTTTTCTGTTCCTTAATCTGAAAACAAGCTGTGGGGCCAGCCTTTTGGGCTCATCAATGGCTGTTGCGAAGAAAGAAGGAAGAGGTGGTTCCGAAGACAATATCAAAAAATGATTTCCAAGTGCAACTTCCAGAATTGCAGACATGTTGGGCCAAGTCATACAAATCAATGAGAACTTTTTTTACCAAAGAACCTGACTAGTATACTTCATAAGTAAAAAAAATAATTCTCATTATTTATTGACTAACTCTTGTATCATTCAACACACATACATTATCATATTATTACCCAAGTCATCTTCTCTCTTCATTTACTATTTATTCTCTCTTTTAATCAGTAGATCTATTGCATCTAAAATCTGTTCTTTATCTTCACTCTTTATCCTCCATTTACCATAAAAATCAAAACATTTAACCTCAATGGAATATCCTTTGGTACCCATGTCTCTATAGCAATTACATCTGCTAGTTTCATTACTTGGTATGTTTTACCACTACTTATTTTCTCAATTAAACCTTTTGCATTCCATGACACTACTAGTCGGTCCTGGTGGTGTAGTGGTAACCATACTTGCCTTCTAAACCCAAGATCGTGGGTTCAAACCTGGCCATGATCGATGGATTTTTTCAGGCATAAAAATTTTAGGTACAGTTCCTTTCAGCAGGGAAGTAAAGCTGTGGGTCTCATGCCATACATTTGCTGTACATAAAAAAATCTCAAGCCTGAAAAAAGAGGCTGCTGAGCGAAATTTGTTGGCTGTTTCATGCCCTGAATTGAATGGGATGCTGAACCCTAAAGCATCCATAAATAAATCAATAAAAATCAATAAAAAAAAAACAATTCAGTCATCTGATGAATGCTTTTTTGCCTTCATTTCTGGCTATTTTCATTTTTTTAAGTAGGATGCTTCTTAACTCCCTTTACTGCTTCTCTTAATATTGGTCTTGGTGCCTGTAGTTATTTTTGTGTTAAATAAAATAATTTATTTGAATTTTATCATAGTTACCCTAATTAGGATAGATCTTCAATTCAAACTTTTCCTCCCATCATAAGTGAATCTGCTACTTACCATTCTTGTAACCTTAGATCTAGTTGTCCTCAATTAATTTCTAAAAATTTGCCCTGCTCTTTTTTATTTTGAATCCTGAATGCTAAAGTTTATACAATTATTTTCCCTGTTACTTTCTTCAGTTCTTTTCATCATAACATTTGGCAATTGTGTTCCATACGATTTGTTGTTATTATTTAAATTTATTTAAATTTGTACTTATGAAGCTGTTGACAAAATTTAGGTATTAATTTTTTATGCTGAACTCTAAATTATTTATCAATACTTTAATTTTCTCCATTTTACATTTTTACCTAATTTTTTATTTAGTCTCTATTTCTGATATCTATTAATTTGATGCCAATGATTTTAACATTCCTAGAATATGCTCCATTTTTGGTTCAGGGCTCAATTCTGTCCCTCCTATTAGTAGTAGCATCATCATTAGCACAAACACAAACTATACTAGAAGTGCGCCTTCATCTTGTTTTATCAGTATCAACTTAATAAATATACCAATGCTTGCCCTATATATTTCAACTGAGATAACCATGATCATATTACAAACAGAGCATTTGTAAATCATTCCATTTCTTACCATCTCCTGCATATAACTCCTATTCTACAGTTAAAATGTGGCTTCAAATTAATTCAAGTCAATTAGGATAGAAGTAACAAAATGCTTTCACAAACATATTTTCAGTTTACTATTTAGCTAATATCACCTGAGTACTTCAACCACTACTAACCACATTTATGTAAATCTAACGCACCAATGAATGTAATGTGCACCCAAATTTGAAACTTAAAAATCATAAAAAAAGATTTTGGCATATTGTTGAATGGCATTATAGAGATATGCACATTTACTTCATAAAACGATCAGAACATAGAATTTATAAGTGGATTATTGTTATATCTTGGAGCACATAGGACAAAATTCATCACTTGTGCTGTTGCCAGGACATTGGCATAGGTAAAAGAAGAAAAAGTTATTTCTTATGGCGTCACTATTCACAGGCTTCCCATTCTCCCTCCTTTCAGTACCAATCCCAAAACTTTTTCTTCATTACCAGGATGTCTTCCTTTGAGAGGATCAATATATTTTTTCTGCTAGCTTTAGTTGCAAATAATGCCAATTTCTGTTGCTGCCACAAGCAAAAGTGGCTCTGAGCTACATTGAACTCTCTTCCTATGTTTCTGTTACCTTTATTTTTGTGTAAAGAATTACTTTAAATAAAGTAAAGTAAAGTAAAGTTGCATCATAAGATGCTCTTCTCTGTTATATTCTTCATTTCATGACTACCTACTATTCAAATGCTCCATGCAATAATAGCCCAATAATAAATATAATGAAGTCCAGAATTGCAGCAATGTATTATGATGCAATAAGTGATAAATTTAAATTATATTATCGGATAGAACTATAGAAAGTATTTGCACTCAAATCTAATATGCCATCAAATCTAATATGTGCCATAATTTGGAATACTATATTTGGACCAAAAGTTGCACATTAGGTTCACATAAATGTAATATTTTCATTAGACATTAAGAGAATATCAAGCTAATATAATAATCAGAAGTTTTAAAATTTGGATTTTTTTTCCCTCCTGACTACACTCTATAGGTTTCAAATTGTCAGCTGTTTATATCTCAGAGCTCTAATCTTTACTGCATTAAAAAGTTCTGTTACATTTTAAATCATTAATAATCTTGAGAAAAGAAGTTTCAACCATTTGCTAAACATTTATTACCATCTTCAAGAGTCTTTTTGTCTTTGGCTGCTTTCTTCTTATCTTTTTCTGCTTTCTCTCTCTCTTCCTTTTGTTCTTTTTCCAATAACTCTATTCTCTTCCTACTTTCTTCTAGTTCTTTTTGTAATTTTTGTTTTTCTTCTTCTGATTTCTTATCCCTTTGTACATCTGCTGCTTTTGTTAGTTCATCTTGCAGCCTACACTTGTCTTCTTCTGTTTTATTGAAAAGAACAAGTACTTCACCTGTAAAAGGAAAAACAATGGGTAAAAGTTTAAAGCATATAAGTTGTTAATTATTGCCTTGTCACTAATAATCTAAGCTGATTGCTTAAATAACATCCTCTGATTATTTATCTTGTACTAGATTGTAAAAATTTATTACAGCTACTCTTGTATTCTTAGAATGAAATTCTCTAATAACTTTGAAACTCTGAGATTTATCTATTGTAATTATTTTTATGACTGTAGCATAATATTGCCCCTGAATAATATTTGCAGCATATCTTCTCTGTTCTGACTTTTGGAATAACATTTTCTGAAGTATGTTTCATTAATATTATGAAAATAAAGTTGAAATACTTACCAATTTCTGCTTCAAGTTCTTCTACCATTTTTTTCATTTGTATTTTTGTGGTGAACTCTGTAGGTTTTTTGGGTGTTCTCTGTTTGTAGAACTTAGCAGCACCAGCCACAGCTTCCTCTTTGAGTCTTTTTAAGGTTTGATTGAGCTTGTCAATTTCATCTTCAGCCTAAAACAGTTTTAGAAAAAAACTGTTGATCCTTAAGGCCTGCAGAAGAATCTGAATAAGTCAAACATGTAAGCACATTAAAAATAATTGGAATCTTTCATTCTTCTAAGCTTAACCCTGCTGATCTGTTTGATTTTACTGTGTGGATATTTCGTGTTCATGTCAATATGACACAACATAATTCATGCAAAGAACCCAAAATCATACTGCAAAACATTTCAATGAGTAAAAAAGCAAAGTTATTAATTATTGTGGTTATTCGCATTCAACATACTTTATTTTATTATTATTATTTTAATATTGATGATATTATTATTATTATTTTAATATTGATGATATTATTATTATTATTATTATTATTAATCTAAACAAAAATCCTTTAAAATTAGTATAAAAAAATTATTTAATTTAATACTATTCAAAATTAATGGAGCTAAACCTGTAAATATTTTCTTTCTTTTTTCTCTAAATTGGAACTAAAGAGAAAATATTTGGAATATTATTAATGTATAAATTGTATAACTGTTTAGATTATAGTGGTATTTTAGTGCATTATATATTATACAGGCATGTATGTGTTTACTTTGTATTTATGCACATTTTCTATCTATATTGTTTTGTGCTTGTGTGTTACTAATACGCATTTGTATTGAGGATCCTATAATCTGTAAAAGATTAAAAAATAATAAATAAAGAAATTATATTTACTATAAAGAACATATATTTGATTCAGATGCTTATAATATTATAATTTTGCTGTATAGAATATAGTCATATTTTATCAAAAAATTAATAAGCATCATAATAAATTTTAAAAATAAACGTTTTTTTCTCATTGTTTGCTCTTTAGACACAAGCATGATATGAGTGTTACAAATGGATTTTTTACAGTTTCCACATAATATGTTAGTTTTGTTATCATTGCTTGATTGGCAGAATTTAGAGTCTGCATATTTTACTGTTTCCATGCATTTGTCGAATCTGAAACTGCAGCTTTTATTTCAGATTGTTGAATATTCTTGACAATTCTCAGTGATTCTTCAGTTCTAGGAAGTGTATTCTTGATGCAATGTGTTCTTTTATCAGATCTTTACCAAATTATTCTAAGAATATTCTCCTTCTTGTGAATTTTTTTCCATTATAATATGAGTCAATAGAAGTTCACAGGCATATGTTGTATGCAGAAACATCAAATATGTTGTACAAAATAACCATTTGCATCGATTTTCTTTTCATTTACAAGTACTTGTTACTTGATTGAGTGTATTATTATTTAGTTGCATTATAATCCAAATCCAAAATAATTTGTGATATCTTATAATTCCTGTTGCTAATGTTATTATCAGATGCAGAATGTACTCATAAGCAGAACATTTTTATTTCTCTTTGGTATAAAATGACCATAATAGTGTCATCCATAAAATAAAATCAAGTATATACCTCTCCATTAGGCATTTACTGTAGAAGTTCAGACTTATTTTGCCATATGATTCCGAAAAGCATCAATCTTCTTTTCAGGTGTAAATGTTCCAGGTTATAATAAGTATATTGTTATATGTTACATTCTGATCTCTTACCTAACTGATAAGATCAAACACTACTCTCATACCCTAATTTATTTTCCCTGTTCCTCCACATTCTTTTCCAGCATAACTTGTGCTTTTAAGTAGATATATAAGGAGTGTTACTGTCACAAAGTGCTTATATCTTTATCCCAATTTTTCTGGTTTACATGGGGATGTATTACTTGAAGGCACAGCAACCACAAAATCCTACTAGTTCATCAACATCACATTTATTCAGGATTGTTATGTTATGGAGAGTAGAAAATGTATCAGAGGTCATTTCTCTCTGTAGTGGACTTCTTATCATATTTCAGAACATGAAATGGTTTCATGTAATAGTTGCCCAAAATATGTTCTGGCCAGTTTCCTTATCCAACAAGATTTTGGTTGAATCTCCACAAGACAGATACACATTGGCAACTTTGGTCCATTGTTAACAAACATGACACCCATTGAGTGAAAAACTTTCTCATACACATGCCATAAACGAAGCAGCAGTCCAAACAGTAGGTAGTAACAGGTGAAAGTATACCAAAGAAAGCAAAAATGTTCCATCTGCAGTAAAAGTTATGGCTATAGTTTTCTGGGATTCTAATGGTGCAGTGCTCATAGACTACCTCCAGAAGAGCAGAACATCATAGGGGAGTATTATGCTTCATAATTGGATCACCTGAATGTTGCTATTCAGGCAAAATATTCACATCTTGAAAAAAATTAATTCTCCCTCATCACGATAATGTGTCTTCAAGCATGTATGGGATTGTTGCTGCAAAACTGCATGATCTTTGCTTCCAACTGCTTTCATACTCATCATATACATTAGATTTGGCTTCCAGCAAACTTTTGTTCTCAAACTGGAAGAAATGGCTGGACAAACGAAGATTGTCATTAAATGAAGAGGTTGAAGTAGAGATTGAATCCTTACAGTTGAACCAATCTTATTTTACTGAAGGTATTAAAAAATTAGAAAATATTTGGATTAAATGTACTTATTTATAAGGTGTCCATGTTGAAAAATAAAAAAAAATAATTCTCATAAATCTTGTGTTTTCTTGGTCTGAGAACTTTAAGAATGCTCCTTGTACATTTTTCAGAAACAAGGATTGTGGACCTAAAGAAAAAAAATTGGCACCATTGAAGTATGTTTTACATATCATACAGTATAGCATAATTAATGTTTTATTCTACATACTGTATGCTGTATGCTGTAACTTGTTAAAAATTGCTTCAAATCACAATATGATTATCTAGAACAAAAAGTCTGAAATTATCATGATGAAAGTGAGCAGCCCTTATGTGATTTTGAAAATGCAGAAAGATTTAGAACAAGTAAATTACATTACTTTTTACACAGATTCTTCAAACCAAAGATCTACAAAATAATTTCCATTGTTTGTGCACTACTGTACTTTGAGTGGAATGCAAATAAAAGTTCTAAATTTTCAAAATCAATGTGGTAAAATGCCAAATATTACATATTCATATATCTTAAAGACATTAAATGAATAGAGTGCTAAAATAAATGTATAAATTTATGTGCTGATAATGTTAACTGCAGCCTTGTAAGATTAGTAAGAGAAAAAAATAATTACACCCTTATTCAGGATCATTTAAAGAAAATGTTGTAGCACAGGTGTTCTGCTCATATAGGGAACAATTCTATACAAACTGTGATGGACTGATTTTAGTTTGCATAGAAAGATTTTTGGTTAAAACCAAGTTATATCTTAGGCCATTCTCTCCTGAAATGCGTCTTATTTTATGTAAGTAAATGGAATTTAGTGTAAAAAATGAATACCTAAGTTTAGGATATATTATCACTCCATTGTCAACAGCATCACAAGTACAATATTTAAATTAATGTAGTTCAAATTTCAACTTAGGGAATAAAAACTCTATACCAGATACTTCTCCATTGTAAATTAACATGGGTGGAACACATTAATCACATTTGTAATAAAATAATTAAGTCCTTGAACCTCTTAAGACATTTTAGAAAAATTTTAGATTAGAATTATATATTATGTTGTCACAAACTCACATTTTTAATATGGATTAGACATTGGGACTCCACTACAAGAACTTACATGGTAAGGATCTTTAATCTACAAAAAAATGAAATTATATTAATCTACCACTTAAATGCTAGAGAGTCTTGTAAGGATACTTTTAAAGAGAGGTAAATATTTACAGTTTATTCTTTGTGCATACAAAATTATCATCTTCCAATACAAAAACAAAACCTTAGAATCAACGTAGATCAGCATAATTCAAGACACAATAAGCACTACTTTAGGCAAGGATTTAATAAAGTTGTTTCAGAAAAGGATGCCAATTTTATGGGTTTACTTCTGTACAGCAAATTCCCATCTATGTATATCAGTACAATGGTACAAATTTCAAGAACAAGCTTAAGAGTTACTTAAATAAACAAAACCTTAAATAACATGGGTGAATTGTAACTGTATATGACTGGTAGAGTGGAAGAAAAGGTTCTAAGGCCTTAGTTCTATCTGTATAAATAAACAAACAAACAAATAAATAAATAAATAAATTTCGATGAAAGATAGGGGATGTGCAATGAAAACAAACTTAAAGTGAAATGCTTAATAATAAGGTATCTGGTTTGCTTCAATCTTGTTTGGAAAGTTGGAAACTGAAAGCAAAAAGTTTATGATTTCACTCCATTTCCCAATAGGGGAATTAGGATTATATCAGAATTATAAAATTTTATTATGAGGTCATGAAAGGCCTTAATTTTAGGATAATTAATAACCTGAAAATAATTTTAATATTTAATATAAAATAGAATATTTAATAAAATAATAATTTAGAGTTCCTGAAGGGGTAAAAGTGCACAAATATTTGCTTTGTTTGAAGTTTTGTTATGACAGAAAGTTAAGTAATTCCAAAAATTAAACAAGCAAACAAGTAAAAAAAGTACTAACAGATTTGAAATTATTCTAGAACCAAAGAACTATATATATGATTCACCTTCATAGCCTGTGCCTTATACTTATCAAGATCCTCTCTTTTGATTTTAAGCTCTTTTTTAAGTTTTGACAGTTCCACTGCTTCCTTAAGAGACTTCTTCTTTGCATCTCCAGCTGATATTGCAGCTTCAGCAGCATCTTCTGCAGTTGTCTTTGCTTTTTCTGCCTCCTCAAGTCTGTTTTTAAGTTCTTTCACCTAAATATTTAAAACAAAATTAAAAATAAAAATTGAGCTGTGAATTAATAAGCATAATTAAGGAAGACTTTTTAGGCTTTTACAACCTTCATTAATATTAATAAAATGACAACTTTCCAAGCTGTTATGTCCTGTCAGTGGAGGTGAAGACTGGCAAGTTAGCAAAAGCTTTGGTTTTAAAATTGCAACAATGACCACAGCGTAACAACCCAGAAATTGTGATTTTAGTAATAACTAATTCATTAAAATTAGTTTGTTCTCCATCACAAGAACACAGTTTATGAGTAGCATGCTACAACATTAAAATTTATGCAGTATAAGTATCTGTCAAGTAACTCAAAATTATAGATACATAAAGCAGATAATAAGACTAGTAATGATTTTAAGTCAAATCAGTAAGATAATGGATAGTAAAACTATAAAATAGATTTATTATGCACTTATATACTCACACATCAATTATGGCATTAAGTTATGGGGGAATATTACACAAAGAGAAATGGAAAAAGTTTTAAAATTGCAGAAAAAGGCCATCAGAAAAATAGGTAAGATAAATAATAAACAAACAAATAGAAGCTTGTTTAAGAACTTAAAAATTTTAACTGCTCCATGCGTATATACCAGGGTAGGTCCATAAGTTTCCAGCCTAGCTGATAAGGATTATCACCTTCATAAAACCCTTATCTGGTGTCATACCTTATCCGTTAAGTAAATAATTGCAGCTGTAACTTCCACTCTGCTATGTTCAGTTGTTCAGATATAGTTGCATAAAGAAGGCTTTGTGTAGAAGACTGTGACATGTTCAAAATGGAGTATCCAGCTGTTATTATTATTTAAATGAAATTAAACAGCAATTGAATAGTGCATATGGGGAAGCATTCCTCTCATTCTACCATAAAAGAATGGGCCAAAATTTTTTGAATGGACCGAGAAAGCATTGAAGATGAAGAGCATGCAGGTCAACCCTTGGAGTTGTTCACTCCTGAAAACATCACTCTTGTGGAAGGGGAAATTATGGAAGACCGGCAGCTCAAAGTTACAGAAATAGCACCAAAGTTGGGCCTTTCTAAAACAACAGTCCTTAGAATTATTCATGAACATTTAAACATGAATAAGGTTAGTACAAGACTTCTTTCCACAGTCCAAAAACAGCAACAAGTCATCTGTTGTCAGGCACTTTTAGAGCTTTGCCGTGGCAACGAGAGAGAAGTTCTGCAAACCATTGCTACAGGAGTATGGTCCTCTACTATGATCCCTTATCCAAAAGAAAATCAATGGAGTGGCATAAACCTCATGAAGCACCGCCTCTAAAGCCCAAGGTCACTCAGTCAACCAAGAAGATCATGGCCACAATCTTTTGGGACTGTGAAGGAATACTGTTCATTGACTTCAAGGAGAGGAACACACAGTAAATAGCGAGTATTATGCTGGCCTACTGCTTTCTGACTACATGCTTTCATCAAAGAGAAAAGGCAAGGAAAACTGAGTGTGGTATGTGCCTTCTTCACAACAACGTGCCTGTGCACATAGCTCTTGTTGGAAAGCTGTGATGAAATGTGGCTTCAAGGAGATTGATCATCCCCTCTACAGCCCAGATCTAGCTCCCAGTGGCTATTTCCTCTTCTCAAAACTCAAGAAGGACCTTCCAGGAAGGAAATTTAAGTGTAATGAAGAAGTGATGGATGCTGTTTATGCCCATTTTGCAGACAGGACTTCTGACTATTTTGGGGGGGGGGGGATTGAAATGTTAATTCATAAATCTGAAAAGTATATTGCAATAAAGAGCAACTATATTGAAAAGTGAAATATAGTTTTTGTCTTTAGCATACCTAGAAAATGGTTAAACCGTAAACTTATAGACCTACCCTCATATACATGTAACTATATATATATAATGTAACTAAGATAACAATAATTAGAAAAGCAGAAAGGGATAAAACACTAAGAAAAAGTCACAGATTATAATCGCTATATTTCGAACTGCTTGAGTTCTTCTATGGCAAGAAGACAAGAAGAACTCAAGCAGTTCGAAATATAGCGATTATTAATTGTGACTTTTTCTTTGCATTTTATCTTTTTCTACTTTTCTAATTATTGTTATTTTGGTTATATTATTTTTTATTTATATGATATATATACCCACAAAAGTATTAAAACTATTGTACATAAAAGACATCATAAGAAATGTAATATACATTCTTATGGTTTGAGAAATAATGACAGTTATTTCAGAACAACAATAAGGGGAATGTTGAACAGTTGTTCACTAGAAAATGTAGGAAAGGAATTATTCAATAAACTACCACATGAAATAAAGAACATAAACCAAACAATAGAAATGATGAAAACCATAAAAAAATACTTTCCTTAAAATGCATTTTAGTATAGAATTTAAATATGGAAAAGCTATGTAAAACTTTGTATGTAATGTAAATAGGTTATACTGACATGCCCTTTAAAATGTACTTACAAGGATGGAAATAAATTGAATTGAAAAAAAGAAATACAACTAAAAATAATACAAGCTACAATTATGCTAGCTTGAAATTATATAACAATTTACCTGAAAATAATCAAAATTTGCCTTTGGAGAAATCCAAAAAAAAGTATTAAATGCTTGACTTTCCAAGAATTATAATATAGTATAGAAAAATTTTGAGTGATACCCTTCATTCTGTATAGGGATTTAATACATTTTCTTTCGGCTTTTTACTTATTCTTTTTGTATAAACTGAATTTTTAATATTAGAGACTTATTATTAATAACATACTATTGTTTTAATGATGAAATCTATAAAAATCATAAAAAGAATGTTTCATATTTGTTTTGGACTCGGCAGCTTACTAATCAAGATATTCTGGGGTGCCTGGAATATTAGGAAAATAAATTGAAGATTAATTAATGGTTAAAGAAAATTAGAGCCCAGTTGATCAAGAATTGATTAGGAGATTTCTGTGTGAATAATTTGAGTAGGGATTATTCAGAAATAGTGAGATGAAGACTGGGAGACATAGATAAGCAGGAGCTATTTTCCCAATTTAAAGAGAATGGATTGTAAACCTTTATAGAGAATTAAAGAAAAATATATCAAACTCTGCAATAAAAATCAGAGGGACAGAATTGCCTGATTCCGATTTGGCATATAGAAATTAATAAAAGGTGTAAGAAAAAAAATGTTGCAGGATTTATGTCCAATTTGTCGGGAAGTAGAAAGTGAGGTACATATGTTATTTGATTTTAAAGGGATGGATGAATGGAGGACAAAGATAAAGAAGAGAAATGGTTAAAAAGAAGTTGAGAGATCATATTAAAGATGATTTTTAAAAGTCAATTAGGAAATTTATGAAAGTTTCTAGCAAATATATATGGAAATGGTCAATAGACAAGGCTGCTCAGATAGAAAAACTTAGGTTAAGAGTGATAAATACTCAATATGTATTAACATAAATGTTGATGAACTTATTAACAATTGATAGTAAAGTTCATGAAGACATCTTTAGCCTAGTGAAGGATTGAGTATTGAAGATATAAACAATGGAGTACTCAAACACAAAATTAAAAGGATGCTAATTAATGGTAGAAACAATCTGGTGTACTGAAGGAGTAGCTCCCCTCAATAATATTAATGTGAAGTTGATCAATGTTTTTGCCTTCTGGTAGCCAAAGATAGAAATACTGATCACAAAAATAAGATAGGGAGAAGATTTTGTATAAAAATTGTAATTTATTCGTTGTGTTATCATTTGAGAAATTTGTATTGGACTATTAGAAAAGTGACCAGGGCTGGAAATTATAGATCTTCATTTAATGTATTTTGTATTTTGCTTAGCATGTAAATAAATAAGTCAGGTAGAGCCGATCCTTTTGCAGAATTACAGGTAAACGTCTTATTTATGGGATTGGGAGAGCATGTTACAATGTTCTTACTACTGAAAGACTTTATAGAGAAGGTTTCCCAAATAGACATTATTCATCAAGACAAATTTCTTTAGAATGTGGAAAACCAGACCTTTGTGACCAAGAATAATTGTGGTCAAAAAAATAACTAGAGTTCTCATTGCAGAGAAACCCACTTCAAGTAATCTGCAATGTTGTAAATATTTATCACATTCTTCACAAAGTAGCACATGATTAGACTATAGAAGAAAAATTACTCTCATACCATCCTTGAATGGTCTACAATTTGGGTTTGGAAGATACTGCACTGACAGTCTATTTGTACCAGTGACATCTTAATGACATGATGCATCGCTGAACTACTATGATCTTCTTTCAGCCATGAATGCAGCAGTATCCACAGCAGAACAGTCAAGTGTGGGATTATGAAAATTCAGAAGCTATAATCACATTGTATCACCAACTTGTTTTGCTGTAAATATGCAGATGTTATATACAACATAATTGTATGACATCTCCTGCCTACTTGCCTTTGTAGATTGTGCAATAATATTTACCTGAATTATTGGAGGAATTACCCTTGATCATTATAAGAGAATATGGCTACAGCATGAGCAAGCAGCATCTCATTTTAATGGTTTTTTTTTTCTTTTGTTTATTTTCCGATGCTCTTTAACATCTCAGGTCATCAGCATCCCATTCAAATCAGGGTGTGAAACGGCCGACAAATTTTGCTCACGGGCCTTTTCTTTCAGGCTTGAGGTTCTTTATCGTGCCTTAAATGTGTGACACGGGATCTATGGCTTTACTTCCCTTCCAAAGGAAGCCATCTTAGGATTTTTATGCCTAAAAAAAATCCATCAATCCTGGCTGGGTTTGAACCCGCAATCTTGGGTTTAGAAGGCAAGTATGGTTAGCATTACACCACCAGGACCAACTCATTTTAATGTGGATGCCTATAAGCAAGTATTATGTTACTGTTTCTCTTTGCTAGATTGCATTGAAAAGCTCTATTCAATAGACTGCCAGGTCACCTAAACTGAAAATTTTATATTGAAATTTTAAACTGGTGTTAAATAAGTACATTTTGAGGTAAATGACTGGGACACACAAATTTTCAGTTAATTGTGTTGGTGCTCTAACTATTTGAGCTACCATATCCTCATGACCACAACTCAGTAACTTTAAAATTCTCTAGCATACATGGACTAAAATAGAGGTTCATGATTATGGCTCAATACAGCACAGTAGATAAAATAATAAGGAATCCAGATCTTAAGATGAAGATTTGTGGCTCAAATTTTGGTTTGTAACCTCAAATTTTTCATATCTAACTCTGATATGAAATCCTAGCCATTGTATAAACAACCCATTTGGATATAAAAAATATTGCTCTGTGTTATTTATTGATGAGGCTAAAGTAAACTCACATTTGAAATTTTCAAAATTACATCACTTGAGTTGGCAATCTGAAATATGCCAAGGATCTTGAAAAGTCATTATTTGCTTGCACTGAGATTGGTGGCAGGTATTTTTAAATATTTAGGCTAGGCAACAAAAGGTATAATGTGAATCGAAGTTTGTAAATAGCATTGTCATACACTCTCCAGATTTTGTTTACATATTCAGTCTCACATCTTCTCAAGATAACTTTGAAGACTGTTAAGTTCTCTATCATAAAATGTTTGGTAGAGATTTCCGATTTCCTAATTAATTTTTGTACACTCATTCAAAGAAGTTTTGTAAATTATTGACAACCTACTATATTTCTGCAGATCTAGTGATTGAATAAATAAATGAATAATTTGACCACTTAGGCACAATATCTGGCCATTTACAGAAATGAAAAATAAAGAAATAACTAATTTAGGACCATTTCAGATTTAAATCAGCATTCTCATAAATCTAAGTTAAAGCATAAGTTATAGCATTTCAAAGGTTAACAGAAAAAAAAAATGTATTGAATAACTAATTAATTTACAAAGTGTACAAAAATAAAAATAATTGTAATGGTAATGTTCAACAAATGTTACAAATTTTTCTTTTCACTGATGATGTAGCCTGGTTTTCATAATTAATAATTAAAACTCATATTCTAGGCATTACATTATATTTTTCCTTATACAGGGAGAGGAAAGTCCAGAATATATCATCCCCAGGTATTTTTTTCATCAGGGACTGAATTCATATTTAGGTACTAACAGCTAAGAAGATACATGCTTATATATTAATACTAGGTACTTGTATAAATATAAAAATGAGATGCCTCTTATAAATATTAACAATCTTGAACAGATAACTTATCAGCAGCAAATTCTTAAACAAATAATTTTTTATTTCAGCATAATCCATTAGAATTAGGTTCTCAAATTTATCTTCAAAAACAGAATCTAATATGATTTATATCAGAATAAAACACAACCAAAGGAAGTAGAAGATTTAAGGTCAGAATATAATGGGAAGGTAATAGTAAATAAAAATAAAATAAATACATATGTATTATGCAAATTATGAAAACTTTGTTTGTTTATTGTTTACAGATGCTCCTTAACATCTGAGGTCGTCAGCATACCATTCAATTCAGGGCATGAAATGGCCAACAAATTTTGAAAACCTTGGCATAATCTAGGACAACAAATTAAAGAACCAAAACAATTATTTTTCTATTCCTAATTTTTCTTTTTTGTAAACTAAACTTACCTTCTCATCTGAATCAGTTAGTTGTTTCTCCAGTTCTGCAATTCTATCTTTTGCTTCACTCTCAGGGTCTGAAGGTTTCTTGATCTTTTGAAGTAAAAGACGTTTGTTCTCAATTGCAAGCTTTTCATTCTCTGACTCCAGTGTTTGGATTCTAGTGCGCAGTACTGTTGCTTCTTGCTCAATTACCTGCAGCTGGCGTTTCAGGTCAAAGGCCTGCTGTTCATTTCCACTATCCAGAGACCTGCAGTCCAGTTTTTCAAAAAAAGCTTTCTTATATATTGTGCCAAGTTATTTATAATAATATTCACAGCTTGCATTGATCAGGTGAGTTTATTCCATTAAGAAGTGAGAAGAAAATGATTATAGTTACTAATAAAACAATATTAATGAACTTAAAACTTCATTTCTCAAATGTTTTATGCAATAATTACATGCCGTTCCTCAAACTTGAAGTATATACTCTTAGGAGAATCATTCTAATATACTAGAATTATTAAATATTTATTTTCAATGGATATTAATTTTACTGAGTAAATAATTCTCAATACACACTAAATAGCATATATACTGCAGGAAGCTCATGAAGTGGTAGAATTTAATGAAAAGAAACTAGTTTAATTCTAAACTAAAATAAATTCAAGAGCTAAAAATTACAAACCATATCAATGGATGATCAATGACTTCCCAATGAGTGTAGTTTAAAATAGTGGAAATTTTCACAGTAACATAATTATGCAATTTTTTTATGAAAAAATCATTCAAATTTCATTAATTTTGTTCCACTTACTTGGACATGTTCGAAGGTTGTTGTGACTCCTTTTGGAATATTTAATTTTCCCCCATTAAATCCAGGTTTTAATAAATATAGTTTCACAGGGGGGAATTTTCACCATGAAATATAGTATAATTTTGCTATTTTTTTTTATGAAGGAATTACACAAATTTAACTAATTTAGTGAATTCCTCATAAAAAATGGTAAATTTTTGTAATAATAATCTCTTTATTAATTTAATCTACTTAAACTGTGAAAATTATAGTATGCTTTAAACTCACATAATTATAATACTGCAACCCATTATGAGGAAATCAAATTTTTTTTCCTCTGATTCAAAGGCTGTTGCCTTCATCATCAGCTTTCCAGAGTGATATTAAGATGTCTCTCTGTAGTTTTTATGAATTTTGTAATGAGGCTACTATAGTTTGGAAGATCAAAATGAACTAAATTTTTCTTAATTGATATTATTGTATGATTTAGTTGAACTACACGCTCTTAATGCTTCACTTATTTGTCATAATATATAGAACTGGTTTCCAGAACATTTCGTTCTCGTCATCAGCTAAGATGAATATGATCTGTCTGATAATTCATTAAGCTGTGGGAATATGTATTCTGCTCTGGTGGCAATGTGATAAACTTGTAGTTTATGTTTTCATCCCCAGCAATGTCAAAGTTCATTAGACTGTATGTGTATTTGTAGATGTAGATTTTCTCCCAAGTTGCTAATTCTCTAGGTCTTTGTAATGATTTTAATAATTTTGCTTTATTCACTATGTCGTGATTTTCTGTCCAAAAATGATATGCTACCACTGATTTCTCTATTTGCTTGTAGTTTACGTTGATGAAATGTTCCTTTAACCATGTGCCTATGTTTTTCTTTGTTTTTGCAATTTTAAAACAATTTTAAAAAAGAACTAGTACACAAAAAGGTATGGAAATTAAAGAAAAAAAAGCATACCAAAGAAACCAAACCAGAACACTTTCAGCAAGAAATGATAAGCTAATTTTTTAAAAAAAATGCACATATCATCCATGGGCTACAAAAAATTTGAAAATATTCTTAAAGATGTTAATATCAGGTTGGCACCAGTCAACAGATTTAATGTTAAAAACCTACTGACAGACAATATAAATGACAGTATTCCATAAGAGAAAAAGGCAGGTATTTACAAAATAAATTGTGCAGAGTGTGAAAAATTCTACATTGCAAAAACAAAGAAAAACATAGGCACATGGTTAAAGGATCATTTCATGAACATAAAGTATAAGCAAATAGAGAAATCAGCGGTAGCATATCATTTTTGGACAGAAAATCACAACATAGTGAATAAAGCAAAATTATTAAAATCATTACAAGGACCTACAGAATTAGCAACTTGGGAGAAAATCTACATCTACAAATACACAGACAGTCTAATGAACTTTGACATTGCTGGGGATAAAAACATAAACTACAAGTTTATCACATTGCCACCAGAGCAGAATACATTCCCACACCTTAACAAATTATCAGACAGATCACATTCATCTTAGCTGGTGAAGAGAACAAAATGTTCTGGAAACCGGTTCTATATATTATGACAAATAAGTGAAGCATTAAGAGTGTGTAGTTCAGCTAAATCATATGATAATATCAATTATATAATTAGCTTCACTGTACATGTTCCAATTAACATTTTAATTAAATTTTCCTTGTTTTAGTTTATGAATATATTTTCCCATATTGTTAATTCTGTGTGTTTTTGAAAAGCTTTTAAGAGTTTTCTTTCATTTTGGAATTCAGATTTTTCCCAAATATTGTATACTATTTGCTGATTTCTCCATTTGTTTATATTTCACATTTCTCATAGGCTCCTTAAATCTAGGGAAATGTTTTTCATTTTGCCTATATATTCAATATTGCAGTCTTTGCAACTAATTTTGTAAATGTCTGATTTTTTTTCCTGGTAGAATTTTGTCTTTGGTATTCCTTTTCAGGGGTTGTTTTTTAAATGCTTTTGTTTACTTGAGCCAAAATAATGTTTGCATCTTTAAAACCTTTCTGGAATTTTTGGTGTGCCTATGGATGGACTGTAAATTTCTTGTTTATATATGGTCTCCTTTGAAGCCTATTATTGTGGTCATGTCTTATTTGTTTTTGTTTTTTGATTTTTCTACTTTTTGTTTATCAGATCTATTATTTAGTCATTTTTCTGTGCTATATCTATGATTATTAGTACTCAGATTTGTGTGCATACAATCAAGTTAATATGATTGTATGCACACTTTTATTTTTATTGTTACCAAGTATTTTTGTAGTTTATTACATTGATAACTTTTTAGAAGGAATGACAATAGTGGGAAATATTAAATATTATCACAAAACATAAAAGAAATAAAAAAAAACACAGAAATAATCAGTATAGAAGGAAACTGAGTTCAAAATTGTTACAATCTGCTTTTAATTTGTTTAGAGCCTTAACAATCTATTCTCTATTGATTTCAATAAAAATCTATTAAAGTTAAGACTCAAGAGATTAATATCTTAGTACGAGCTTTAAGTACTTCCAATTACTACCATTCCAACCTTTTGCCTACTCGTTTGTGCATTTGCTATATTCTTTAAAATACATAAACAAACAAACTTTTACTGGTACTCACTTGCTCTTTTGGAGCTGTCCCTTTGGAACACGCTTCTGTGCTACAGCAAGCTCTGCATGAAGTCTCTCACAGTCTCTGTCCTTTTCAATGAGCTTTTTACGTAGTTCTGATAATTCATCTTCTAACACCTTAGATATAAATCATATGCATTTCTTATCAAATACATCCTTGTTTCTCAACTTAATACTTAAAATTAAGGACATCACAACTTTGTAATCAACAATAGGATTAGCTATAACATTAAGCAATGACTTTGCATAATTTATAATAAAATGTATTATTGCTTATTAATTTAATATTCTTTCACCTTATTTTTACTCCTGCCAGCTTCACCATCTCCTCTAGCCTGATAAAGGCTTCCTCATTTCTATTATCTTTTAAAACCTTCTCTATATCTATTTCCCTAAGCTTCCTGTCTGTATCCCTTGCCTTTAAGATATATTTCTAATTCATCATTCCTCCATTTGTATTTTTGAATTTTAATTCCTCCCTGGTCAGAAACTTTTATCTCACTCCCCCATGCATTTTGACTTTAGCTCTTATTGGGAAATGACTACTTGATTACACTATATACTTAACACTCCAAAATTGATGAAATACATGTCTAGCTCTGCTGTATATAGTGCATAATCTAAGACAATCTGGTCAGTCTTATTTACAAATGTCCTATGCCATCTTTCTCTTTTACCATTACACACCAACAGATTTATCTCCTTACAAAATTCTATCAACTTCATGCCTTCATCATTACAGATTTTGTCTTGACTGACTCTTCATTCCATATTCCTTTCTTCCTCTGTTATCTCACATTCAAGAGCTATTATCTTAATTTGACTTTCCTCTACTCTTGCATTAAAATCTTCCACTATAATACCATTTATACATGTGCCTATTTTGCGACTCCTCCTTATCTTGCCTTAGTTTCTTAAATAAATTTGGATCATAAAATTCTGATGACCTTGATGGGTTATATACTGCTGCAATACACACCCTTTCACTTTCCCACACACTGCTTAAACACAACAATGAGTTTTCACCTAATTAATTACAGACTTTCATATAATAGTTATCTATTTATTCTGCTGATGAACAGAGGGACTGGGAACTGATGCAATCAATGTGGAAATTTTGTATTTTGTTTACCTATCTAGAATTTAGGTAAAGATGTTAATATAAATGTAATATTGTTTCAACAATTGTAATTGTGAGGGGTCACACCTTAAGATAGATGGAGGCCCTGTTATAGTTTGTTTTTGAATTTTTCTTAGCACTTTATAAATTTCAAATTTCATTACAGTAGATGTTTGAGAAATAATAGAATTAGTAGTTTATAGAGACTGTAGCTAGCTGATAAAATAATGGTATAGGTACAATAATTGAAATATTTTATTTTAGTTCCCTGGGTTGAGTCACAGCCTAGTCCCCTGCAATTCCAGTAGGCTACTGTTGATGATGAACCGGGGACTGGGGTCTGATGCAGTCAAGGTGGAAATTTTGTACTCCATTGAATTATTTAGAATTTAGATAAAGGGTTAGTATAAAATCATCATTGTATTAAAATTTCTGTAATCACAAGGAGGTACACCTAAAATGGCCTGGGTCAGATAGGTGGAGACCCCTTGCAGTTTGTTTTTTTTCTTAGCACTTTCAATAAATTTCACATCTATTTATTAAAGTTTTCATTATTATGTATTGTCAGTTGTTCTCCTTCCCTTTCTGAAAAAAAGGAAACAACAGCTGATTTTCCTCTACCCAATCTCAAATCCTTTCTAGTTGAATTTCTGCAAAGATTTTCTAAAAATTAGATACAAGTGCTTTGTTTTTATTATTTAGATAATACCTGTCTATAGCTGCTTGGACTTTCTTCATTATCCTTTTACCTATAAAAAGGGCAAATAATTGATACTTTCCAACTCTTTGGTATAGCCTTAATATTTTGAATTATGAACATTCATCATCATCATCATCATCATCATCATCATCATCATCATCAATGTCATACTCTTGAAATTTTCCGATTCATATGCATCAAATAGGAAAAAAATTCTGCTAGTATGTTATCTATATATTTTTAAAGTACATGACCTTGTTGTTATAATTTTAAGCAATGAACAATAATATGTAGGGCTTTACTAATATATATAAAGCTTGATGGGCTTGTATATATACATAGTATGAACACAATAAAACCAACCAGACACTATAACACAAACCAATTTAAGAGGCTCACTAATTACCAAATTTTCAAATGAGTTGTTGAAACTGCCTGCCTTCATTTTCCATACATTTTTGGCATATCTTTAATAAATTATTTATCACTTGCTGTAGTTTATTTTTAGAAGTCCAGACTATTTTCTGATGAATATTATATTTGATTTCTGTATGGTGTGTGAGTTCATCTTGTACATAACATTTTTTAATTAACCCTAGAGATAATAATCACAGGCTGTTAAATCAGGGGACTGAGGGGGCCATAAATCCCTACTAATTACTCTGTCTTGTGGAAACACATTGTAAATTGCTCTCATGGAATTATTTGCAGTGTGAGCAGTGGCAGGATCCTGTTGAAAAAATGCATGATCACAGGGATGTAAGTTCTAAAAAAAAAAAGGGAGTTAATATTGTATTCACATTAGTAACAGAATTAACTGTAATGTTCATCATTTCTCACAATTATCTTTCTTTTTCTAAAAAGTATTGCATTTTAATTCCAATTTTATTTGCACTATCCTTGAATTAATTTCTAAATCATTTTAACTTATTTAAATTATGTTTCATTTCAATAATAAGCATTTAGGTGCCTTGATTAATAATAGTGTGAAAAAATTTTTGTCTATTCCTACTTATCCAACTTTCACTATGATATATTGCAAAGATTAAACTCAAAGAATACATAAAGTCACATATGCTCATTGATGTATTAAAAATGTTTACACTTACTCCACTTACTCATACAACACTAGGACACATTGACCAATTCACTCAGTTAGTCAACAGATGAAGATGAAAGCAATTGCTTCCAAAACATGTCCTAGTGTTGTGTAACTGGAATTAGTGTACATAATTTTTAATACAATGAACGTAGGATACACTCCATTGTCTGCAGCTTCATAAGTACAGTTTATTTAATAAATTCACATATTTTTAAAATTTTAAAAATGTTAAATAAGAGAAACTGTATGCATTGTAAGTGGATGATACGTCTTAATATATTAATATTATTATAATATATTAATTGAAAATTGTAATAGTTTTCTTATGCACTCCGGTAGTTTAATTTTCTATAGGTCCAGTCTCTCATGTTTAAATTATAACACTTCATCTCTTCAGAATACAGATAATTTACTATTGAAATAGTTCTATTAATTTGATAAAATTTCCTATAATAAACTAGCCCAAATAATATGAAGAACATGCAGTATTGTACTAGCGATTCATACTATTTTGTGTTTTGATGATTAAACAAGACTGCAGTTTTGCTGTGCTAAATTCATAAATACCTAGCATCTGCTCTTTTTTCTTTGGTTACTGTTGAATGCTTCTATATTAGGTATTTTACATTCTTTCTGAATATAAGTAACATTATATAGCAAAGGTAAGTAACATTTGAAATGAAATTTAAAAAAATATTAAACTAATCAAATTAATATATGTGAATAAATGAACTCATGAAGTATCAAAAATAATTCAATAAGTATCAAGAATAAATGAATAAGTAGCAAATATAATCTCGTAATATACTGACCTACAGCATTAGCTATTTAATGTTTAAATGAATTTACATGAAATATATTGTTAGTTTCAGACAAACAAAACCAATGCAACTTTTTTCTTCTTTCTAAGGACCCCAAAGAAATAATATTTTATATGATAAACAATATTACTCCAATATAATTCAATTAAATGGAAGACATATTTAACATATTCATGCAAATCCTTCTCTGCATTCTGATAAATATTTATTTCATTATTTTTCTAATACAGAAGATGCTCCCAAAATTCTCTCAATCCAGGAAGATTTTGGCAATGTTTATAAATTACAGAATCTGAACATTCTGATATACTGAATCTTCAGTATTTGTTGATTTCGTTTATTTACAGATGCTTTTTAAAATTCCAGGAAATCAGCATCCCATTCAATTTAGGGCATGAAAAAGCTAATAAATTTGCTCAGAAGCTTCTTCTTTCCCCCTTGAGGTTCTTTTACATGCTCTAAATCAATGACATGAAATCCATAGCTTTATTTCCCTTTTGAAGGAAGCCATACTAGGATTTTTATGCCCAAAAAGTCCATAGATGCTGGTAGGGATTGAACCAGAAACTTAAGTCTATCAGGCAAGTATGATTACCACTATACCACCAGTGCTGACACCTTTAGTATATCATTCTAGTGTGATAACCATAATGTTAGGAAAACAAGTTGGCTCAGTAGATCAAAGACTTAAATCAGTCAAATAAATGATGCAGTAGGATGTGTATGAAATTTATTGTTAAAATAGTAGAATTTTGTAACTATAGGATGAATTTAAACTCTTAGCTTCCTACATATTATCATTTTCAGTTTCAGCAATTCACTGCTCAAAAAGCTGTAAAAATAGGTTAAGTTTAGAGGGCAGAGCAGTTCATGAAATGGCTATAAAATTATCTAAGTGTGTTCCCTCCCCTCTGACTCAAAAAGTACTATTTTCTCTCCAACTGCAAAAAGAAAAATCTATGAAAGATACTGCCATGGGTGGCTGAGATTGTTAAGGCACAGACTCATGAGCGACAGGTATGGAATTTGAATCCTGCCAGGACTGTCCTCCCTGACTGAGGTTTTTTCCAGGTTTTCTTCAGTCCTCATAAATGGTAAATGCCGGAGAGATACCCTAAATTTAGGCCTAGAACATTTCCTTCCTTAAAATAAATTCTTTCCCAATATAACATTTCATCTCATGTATCATCAGTGTCCACTGCCTGTGGTGCCTCAGTAGTTAAAATGGGTGTTAAATACGATTAAAAAAATCTATGAAAGATTATCATGGGAGCTGGAGATAATGCATTTTCTAAAGATATGAAATTCTATTAATTGCATGTTATTGACTAAGTGAATTCATAAACATTGAAAATATCACATCTAAAGCTTTCAAAAACAGTGTAATGTATATTTTAATAAATGTTGTAGGATTTTTTTAAATTATTTTGAATGCATTTTCTCACCAAAGTTTTTGATAATAACTCTGATTTTATATGACCTCAATTTAATGTAAATCTGCATTTAATGCCAAAAATTTAAAGTTTTGAAAATTATTCCATAAAAGCAATGTAATACTGAATTTGGTAATTTATATAGCTTAAAATAGACCGATGAAGACAGATTATGTTATACTGCTCAAACCAATATTGCTTTGCTTCCACATATTCATTTGCACTTTAGTACCATTGTGTTGGTGTTTAGTGATCTGTCATAATGTATAGTATAAACGATCAGCTTGACTTCTGTTTGCTTGTTTACATTGAAAAGATAAAATGAAGCAGAATGATAAAAATGGTTATGATGATTACTTTAATGGGGATGAAGAAATTAAATCACCAACATTTAGAGAGGTTGTTGCCAGTATAGACATTGTTCAGAGATTTATCATAACATTTAAATAAGATGGCTCTGTTACATAGAGACAGAGTGAATGAGTTAGAGATGGACATTTTGAACTTAAAATGCAAGGTGCTAAAAACCAAACCAAATCAATCTTTGATTTTAAAAAATGAGGTACAATTAAAGTTATGTAATTATGCATAGATCCAAAGTAGCTTTTTGTGTTGCTGTAAATATTTATTTTGTGAATATCTTGACATTGTAGTGTAATTATGAAATAGAAGTCTTGAACTACAGTATTTATGGCACTGAAAAAGTTATAAGCATTAGAGTATGAATGGCATGAACCTATCTGCTTGTGTTATGTTGTCATATAAATAATGTATTTTGATATTATTTATGTTAATACAGACAAAGATTATAGAACATGGTGCCTTTTACTGAAATCTCAAGTTGAGGTAATCCCCTATGTGAGTTAAAAAATTTATGATCCCTGTAAAAATTCTAAATAGGAGTTATTCTGTATAAATGTTCAGTAATCTCAATTATATTATATTGTTAAAATACAATGTGTTGCCCATGAAATATATATTTATTCTTAAATTGAACCAAATTGTTCATTATTAAGCTCCAAATTAGATACTGTTTCTATGCACATACTCTTTCTGTTTTGATGAAAATAAATTATACTGTATAGATAGAAATGTGGGATTCATTTCATATTTTAAACAAGATGTATAGCATTTAGCTTTTTAGGATCCTCATTTATACATTTACAAAGATAAATAAAACTCTTTCATGGCAGCACTACCTTCATTTTTTGTTCCTGCAGTGAATTTCCAGTTTTTTCTGTAGACTCTAATGTTGCTAATACTGTTTTTTTATTACTCTTCATTGTCAGCTTGTCCTGAAGTTCTTTCATTTTGTGTTTCATAGCTTCTCCTTCAGCTTCCAATTCCTCCACTTTTCTTCTTAATACTGCTGCTTCCTAAATGCAATAAATAATATTGAATTTGTCTTGAGCTAACCCCTTTTTGAAAGGTAAATTATAATCAATAAATACGCATACCAAAAATGAACCTGTCTTTAAATTTTAGCACTGCTGCTATCTATATTGAATTTGGAAATATTAAATAATTCATACAATTGTACATCTACTCATTCATCATTCATTTCATTATTCATTCAATCACTTATCCATTCAAACAATACAACTTGACATACTAACTTTACTTCTAATAAGATGAAAATGTTAAAATTTAACAATTTAAATTTTAAAGAATTAACATATGCAAAAAATATTATGTTAAATAGCTTTCTTGTTGAAATATCATTAAATAGCAGAGAATTGTTTCATTATGCAGCACCTAAAAAATGTAATATACAAAATATCTTTTAGTTTTAATATATTAGATTTTGGCAATAATATGTAACTATAATACTATTACACAAGAATATATATCATTCCTAATATTTGCAAAGATGAAATAAAAAGGCAAAAAAATTATAATGAATGTGTGTTATTGCAAAAACAAAAGTGATTGAATTCATTGTTAACCTCATTTTCTTGCATTCCAATGAAGAACTTATATAAACCATTTATCAATAATCAAAAAAAAAAAAAAAGATATAGCACAGTAAGTGTCAAGGAAAGAAATAGGAAGCATTCAGAAAGAAAGAGATAATTTGATTACAATGGCAAATATTAACACAAAAAATTAAGAGCAATATAAATTGTATCTTAGCATTAAAATCTGCTCCTGTAGCTTAAAAAGTAAAGAAACAGTAAAGATAAAGAAAAGAAATCAAATTCTTAGATCCAGTCTGAAATTGCAGTCAAGAGAAGCAGCATGCACACAGTTTGCAAGTTTTATTTTCATACTAAGAAGTCAATATAAATTATCCATATAGTACATCTTGTGCTCTATAGTGTCAAGTAATCCATTAGTCTAATCTATTAATGCATTATTTTGAGTTGACATGTTAAACTAAGGGTACCAGATTTTTTTTTCAAAAAATCCAGGGGCACTTTTCATATTTTAGGGCAATAATTTTTAGATAGGATAAGGAGAACTCAATTACATGCTTGCTCTTACATAATTATAATTTTGAGCATTTTATGCCAAAATAACAATTTTTAATAATGAACACTTTTTATTTTAATTTTAAATCAACTAAAAGGGCTAAGAATATTTTACAGTGTCTCTTTAGATCTTAAAAATTAAAATTACTGCATAATTCTTCCTAAAATCTAAGTTTTTTTTTTTTGATTGATTGATTTATTTATGGACGCTCTTTAACAGCTCAGGTCATCAGCGTCCCATTCAACTCAGGGCGTGAAATGGCTGACAAATTTTGCTCAGAGGCCTCTCTTTCAGGCTTGAGGTTCTTTTTTGTGTCGTAAATGTACGACACGGGACCCACGGCTTTACTTCCCTTCCGAAGGAAGCCATACTTAGGATTTTTACGCCCCAGAAAAATCCATCGGTCCTGGCCGGGTTCGAACCCGCGATCTTGGGTTTAGGAGCTAAAATCTAAGTGTACTTCTCTGAAGAGTGCACTTTGTTCAGAATCTCTCTTTATGACTTGTTGGAAAATTCTTGGCAGGAGATGGTAAAGTTACATAGAACAGCTAACATAGCTTTAACAGTGTCAACTCCAAGTCTTGATCTCTGTGAAGTCTACATCATGTTCATGGATGAAAACACCCTCTCTGCTGATTCTTTATTTCCTGGCAGACAGAGACATAATTCAACCAAAGTTTATAGCTGAGGTCAGGAAACTTTTTTTCACAGAAGAATTAAAATGTGTCACACCATCTTGAGTACACATTAGCACCATCTTCATTCCATTTATTTATTTTATTTTTGGTTGAATACTGCTTCAATGAGGAAATTGAATCCAATAATTTATCCTCATTTAGATCAACTCCATATATTTCATTCAAATAACACTGGAGACATTCCTCAAAGCTTTCCCTCTGTGGAAGAGTTCTAAGCAAGATGCACTTCACACATGTCATATCTATAGTGGGAACCCCATGCAGTTAATCATTCAATAGCTGAACTATAGAATTCACTTGGCACAAAGAGAAGTTCTAGGTCTGTACAGGAGCCATTTTCTTCAAGTAATGGCAAAAGCTTTTTTACAGAGGCTAGAATGAATTTATCATCTTTCTTTTAAAGCATATATGCAGTCAATATTGTCAGTTGTAGAAAACAAAAATAAAAATCCTTAAATATTGATAGTTGAAGCAATAGGACCACATTTCCTCTTTGTCAGTCCCAGTGACATTGCAATTCAGGAGTACAGTCATTATTCCATTCACTAAAAGAATTTTATTGTTTGAAATTAATTTTCAAGAATTAGGGTAGAAAATAGAGACATAAAATGAAATCCAGGCACAGACAGATAAATTTGGGGACATCTGGTAACCTTACAATCTCCTCAATCCAGTGGCTGTCAACTGTTGCTGTAAACAATTGCTGTTGCTGTGTTGATGCATGCTGTTGTCATATTCTGTTCATATTATTTGTAGAAATGATCAATGTACAAATCATGTTATACTGTTAAACAGATTCAACTAATACTTAACACTTACCTTAATCTTATGTGGTTATTTCCTTCTTATTGTCACTATCAGGCTGGCTGTTAATAAATATTGAGTTCTGTGTATTATGTGTAATGCACTCTTACTCTATTATTATGGATTTCCTTTACATATCTAACAGAATTTTTTTTAAAGTCATGTAAAATTAAACATACTGAAGGGTATACTCCCTTTCATTACCATTTCTTTTAAGTGTGCTTATTGGTTTAATATAACTTAAGTTGCAATAGTAAGGGGAAATTTCTGTGCCCATGCCTGATAACTTTTAGCCAATTCACAATAAGAAGCATGGTGTAACCTTTGCTTCTTTTATTAGATTACAATACAATTTCTTTGATGAGAAGGGGATTGATAACTTGTAAACTTTGCGGCCTCATTAAAGAAATTATGATATCTATTTTGATATTCATGGTAGATGTTTTAATTTTCATTCTGAAGTTGTTATTTATATTACCTCTATAACAATGTAACTGTTTTTAGAAAAGATTACTGCTTTCAAATTAATTTTTGAAAACTTGCAAGTTTATTTCATCATTGAGTTAATTTATTTGTTTATTAATATACAGACCCCTTGAGCATGTGTTCAGCATAGGGGCAGTGCATATCATTTTTAGGGCATTTTTTAACATATAAAATTATTATATGGTAAATGTTATTATTTTACAATTATAAAATAACATGGACATAAAAATTTGTGACTAAATTATTTTGAGTACACAATAATAATTTTTTTAATTATTATACTCTATACATATTACATTTACATGTATTTGATACTATACTAACATAGACAAAAAATTTACATAGTACTAAATTAGTACAAAAATTAGAAATTAAGATTATTATAAAGGCTTTGTATTTCTTAACAGCTATTTATTTTAACTATATCTAAGGTATTCATCCTATAAGCATTTTATAAATTGTTTCCCAAAATTTTTAATTTTCTTAATTGATTTTATGCTTTCTGGTAATGCATTAGATTCTTTAGATGCTATGTAAAAGAAAGATTTCAGTTCATATTTTGCTATATTAGGTCTTATTTACCTATTTTATTTGCTAACCTTATTTTGTAATTATGAACATTTGATTTGTTTTTAAATATATAGTTAAAATGTTTCATATTATTTACTGCTGTACACATAAATAAAGATGATGCTTCCTTAATAAGTAGCCTTAATGATAATATTTTTGTTTGTTGGTGCAGCAGAATTGTTGATCTCAAATGTATGTATTAAGTCTTGATATTGCCTTACATATTGTAAAAATATATGCATATAAGGGGAATATAAGGCCATTAACTTAGAAACAGCTCAAAACAATTTACTTTTGTTCACTGCCATGGCTTAGATGGTAGCATATCTATCTGTCAACTGGAGGGCTAAGGTTTGATTCCCATATTCAAGACATGTTGCTTGGGAAAGACTTTTTATAGTAGGGTTTTTCCTATCTTGAGAAAAGAATACCAGGTAGCAATATTTACACCATTTTTTTTATCCATTTTACTCATCTTGAAATACTTCCGTAGTTAACAAGATGTTAAACACTTATAGAAAATCCTACTTAAATAGTTTTCAAATGTAGTTGATTCTATATATTGCATCATATGGTAAATATTGCAAAAGTTGCATGTTATACAGTAAGCAAAAATAATGCGACAAGAACAATCTTAAAACATGATTAGAAGATGTGTAATGGTAACAAGAGAGCATGTAGTGTTATGCTAATACAATGGAGTATGCTGAATTTTTTTTCAGCCATAAAAAGCAAAACAAAACAAAAAAAAAATGGGAAAAGAAAATAGATTTAGGCTAACCTTAGTCTGGTTAAATATGGTGGACATTTATAACAGTTATGTTTAATATAAGTTTTGAATAATTGAGTCGAATTTGTAACACTTACATCACTAATAGTTTTAAAAGAGGAAAACTTTGTTTGAAGTCATAACAGACTAAGGTTAAGTTTTGAATAATTGAGTCGAATTTGTAACACTTGCATCACTAATAGTTTTCCTCTTTTAAAACTATTAGTGATGTAAGTGTTACAAATTCGACTCAATTATTCAAAACTTAACCTTAGTCTGTTATGACTTCAAACATAGGAATAAAAATTTCCTAATAAAATGTATCATTCATCTCTTGAAAAGTATTTCTAATAATTTGGTGCCATACTATCCATATACTGGAATTCATTGGATCTACCCTAACCAGAATTATTGATATTTATTATATGTTTTAATTATCTCTTTGGCTTGTGGGAAGTTTCGAGAGAATGGAAGCATGGAAGACAAATCAGCATGCAATGTGGTGTAAGCTGTTTCATTAAAACATTTCATACTCCAACAAGCAATATTTGTCAGATGTTTATTGCTGATACCCTTGTGGTTCATTTTACTTAATGTGATTATTACTAAGGTTTCACCCTACTTGAACTTAATGCTGCATAGAAATATAAATTAAGCAAAATTATAGTAAAAACAGCATTAAATGTATATTATATACTAACTTTTTTAAAATTGTTATTTCGATATGTAGGCAAAAATTTGCATATTACCTGGAGTATGTTGATTTTATGCCAATTTCATCTTGTTTTTCATGAGTTATAATTATTATATATTTCAGCAAGTTGTTTTGCAATAAAAATGGACCAGACTGGTACAGATTTAAACTTATTAAAGGTATTTCTGATATATATATATTATAATTTTAATGTGGTTTATAGTTATGATTTGGTTATATCCTATTTTCCTTCTTATATATCTTATATAAGTTAATATTGAAAAAATGGCCAAAATAAACTATTCAGAAACAATGAGTTTAAAGAAAATATTAAAAGATTTATGCTATTTTTCACACGTTATGTATTAAAGTTATAACAATTACATCTTAAATTAAGAAAAAAATAATATATATTAGTGGTCATTATCTCAAACTAGCCTGCACCAGACAACTCTACTTAACACTTGGACACCTATATCACAGATTCCAATATTTTCACATACTTGGTGGAGGAGGCCATTCTTACCTAAAAGCTGACTTAATTGAACAACAACTCCTTATGCAGATCATCACCCAAATTTAGAAACAACTCATCATAGCCAACACATTCTTCTCCTCCAGCCTCAGCTCATTGGAGGAGGCATACTAGAATGCACCAATTGCCACCCGCCACCATCAGTATCAAGCGCTGATTCCAAGAAAAAAAATCAATCAACACAGAATTACAGAATCTTCAAACAACTCTAACCAAACAACCCATTCCACTGACAGGGCATTCCAAGAACTTCACTAAGAAATACAAAAACTTGAACGTCAACCTATACCTAGCCCACCATTCAGCAACAACAGAAGAAATGCTGAGTCAGTACGGTTAACACATGCAAGGAATTTATGTACTAACCAAAGTTACCAGTATTATCAACAAAAAGTTAATTGATGGATAAAGCATACTAAACCCATTACACTTCCATCCATTTTCCTTAGATGCCACAGTTGCACTCAGCGCTTCGGCCATGTTTGCACCCAGGATTTATCTTTATATCACTCCCAATCATTGGCTGGCAGTATTCCCAGACCCTATTTTACTAATGAGAGTACTCAGATGGTATCTTGCTAATCCTGCACCTTCCTACTTAATTTTCTAAGCTTATCTATCCCTGAATATCACCTATAAAAAAAAAGTCATATAGAATGCAGCATTGCCACCATGAGGAGCACTCATCTTTGCACTCATTATCATTTTTCTATTAAACTGCAATAAAATTTAGTGAATTCAGGAAACACATTACACAAACTATGTGAGTATATAGTTTGCAGAAAGTATAAACTTTCAAAAATTAATCCAATCTGTTTAAACCAAGGAAATAGTAAGATCAGCATATGAAATAAAAATAAATATAATGTTAGTTAGCTACAGCATGTTATAAAGGCATTCTAAGAAAGTTTTATGAAATTTACTTAGGGATTGGTTAACAAATGTTGTGGTTGTTCCATAATTTGTTTTTTCTAGCTGCTGGCAAAAGAGTAAGCATGGCTAGGTAAATTTTCGAACAATCAAACTAGTTATGCATTTCCCTTTCACATACACAGTCTCGTCCACAAATAGCACACATTATTTACTGCAATATCTTATTTTCTAATTTTTAATTACCTGGAAGAACATAGAACACATACTCCATTAAATTAAATGCATTATTAAATATGATATTCAATTAGCAATTTGTTTACATTTAAAAATAAACAAACAAACAAATAAAAGATAACCGTACTGATGATGATGAAACATCTTCAAATAAATGGAACAAAACTAGTGAAATTTGAGTGATTTTCTTGTAAATAATATGTTGCTTGGTGGTAATAATCTGGTAGGTAAACCTTTTTCAGAGTAGAGCCACTTGGTACTGCCGTTTTTGTTTACATTTTGGACAATTTTTTCAAATGCCTCATCTTAAACACAACTCCAATAGTCATAACAAACATAGCGTAGCACAAATTCATAAAAACTTATTTTTCCATAATAAAGTTGGAGCACTGTTAATCACATTTAATATAATATGTTAGTGATTTCTACTTGATTAAAAATATAAAATCTAGACTTAATTAAAGGTATCTCCTTTTCCTTTATATAATAGTGTTAATATCTGAAAACAACCAATTTTGGCTTTTACCTTCTTCAAAGTTATGTTGAATTATTTGCCTCTTATCTGAATTTTTTCTTCTTATATGCACTGCATACTCAAATATTTAATTAATTTCTATATTTTTACATACTGTACCTGTTGAAAAGTTTTGTACATAAATTTGGAGGTAATGAAATAAAATTATAAATTTCAAAAGGCTACTATGTTTTTAAATTATATTGCTAGTTTAATATTATGGTGGTTTGAGATTTACCTGTAGTATTTATTGATTACTCATGTATCAACAAATAATTTTTTTATAAAATAAACACAAAACAACATTAATTTTAAATATAACAATTAGGAACAGTGCCTTTGGCAATTCCTGAAGGCTCTAACTCCAATAAAAATTTATTCCAATTTGATTGGCTCAGCCCCCAGTCCCTGGTTCATCAGCAGCTACCTACTGGAATATCCAGGGGACTGGGCTCCAATCCAACCAAAACACAACATTAAAAATAATTTACATATCAATACAATATTAAGCTATATTTTGAACAATACTAAATCTTCCTTCTTTATTAATTAAACTCATTCAGTCAAATTTCTATCCTTGAGAGTTACTTATTCCTTGGGACCTTATACACACTAACACCCTGGTTATTGGTATATAAGGATTCTGTTTAACTAATGCTAGACAACTAGTCTATTCCCTCCCCTACTCATTTCATCCTTATTTCACTATCTGACAATTCTATACCATTTCTGAAGCACTTTCCTATGTATTTTACACCCATAACCATTTTTGTGTTATCTTGTATATGTATTTTCCCAGTTCTTTAAATGTTTTCATCTGATTTTAAATTTAAAATTCTCCTACCTCTTATTTCATTTGGTAAATTTTCCCACTTTCATAATATGAACTGTTACCTCCAAAACTTGGTTTGTTTACATTCTAGTATACAATGTCAAGTACAATCTGGTTCTTCACACATAGGACATATCTCCTAAGTGTGTCCATTTTTTAATCCACTTAAATATTTTACTCCTGTTCTAAACCATGCCAATTCTTCCCTTCCTACCTTATCACAAATTTCAACATATCTTTCTCTTCTCCACACATTTTTAGTGTACTATATAATTTCATAGATTTTTTGGTGTTAAGACTTGCCCATATTTCTTGTTTTTAATATTCTCAATTCTTATTGTTATCTCTCTCCTAAATCCTTTACCCAATCTTTCTCCTTTGTACCATACTAATCCCATGCCTGCTTCTTGTAAGATATTTTGAATTTTAGACAACAAGTTTCTCTTCTAATTTTTACTTGTGCTGCTAAACACTGATTAATGATATTTTTCTCTTCTAGTCTCCCTATTTCATACCAATACTTCAATACTATTTCTATGACCTTACTTCTATAACCCAATCTTCCTAGTTCCATTAGGGCAACCTGGTTAGGTAAAGATCTAGATAAGCCTAGGACAATTCTACAAAATAATATAATTATCACATTTATCCCTTTCCATACTTCGTCTGGCCCCCAAATTTCTATTCCATACATCATTCTGCTTGCCACTATTGAGCCATATATTCTCTCTAACAATTTTACTTGCATATTTGGTATTTTGTTTACACAAGAAATGATTATACTCATGGCTACTTTTCCTTCTGCTACTGCTTTACTTTTTTGATCACTCCATTTCCCATTGCTAGACAATATAACACCTAAATAATCAATTTTGTTGACAACTTCAATTTCTGTGCCCTCCAACCACCATTTTTCCTGTTTTTTTTATTTGAAAACTTTTTTCATCACCATAATCTTAGATTTGTTTTTATTTATCTTAAGACCCCATTCTCTACAAAATATGCCTATAGCTTCTAATGATCCTTTTAATCCTACACAGTTAAAGAACCTGTTACCAAATCATCTGCAAAGAGCAGACCCGGTATCTCTAAATTATTTATAGTTGGAAATGTACATTACTTTTACTAATTTCTTCAAGAACATCATCAATAAATAGGTTGAAGAGAACTGAGCTTAATTTTATCCTTGTTTTAAATCTACATTGTTTGATATTTTATCTGTAACTCTCCCTCTTTCACATTTAATACAAAATTCATTTTCGTTATAAATATTCTGAATTACTACCAGGAACTGACGATAGGAGTGATGGCGCCCAAAACTAGTCTTCCATTTTATTGAATTTTAGTGGTGTGTATGTTACAATCTCGACTCAATTTTTTTTAAAATGTTAATATTTGACATCACTGTTACAAAAGTTCACTATATTTTATACAATTCTGAATTATCTTTATAAAATTCTGGCTTACTCCTTTCTTTCTCAGTTTAATCCAAAGTGCTTCTCCAGAAATTGTGTAGAAAGCTTTTTTCAAGTCCAGAAAAACAGATAGATTCTACCTCCTTTGTTACTAAGATATTTATCGACTAATATGATAATTATAAGCATATTGTCAACCGCCCTTTTACCTTTCCTGAAGCTTCGTTGGAATACTGAAATTTTCTTTTCTCTCTCTGCCCATTGTTATAATCTTTTTGCTAACGCTCCAGTGAAAACTTTCCCAATAATTGAAAGTAAACTAATTCCTCTATAATTTGCTGGGCTTCTAATATCTCCTTTACCTTTATAAATTGGTGTTATAATCCCTACTCTCCAATTTTTTGGTATTTTTGCTTTTTCAAAAATTAAATTCAGTTACCATCCCAGTATGTTTAATCTGTTAAGGTCTTCTACCCAAGCTTTCCAACATTCCCCTGGTATTCCATTTATTCCAAATGCTTTGTTAGGTCTTAACTTTTTAATCTGTTCAAAAACTTGACTTGAAGTAATTTTGTTATCTAACAAGTCCATTTTCCATATATTATTAATATTCAAATTATCTTGAATAACCAAAGTTTTTACTCCCAAAAGACCCTGAAAAAACTTACACCACTCTGTTGGTGGTACCACATAATCCTCTCCTTTTCTTTTGTGCATTTTGCCTATCATTGCCCAAATTGCCTTGTTGTCATTCTTCCTCGCTGCCTCATTTAATTTCTGGCTAAGCTTCTCTCCCCACTGTTCCTTTTTCACCTCTAATAAGCACCTGTGTCCCCATCTTTCTACAAGATAATTGCCCCTATCTGTCTCCTCTTCTGTTTGTCTCTAACATTTTAGCTCCATTTGTACCCTTCTTCTTTATCTGCACATTCTTTATCATATCATCTATCATTTACTTTTAACCTCCATTCAAACACTTTCATTTTTTTTTCCTGCTTTTTTAACGGCCTCCTCTAGACTAAAAATACATTCTTCAACCTTTCTATCTCCTAATAATGCTGACAAATATCTTCCTCCCCATACATTCCACTTCTTGATTTTACTTTGTATGGAACATTTTTCTAAATCATTTATCCATCTGGGGTTTGATAAATAACTTGGTTTGCATACTAATGGAGAGCAACAGCAACATCTATAGGTATACATACTCATACATTTTGCTTTCTATGTATCAATATTCTATCGACATAAGTCATTCTGATTTTAATTCATAGTTGGAAGTTGTTTGAACACAAGCGCTTAGAGTGACAGTGAAATATGGATCAGATTAGAATTCATAGTGTGAGTCAATTCTTTTTAAATTCATGAGAGGATTTTCCCTACATTCACGCCTGCTCTTACAATGAAATAATTTGACTTTGGCTAAATGAACTCAAGTATGGCAGAACAATCACTGAAGATGCTTCATATCCTGGAGCTCTAAAATCAGCTGTGAAGTCAGAAATCATTTATAAAATCCATGATATTGTTTTTGGCTGATATAAGATCTGAGCAAGCTCATTTTATTTCTCATAACAAATTACACAAGAAAAAACTTTGTGCAATATGAGTGCCACATCTGCTAACTCTGGAGCAAAAGCAAAATCACAAATTAACATCAGCTGACTGTTTGGAAATATTTAAGAAGAATACAACCAATTTTTATGGCATTTTGTAAATATGAAAAAAATGTTAATTTCCTTGATTCACTATGTAGAGGAGAGAAAAAGTATTACTGGAGAATACTCACTTTTGGAAAGAGTAAAGACAGCAATCACAGAAAAACTTCTGGGAATGGCCAAAATAAGGTATTGTTTCATCATAATAAAAATTGACCTTACTATGATTTGAAATGCTTCTGCATCCACCCTTTTCACTTGACCTCACTCCCTTGGATTACCTTCTGATCCCAGAACTAAAAATATTTCTGACTTATAGTATATTGCAAGACTAAACTTGTTTTTCTTTAATATCAAAACAAATTACTTATCAGATTAGCCTCATATATGGACCTGTAAGCACAAGCAATATAAATTTTCAGTAATTCAGGACCCTTGTAGCAACATACTAGAATTCAAGAATTGCACTCAGCTGTACAGGCACACAAGTTTGTCACAGAAGATGGGAAATTAATGCTTCTATGGGAAGAGGAGTATCAATAAATATTCCTATAGAGATTAGTTGTGAAAATGCAAAGGACACAAAAGAGAGAGGATACTGTTGATTGACTATTTCCAATTTTGTTTCTACAAACATGATAGGTTTTTTTTTTCAGCGATCAGAAAATGTATATGCTCTTTTAAACAGATAAAAATTAAAATAAGCAAATAATTAAAATTATATGTTAAGAAACTAATATTTATTTATTCATTTATTTATTAGTAGTAGGCAATATATATTTTGAATATACTTAGGCAATCAGCCTAGGCTCTTATACAGACATATTCAATACATAATTCAATATCCTAAACTTAGGTATTCACTTTTTACAATGAACTCCATTTGTAAGTTTAGGATATATAATCACTCCATTGTCAACTGCTTTATAAGTACAATATTTACATAATTCAATATTTATGTATAATTATCTTAAAATTCTTAAAATTATCAAATTACTAAAATGCAGACTAATATGCAATTATGTCTAACCTACCTCTTTTTTCAATGACCAATACCACTTTTCCTTAACTTTACTCAAATACTGTCCTGTATTTCTATTATCCTTTCTAGAAACTAATATAGAAAATATGCAGATTATGCAAAACTTTCCATAACTCAGAGTTAATGTTATGTCTTGAAACATATTCTTTCTGTTCTGCATATTAATGAGAATTAACAAAGAATGTGCAGCTGCATGAATTTCTCACCTCTACTAATTACTAAGATATACACCTATATTTGTTTCTAACCTGTTCATTTAACTCCAATAGTATCCTCAGTTCTGCAGGATCTTCTTCATCTGAAATTCCCTCATCCTTCTCAATAAATGGTTCTGGAGTCAACCGTGCAGGACCAGGACTAGGCCGGCGTGCTTCAAATTAAAATGTTACTCTTTAGTTTGTTTTGTAAATATGTAGACAGAGAAAATATAATTTATTTGCAAATATTTATGAAAACAGGAATTTTTGCCAAATGAATATTAGGAGCCAAGAGTAAGAAGAATGCTGAACATAATAAATTTTTTAAAAAATGTTAATGGTTGTTTGTTTATAAGTTATATTTTGTACACTGAAAAAAAAATCACTAATAAAAAGTGCTAAAGAATCAAGTTCAAATGTAAATTACTGTGTAATCCAAACAATAATGCTGCTGTACTGATGCTCAATTTAAACATGAATTTGCATCATTTGCACATTTGCAATTATTTTATGCTAATTTCAATGCACTGACAAATTAAGTGGATATATTTAACTCAAACTAGCTGAATATTTCTTCGATTAAATTCAATTAAAATGATGATGACGACGACGATGATGATGATGTACAGAATTTACACTGAAAACAGAGATTAATTCCCAGTCTTGACCTTGACTTTTTCCCATCTGACTCTGATTTCAAACAGGTGAGATTTCAATATTTGATGTGTCCCATTTACCACTACCATCCTCCTATCTATCCCTTTTATTAATGCTTCAGTGATCCCCTAATTGATATTGCCTCCAATCTTCTTGGAATATCACTTTAAGATATGTGTACTTGATTGAGTCTAGCCAATCTATCTAATAGATGTTCAATAGGGACTATAAGCTAGCCAGTCCAGCTGAGCAATCGGTATGGTGTCAAGGTACTGTAACATATATTGCAGTATGAGAACAGGTATTATTATATATAAATATGAATTTATCTCCAACAAATACAGAAAAACTCAGAATGTGGTTGGCAAGGATATCATCAATAATGGTGATCATTTAGATTACCATTCTCAATAAACATAACTCAGTGAGCAACTGAAGATGGGAGAGATTCTCCCGAAATGCGTCTTACTTTTGTGTGAGTGAATGGAGTTTGGTGTCAAAAATGAATACCTAAGTTGAGGTTATATTGCCACTCCATTGTCAACATCTTTGTAAGTACAATATTTATAAACATAAATCTTTGAGCATCCATGGAGATGTCAGCCCATACCATAAGTGAGTCTCAGCCAAATGATGCCCTTTGTGATATTGTGCACTTTGCATATAATTTTCCATGTCATTTTCAGGCTCATTGCCACCAGCTGGAGATCTCACAATGAACTGCACTTGTCAGAGAATACAGTACCCATTAAGTATGCTGATAAGTGAATTAAAGATGGGTGGCTAGGTATTGTTGAGACAGTTCCAGTCTAGTGGCAGCACTATGATTTCAGGGTGATTGATAAGGTAATGGTAAAATAAAGGTAATTCATTAAAAGACCTACGGTTTTTGACTTCTAGGCTCTTTTTGGGCATCTCCTTCTCCTAATCATGCAACAGACCTGTCCCTTTTAAAAAACAGATAAGTCCCCAGGAAACATTAATGAAAGGTCATTTAAATCTGGAAAAGAGAACCTAAATACTGGCCTCTTAAATTACAAAGAATATGAGAAGCAGTTTCTTCTTTCAGGTCAAATCACATCATAGGGGATGAAGCTGATTTCCAAACTTGTGCTGAAATCTTCTTAGGAGACAGCTATCTGTTTGTAGCATACTTTCTTAAGGACTTGTTGAATAGTTCTCTTGCTCACATTAATCCCTGTGGCATGTTGCAGTCAATTCTGAATTTCAACTGTTTTAGGAATGCAACCACTAAGGTGATTTTGATGAAGAACCTATCATCTTGGGGCAAAGTTTTTTTTTTTTTTTTTTTTTTTTTGCCAAATCCAGATCTTCTGGAGTAGCTCTGTGTCTCTCAGAACTGTCCTACAACCTCTTACATTAAATGAATGGCATACCTATCATAGCAGTGAAGTAATGGAGGCTGTGGCCCTCATCAATCAAAGCAACAGCCCAAGCAACAGCTTTGGGTTCCAGATGCATAATTGTAGCTAATCTTCATTACAAGATAACAAAAGTAATCATCCAAGACATACTTTTTATTTTCTACATAAACCAATAAAAAGATTATATATATTGCATTAATGACAATGCCTTGGTACAAGTATTCCACACAAGAACCATACTTCCTTTGCAAGAAACACATTTTTATATACAGATATATAGATAAGAGGAGACTATGGACTCTTGTCACTAGTTGGGCCATTCTAAGTTAAAGTGCTCATTACATTAGGCAAAACAAATAAATACAAATGTTTAAGAAAAACTAAATTAACTTCATTTTTGAAAACCTAGCAACATTTACAAAACTAGAAAAATACTGACAATACATTTTCCAGACTTAAATATAATAACTGTTATACTTCTTTAAACATTTTCTGGCAACTGTGTCACATAAGTTACCATATTCTCTATACATCACAAATTTAAAAAATGCAAAATGTTACCAGTCTTAATAATTCAATATAAAATTACTTAATTGCACTTTTTTTCTGTCCTGAATATGCTCAGATTTATAATTAAGTATTAATCTAATATAAGTAGCTTATGTGGCACAACAGTAACTTAAGTGCCATATATCATGGTCTTTATTAAATGAAAAATTAACAATGTATCAAAAAGAGAATGCAGAATATAAACTTCCATACATTGTCAAATTAGAAGATTAAGAAACTAGAATTACTCACAATCAAGAATATAGAGCTTTTTCAATATGTTTTTGTCCAGAAAAAGGCAATGCTTGGGTAAATATTTGGGGGGGATTTATTTTAACTATATATTCATGCCAGTACCTGATACTGTCTTCTGCTCAGGCCAGATTAATTTTTTAACTCTAATGTAGTGAATAACTTTTACTACTTACTATTTTTCCCTATCTTTGTAATAACACCTGCATAGGGCTTTTCATTATACTTTACTCAACCCACATTTCTTCACTAAATTCTTGTTCATCAAGCCTTCTTAATTATGAAATGCCTTGCATTTCTGGCTCTGAATTAACAATGTTTTTAAATTGATCAAACCACAACATTTACACTGCTATGAGTGGCCAAGGTCAGTAAAGTATGAACTTGTGAGTGGCAGGTCTGGGGTTCTAAGCCCACCAGTACTGTCTTCCCTGACTGAGGTTTTTTTCCAGGTATTCCTCAGCTCTCATAAATGGCAAATGCTGGGGAGGTACCCGGTAGGCCTGAAATGCTTCCTTCTTTTAACATAAAAGGAAAGGAAAAAAAACAACAAAAAATAATAAAAATCCTTTCCCAATTCACCATTTCATTTCATTTCATTTCATTTCATGTATCATCAGTGTTCACTGCCTAGTGCCTGAATAGTAAAAACGGATATTAAACACTAATAAAAAAAATGTACAAATTGCTGGTGCTTACTTATAAAAACAAGATAATATTCTTCCTTGAAGATAGCAAATGCCATTATGTTTAAAGGACAACAAGACTTGGGTGAGGTTTCATTATTCCTTGATTAGTTTGAATACTGATTTTTTATTTAAATTTTTTAGTTTCTTCAATCATATGTGCATCAACAAAATTAACTTCAACATTTGAGTCTTTTTTATTCTTGCATCAACTATATCTTCACTTCTTGAAACAATGTTATCAGCTTTGTGCTTGATTGCTATCCCTACACCATCTGGCACACCTAGACCATGAGAAGCCTCACTAAAATTTCAAGTACTATGTTCTAATCCATATACTTTCACAAATTCATGGAATGAGACATATTTACTTTGTATTTTTTTTACTGAGAGCAAGGACCATCACTAATGTAAAATGTACAATTTTTACATCATTTTCTTGCAAAAAAGTAATTATAGGTTTAAGGTGTGCCCAAATAGCCACTGTAATATACAATTTAAAACCTGAAATAGTCAAAAAGACTTCCTATCTTGGGAATCCAAATACAATACTACTGTGTGTAGAGACACTTGGTTGTGTGAAGATCCAAAATGCATCACTTGAATCTCTGAACTTAATTTGCACAGGTAATTTTCAGAGGAATCTATATGCACAACCATTTCATTGTCAAACAATTCTGACTTACACTTTTGGAATTGTTTGATCTGATGGCTTAATAAAAAAACTTGGGGAGCAAGATCATTCATCATTTCATAATTAAAATATTTAACTAATTCAGAAAGCTGTTCTTCTTTCTTTACCCTTTTAGTTTTCATAATAACAATTTTCTTTCCTGCTTCCAATTTTTCTTGACTTTTGCTTTTCCAGGAGAACCATTCTCTATTTTGTCCTGATATCTATCTGCTAATTCTACAGTATTTCTAAATTCACATTTAGCACATTTTGTGAATATGCATATTTCAGAAGCAGTATTACAGTTCATCTTAGAAAGAATAGATCCCAAAACATTATTTTCAACAATCTGTTCTTTGTGTACAGCATCTAAGTTCTTGTGCAGATTGTAATGACTTACACAAGCAGGAGTCTCTGTCAGATAACTTAGGCTTCACAGCCCAAATGGTTTCAATTTATAAAATATTGCAAGACAAATTTTGTAATGAGCATATTCAGACTGAAATTCTTATGAAGGTTTCTCATTATGTCATAAATAAGTCTTTTCTGTTTCTTTACATTCTTTACAAGTGTTTGTTTCTTTCCTGCAGTAACACTAGAATTATCATCATGACAGAAAAACCCCACTGCATTTTGCTGAAGCTTCTTGAAAGAGGATCTGCTATGATTACTTCTCTTTACTTATGAATAACAGTGTACAGCATATATACATTTTCTTATCAAACCATGTTTGGAAATAAGTTTTCTTTTCAAAATTTGTACAATGCACTGTTTTTCTTCTCATCCCAACTAGATGCATAACTATGTTTAGTTTATGCAATGATGGTATTTTGAAGCAGAAGTTTCCTTTTTATGTTTTCTGGCATCATGATGCATTCTGTGTCCTTCCTTACTGTGGTTATCAAAGTCATTTCTGGTATATATGGTTCACAATCTGTGCCACTGATGACAGATGTACTTATTTCTTGCTTCTAGTATTTCCATTCTCTTTCTCATCCTTTGCATATTTTTCTTGTATCTCTCTGCATGTTGGCCAGCAGAAGCCAGGGTCTCTGAGAGCTTCTTAATTTTTCTATAGGCTTTGCTTCTGTTCTCTTCTCAGATTTTTTTATTCCCCTGTTTCTAACTTCATTCCTCATTTTGTTGGTTCCTGATGGGTCAGACTCTGGAGAATGTGGAGAAGTGAAGTTGATAACTTCAGTTAACTGCCTGTTGATATTTTTTTTGTTTTCTTTGATACCCTCTCCATGATTTAAGTTGCTGGCGCCTTTCTCTTCAGGCATATCTTTTATACATTTATCAATTTTTAACTCTCTTCTCTGCCTTGCTCTCTCCCTCATTTTTCTCAGATATTCTTTTCTCTTATTTTCATCTGTGTTTATTCTCTCTGTGCATTGTCTTTGCTTCTGAGCTGGTGTGAGAGATATTTTTCTATAAAATGTAAAAGGGATGAAAATTTAGATGTTAGATTAATACATATCTCAATTAATGATGATAATTTTATACTACATTTGTCACATAAATTATTTAAGTGGCAATAACTTTTGTGACATTTTGTGAGTTACAGGTCAATTCCAACATAAATTCAATTTAATTTCTTTCATAAGCTTTTATGATCTTATAACTCAGAAGTATTTTAATATAATATTTTTGGAATAGATTCTTTATAATTGTGGCAACTTAAGTGCTGTATAAGAAACATATTACCTTATAATTAAGATCATTATGTAACTAAGTTGAGCTACAGATTCTTATTGCTCCACTTACGTGTATAACATATAGTACTAGTTTCATGAACCATTGCTTGAATCCTCAGCTAAATGGAGCAATAAGAGTGTGTATTTTGACTCAATCTTACAATGATTTTAATTATATGATTAGCTTCCTATACAAGTACCAATTAACATTTTTACTTAATACTTTGAAGACAGCATTACATGAAATACCAGATAAACAACATAACTCATACAAAACCCATTACCTCATCTGTTTTATAAAGGTTTGATCTTGCCAACTTGATATTTCAACATATTATACCAAAGCAGACAGCTTTAAATGAAACCTAATTCTTGTATAGTAACATAAATGACCAATATAATTCATAAATAATAGTTATATGCTTCAATTTATTACTTTACTGATCCATTAAATTTATTTTACTAAATATAAATTTCAAATTAATATGTATTAATAAAAATGCAAAATGTAATTACTGAATGAATATCATTTCAATCTCAGGTAACTTATGTGATAATTTGTTCCTTTACAGTAGTTTAAATAAATTATATATTACAATATCTGTTTATATGTATAACTTTTGAAGCTGTTTACAGTGAAGTCATTATATTTAAAATGATACACGTGGGTAACTTATTTACACACTTCACTTCCTATATTTTCCTAAGTTGGAATAATGTTTCGGGAACCAGCATTCCAACTTAGGAAAATATAGTAAGTGTAGTGTGTAAATAAGTTACCCATGTGTATCATTTTAAACAATATTTGTTGTTTACTGCTGGGATATTCTTATCCAATTAAAGTTCTAACCTATATTTTCTCATATACTGGAATTACTGCATTGAAAGGCAGTAATTCTTCAGGGACATTATGTGTAGGCTTTAACTTAGAATACCCAGCTAATAAATACAGGGAACAACACATTTATTTTAATAAGCATGTATTAATGCATTCAAAATTAATATTTAACTTGACTTTCAGCATATTTTATTAGTGATTTTTGTTGCCAAACAATATATAAAGTATATGTGATTTATATAACTTCATGTACAAATGCTACAATATTCATTCATCATTGCATAAGACAAAGAAATTATTTTACTAATAGCTACATTTTTTATTAATTTCCACTATTTTAAGAAGAGTTTTCTTGTTCTGATACTTATATGAGCAAATGTGATCTCTTGAAACAATCATGACAATGAGATGTTAAAGATTTCATTTGAATAGTGAATCAGGTATACTTCTAAAAGGTATGCAATAATTCACTAGAACATTTCATTATATAGGGACTTAAAAAGTAATGTCCATAAAATAGATATAAATGTAAAATTCTCTTGTGCATAACATAGCATGACATATATGAGGGAAGATTGAAAAATAATGCCCAATATTTTTTATGCAACATTATTTGGTCTAGATGTTCAAAGGTGGCAGATGATAAGTTTGAATCTTATTTATAGACAGCAGTGGCTCAATCAGGTGCTACCTTGGCAGATCCAGCAGTAAAATGTGAAGAGCAGCAAGATGTAGTACAGTTTTGGGGAGGGGGGGGACTAAAGGAAAAATGTCAAGTGAAATTCCCAGGGAAATGTTAGAAGTGCATGGTATGATCATCTGGATTGCAGTAATAATTCTAGATGATACAGATTCTTTGAAGAGAGCCAAATAAACCTTGATAATGAAAGGGGTTCAGGTCATCCTGTGACTGTTTCGACAACACTACTGTCAAAAGCATTGAGGCAACAATTCAAAACAATTCCTAGGTGCATCTGTGATCCTTGGCATCACAATTCAACATTTCATATGGTATAGCATAAGATATTGTGCATGTCAAGTTAGAATTTTGTAAAGTCAGTGCATGATGGATGCCAAGAATCTGTCTGAAGGGAAGAAAGGGCATGGTAGACCACTTGATGTTATATGCTGAAGAAGTTCATGACATTTTGGAAGGTGTGGTAATTGGCAATGAACCCTGGACATACTATTTCATGCCTGAAACAAAGGCACCAGTATATGTGGAAATATCCAAACTCCCTCCATTGAAGAAATTTAACATCACCAAAATGGAGAAAAGGAACTTAGTGAGTGTTCAGGGACATACTTTTGGTAGTGTTTCTTTCAACTGGAACCACCATGAATGCTGAAACCTATGCTACAACATTGGCAAAATTGTGTTGTGCCCTTAGAGACAAATGCCCTAGCAGAGATGCTAAGAATGGTAGATATCTTCATCATAATGCTCACCCCCATGGGCAGCTTCTGTTCAAGAAAAAATTTAGAAGTATGACTGGGAGTTATCCATCGTACAGTTCAGACCTTGTACCATTGATTTTCACTTCTTCAAATACTGAAGAAATTCCTGAAAGGGAAACACTTTGATTCAGATTAAATAGTGAAATTGATCATACACAGTTGCCTATATTTCCAGGGAATAGAGTTCTATTAATTAGGCATATTCATATTGGTATCAAGATGGAACAAAGGACCTTAGAGATTTGGTTCATATGTTGAACAAATAGGTAAAACCGGTAGTTTTTAGTGCATAAATGTTTATTTTTCCTACTCAATAAATTTTTTGTAAAAAAAAAGTTCTGGTTACTTTTTGATAGCCCCTCATATTTTTTGACATGAGCTGTTAATTCATTATATTGTTTTAAAAAATAGATCATACTCCAATCACTGAAGAAAACCAGGCCTTTTGACTTATGGCAAGGCATTTCTTGCAAAACTAATTGCATATGACACTTAAATTTAAAAAAACATGACCAGTAAATTTAATTTTCTAAAATGGTTTTCCCTCATAGGGGGACTCCAATAGTCTCAATTGGAAACATGCCCTAAGATAGTAATGTACTTCCAAAACATTAGCAATGACATTATATTATGCCTAAAGCTTACTTGTCTTCATTAATGCCATAGAAAATTAAAGCATTCATAAAGAACACGTATTACAATTAAAATTTTTAAAGTTACTTGCAATGTCAACTTTCAACAATGCAACAGGCATAAATATTTTTTGTGCACTAATATTTTAAATCAATGATTTCAAACTCTTAAATGAAGTATGGCACATAAAGTGCATATAGAATATAAATTTTCTACTAAATATAACTGCTTTAATAACTGCAGCTCACAAAAAGAACCATGTTTATTAATATGTGTGAAGAATAAAAAAAGTATGTAAAGTCTTTTAACTCTAGTCTACTTCTACACATGAAGAATATCTGCTCCTGAGATCATCATAAGTAACAATTTCATGTGCATTCTACAACATCTCTAATGCAATTTTATCCTTCATGATTAATACATGACTTTAATCATTCCACTCATATATAGCTTAGATAGTGGTTCTGAAAAATAATAGAAAGATGTTTGTTCAGATTTTTTTTAAGAAAAATTAGTTCATATTACTATCAAGTACACTAAGGAAAATTATTGGAAAGTTAAACATTAACTGAATAATCTACAGTTTATGAATGCTTGCATATATGGTGTTTCCAAGGTGGTAGGATTCCTTTCACTTGATTTATGTATTTGTTTATTTAAAATTAATTCTATTAGAGAAATAAAATATTGCAGAACTAATAAAAATAACAAAAACACTATTTTAAATTAAGTTGTAGGCTTTTACTTGCCTGAATATCCATTGTATGCTGCTTGGCCTCTAGGAGCTATGTTTACTGCTGATAATATACAGACTATGTTTCTCAAAGCCATATGCATCCTAGGACTACTTGATCATGGATCATTAGAATTATTAACAAGACATCTTTAATGGTTTGAGAAATCATGCTATGATTATGCAAATCATCAGCAATACAAATGGTTTTAAACTGCAATGACATGGCAACACCCAGAAGCCAAGTGACATAGAAAAGAAATACATGCATATAAGATTACAATTACCAAATGAGAGACAACTATATTAGTTTTCTCCTAAAATTTCATATTTCTGAAACAAACTGTAGGTCATGCTAACTTGCCTATTTTAGTTATTTTCATTATAATGCATAAAAGCATAAATAATATTTTCTCATAAGTTCTCAAATAAATTATGTTCTGCAACTTATGCTAGCGGTGTGCAACTGTGTGTTCGTGTATATGCAAGAGAAAGAGAGGGTGACTGTTTTTCTTTTTTTTTTTACTGCATGCTCCATTACTATGATAATTACTACATACATTGCTATAATTCCATTGTTATATATTATCCTTAATACTATTTTTAACACTGTTACATTCTTATTCTAACCTAATCATCATATTTTGAAGATTGTCGGAATTGGTACTATGCATTTACATTGTTTATATTAACAACCTTAGTCACCACATTTTCTAGCCTATTAGTTAATTTGTGTTAATTTGAAAACTGTCAAAATTGATGCTGTTTACCAATTTTTTAAACTGTTTATCATATTTTATAAAAAGTGCACTATTGTCTATTGCCTAGTTACTTTTGCTACATCATTTTAGCTCTTTCTTCAAGATTTTGCAATCCCACAAAATGGGTTCCACCATTTGTATGCCCTCCAGACATATACATGATGGGTTCTCTGCTATTTTGAAGCAATGAAAGTAGGCTCCAAATTTCCTATGTCCTGAGAGGATTGCTGTAATATTGGGGCTTAGAAGGATGTTGGTTTTTAGCCTTTAAGCTATAGTTTGAAAATATGATTTTGTAGTTGCTCCATTTGTTGTCATTTGTCATCCTGTTTCCCTTAGTTGCTGATTTTCTTCTCTTAATTCATTCCTCACTTCACATTTTGGGATGAATTGACAATCCACTGGCAGGTCTTTGCTTTTCACTGCTTCTTTCATGAGTGAGTCTGCTATTTCATTTCCTTCATTGCCAATGTGTGCTTTAGCCCAAGTAAAATGTATTTGTCAGTTTTCTTGTTGGAGAGATTTTAACTTCTTCCTTATTCTTTCATAGAAATTACTATATTTTGTGTGGATGCTAATTAAATCTAGTGGAATTTGACTATCTATGTGGATTGCTGCTGTTCACTTGTTAAAGGTTACATTGCCTATATTTTCCAACTCATCCAGAGCTCTCAATATAGCAAACTGCTCAGCTTGATTATTTCAGCATTTTTGGTGCCAATGGTACCATAGTCGATGAACTGGCATATTGTTAATATATATAATTATTCCTGCCCCCACACCTGCATCACTTTTGCTGCCATCAGTGTATATCTTCAGTGTATACTCTTTGGAATTTTGTTTCTCCTGTATTTTAGGTATATCAGCAGGGTAAAGCCATTCCCCATTAGGTATTTCACTATCTACCATTTGTCTCGATTCCTCTTGTGAAGTTGTATAAGTTAGCAATTTCTTTAAGTGCTATCATTCCTGGAATTGTACCTGTAATAATGCAGAGAGCCTTGTTCGATGTTGTCCTGAAAGCCTTTGCTATTTTGATGTTATAATTCTTTGTACTCTTCTCAGTTTCCTTGCATTATAAGTCCACTGTATAGCATTTATCAGACAGGTGCCCCATAAGAAAGAAGAGGCAGAATGGCTTCATTGTATGTTATTCTCAGTACATTAGATTGTAGCCCCCATCTTATTTTGGATAGACAGTATATGAGTTTGGTACATTTCTTAGTTACATAGTGTATGTGCCGATTAAATTTCAGTCTAATGTCAAAGATCACTCCACGGTATTTATAGTATTAACTTGTACTACTTTGCTGTTTTTTGAGTAAATATTTAACTGTTAGCTTGTGTTGGATTTTCTCCTTGATATGTAGATAACCTGCATTTTCTGTTCACTGAATGTTATCTTAAAAAAGTGTGGAAAGGCAGAAGCAATGAGATTTTGTACAGATATGTAGATGACATTTTTTCTATTGTAAACAAAAATCTGATTGATGATGCCTTAAAACTGCTGAATATACAAGACAGAAATATTTCTTTTACATGTGAAATAGAAAATGATAACATGTTACCATTTTTAGATATTAAAATTATGAAGAACCATGATAATCTGAGCTTTGGGATAAACAGAAGAAATACACATACAGATAATCATATCAAGGCAGATAATTTTAACCCTTCAACACACAAATATGCAGTTTTCAACAACTTGACATATCGTTTGGTTAATTTACCAATTAGCATAGAAGAGTTTAAAAAAAATATAATTAAATAGAAGAAATGGCAATTTTAAGTGGCTTTGATAAAGATCTGGTACATAAAAAGGTGGAAATATTTCAAAGAAAAAAATTGATCAGAGATACCACCACTTTATCAGCAGATATAGAAAAACTGATTTTTAAAAAATTTACATATCATCCAAAAACAATGAAAAAATTTCAAAATAGTTTTAAAGGTTTCAATATAAAATTAGCACCCATTAACAGATTTAATTTAAGAAATATCTTGAAAGATGAAACAGCTGTAAAGACCCCATAAGAGAAAAAAGCAGGTATTTACAGAATAACATGTGCAGATTGTGAAAAGATATTGGATTGGAAAAACAAAGAGAAAATAGGCACACATTTAGAAGAGCATTTCAGGAACATAAAATATAGACAGACAGATAGATCAGCTGTGGCATATCATTCTTGGACTAAAAACCATGAGATTGAAGAGAAAGTGGATTTATTAAAAGAGACTTGGGGACATACAGAACTGGATACTTGGAAAAAAAATTTACATTCATAAATACAAAGATCAATTAATGAATTTTGATATTCCAAAGGTAGAAAACACCAATTTTAAGTACATTCAAACACCACCAGGGGAGCACTTCATCTCTACAGAGCCGTTGGATTCTGCAATCAGTTGTACCCTTGGCCGAAGATGAAGACAAAGATCTTTAAAGCTGGTTCCAAAATCATACAAGTAAGTGAAGCAATAAGAGTGTTTAGTGCGATATATATCACATGCATTTATTCATGTCTTTTATTCAGTTTAAATTTGAATTTATGTTTCAGTTCACCATTAATTAAGATAGCTGATTGTGAACCAACAACTTAATCCTATTTTGCTTCATTCAGTATAAGTTTGCTCTGTGTAATTCTCCTGTACATTTGCTTATTTTATGAATGGAATGTCTGCTGGATTTCTTGTATTCTGGCAGAATGTGACTGTTCTGTTCTAAGTGGTGTTTTGTTATAATCCCAATCTCCTGAAGTTTGATTATGATTGGTGTCAATCCTAAATGCAGAGTGCTTCATTGGATGTCATTTGGAATGCTTTGAATATTTTCATAATGATTATCTGTGTACCCTTATAAACTCAGTTCTATTGTATTTTCTGTTCATACTAGTGCTGCAGTGAGAAATTATAGGATTGTTAGAAAGAAATAACATTCCCTACAATAAAACTTTGACCAAAGTTGAACTTATAGAACTGTTTGGGTCCACAACTTCGCTTACTTTCCTATAAAATAGATACAGTTACTGTGGGGCACAAAGTATTTAGGATTCCTCCATATCACTGCCACTTTAACCCTATCATGTGCCAGATAACAATAAATGTTTCTTACTGTCATCTGTGGAAAATTAGCGCAACAAGCTGTGGAAAAAATTCCAAGTGTGTATACAGTGGCAAATAGTCATACATTAAGCTTGTAAGATAATAAAAGAATCTTTAAATAAGAAGAGAGTCAGCAAGTACAAGTAAGTGAATTAGTGGTGATCATTTGGGCAACAGGGATAGTGACATGGACATTGATACTATGATGACATTCCTGCACTCCAGATTACTTGAGTTTCTCTTAGGACTGTGGAGTGGACTGTTCCATAAAAGTCACTTATCATAAGATTAAAGCTGTTTTAAATTTGTATTTTTTCAACATAAATTTGCTGAGAAAAATGTGTTATTGCATTACATTATTGAACATCCCTCACAACTGTAATCTAGACTGAAATTATTTTTAACTGTACAGCAGTAGAAAAATGATTTAGTGCATACTCAAGGCAGAAAATATTCTATTCTATTACCACAAAAGGTGGTTTACATGGATGTATACCTCATTTGTGTCAATCTTCACTTATTATATATTCATATTATCTGTTAGACTAACTATAAATATAAATGGCAAATTGTTGATGTTCATATACAGTACTAATACATACACAGGCTAGTCTTCAAACTCAGAGGAAAATACAAAGTAATCAGTTCATTTTTTAGTTTTACAAAATCAAACAATTTGCTTACTGGGTAGCATTTAGCTTCTGTGGCAATGTCCAGAAAAGTTGATTTTATGAAAGGAACTTCTCTTCATTCAAAAGTGCCATAAACTCAAGCTATCTATGCTATCCTATGCTATCTATGCTTTCAGGGTGCAATTGTGTGGTTTCATATTTTTCATTAACTGTTCATTTTGAAGACTGCTCATTTGACTGCTCTGCATTGAAAAATTCATTTATTTCCTTCTGTTTCTGATATTATCTACAAACATTGTATATAATAAAATATTCCACATATCAAACAGATAGATAAGGTTCCAAAATTGGAGAAGATTATGGAAACCTACCTACTATAATAAATCATATATCTCCTAAATGAATAAATTTTGCATAGCAGATATATGCAAAACAGAAAATTAATATTTTAAAAGTGCAAGTGAATGCATCATCCATCATAACACTAAAATCAAATAGGAACTATTCTTGTCATTTTGTAACTCTAACATTTAAAATTTACTCTTAAAAGGCTAAGACTGTTTGCAAATATTTTATAATTATGAAACCATCATTGCTGTAGTTCTAAATGGTGAAAAAAGACAATATGATGTGATATCAAGCACCAAGCAAGCTTTAAACTTTTATATTTATTTATTTATTTATTTTACTTCCATAGAAGCTACAGAACCTTTTGGACTTTGACTACACAAGATGAAACATAGAATAAAAGCTCATATATGTATTAAAATTGACACACACACACACACACACACACACACACACACACACACATATATATATATATATATAAATTCAAAATGAGTCTGTTGTCATTGACAAAACATTAAATATTATTATTAATATAAGAGAGAAAGGTGTTAAAATTAACTAAATTATATAGTGACTTATTTATTAAAAACATCCATGTCACACTACCAGCAGAAAACTCAATCTGTGGCCTTATGCTTGAATATGAGTTATTGACAAAGACAAAATCAGAGTGATGAATAATTATGGCATAAGAAATATTTTTAGCACAAAGTTTGAAGTTCAGTATCTCTCATTAAGTACTGTTTACCTTACTATAATAGTAGTTTACCTTTTCATTTTCTATCTTGGAGCTTGTTCACTACATTATATGCATGGACAGTAAAAATAAACACACCAACTGGTTCAAGTTGGTGTGTTTATTTAAGTGTTATATAAATGCTCATAGCTCTTCTGTCAAGTTCTATGTATTTTGAAGGGGTTTTATTAGCAGACAGTTATTAATGTCATATATTAAAATTTTGCTCAATCAGCACCTTTATCTATACTTTATGATTCATTGAATTCCTATCCAAACAAAGTGAACACTGAGCATGGACAAATGTGTATAACAAATTCTTGCATTTATAAGAAATTAAAAATCAATATATTTTTATTGATATTTATTATATCAAATTTATTTATTATTAAATCACCAGATGCCAAACATACTTGGGAAACTAGACTTAAAATTTAATCATTATTTGTTTAATTAAATAATTATAATAGAATGTCAATTATTCATATGTCAGTCCCCTAACTCATATTTTTTCCAATTGAACTTAAGATCAATTATTTTTAAAATAAACAGTAAATGCATAATTTTTCTACTACTTTGTAACAGACTGAGAAATATTCCAGCTGGTAGGAATTACAATTAAGATATTTTAACATACTGCAACATTTCCATTTAACTAACATTCTGTAAATTCTTTCTGAAAATTTCCGTTGTAAGTATCTTGTTATTGTCAATCAACTGACTTTAGTAAGAAGTCTGGTTAATATCATTATACAGCTCTCTCTCTATCTCTCTCTCCCCTTCTCTCTTACATGGCTAAGATAATGCATCTAACTCTCATTTCATGAGCTGTTTGTGGGGCTTTAAGTGACTGAATTCTTCACATGCATCATGAACTGTTGTTTTTTGTCCATTGTATGACTTCATTTAACCCAGTCAATTTTTTAGTTTGAGAAAGTTAATTTATGTTATGTTATCTTCTGTTTTATGTTAAAGTGTTTTTGTTACGTGGAACATACTATATATATATATATATATATATATATATATATATATATATATATATATATATATACACAAGGTAAGGTATTTTCTATTAAACAAAATTGTAAAGTTCTAACAATAGATATTAAATGACATATTTTAAACTATCTAGAAAAGGGAGAGTATCAATATTCTCTATTAAGTGTATATAATGTAATCTGTGATAAATTAAATTAAAAAATAAAATATTTACAATTTGCCTTCAAACTTTACTCTGAGGGTGGTTTGAGAAAAAGAAAATTTATCAGGGTAGCAAATAGAATTTGAATGGTAACATTACCTTACAGAAATCTATGCACTCTATTATTTATTGGTTTGGGCATCTGAACTTGAATAAATGAATAATAGCTGGTTTTTATACGATAATTTGCATTCTATTGTACACAGTAGGGTAAAGTAGCGTAAATCGCATTGCTTTTTAAATTGCATTACTGCTATTATAAATCAAATCAATGTAGTAGTATGACATCTGATTGCCTTATTATAAACTATAGCATGCAAGTTCACCATGTAAGTTGCTTTATGTCAGTTCTCTGTGTCTGTAGCATAGTAATTCTGAATCAAAAATAATCATTTTTGTGATAAATTTCAATCACAGTTTGTAACTAATGCAAAAAAAAATATCATTATCATCATACCCTACTGTTTTAAATAAGCATTCATGAACTTTTGATTTAATGCAGATATTGAGCATGTGGTGATTATCTATAGGTTAGAAAGAATCAAAATGAAAATAGAATATATAGTTTCCCTAATTACATCACACCTAAATTGCCTATATTGCCTATATTGCACCAGTCCAATTTGAGCAACTGCAATGATTTTTATTGCTACTTCTTTATATTTTCACTTCAAAAATAGAAGAGTAGGATTTAATTTAGAAGGAGAAATTTAAACTCAATTAGTGCTGCCAAAAATATAATATTCCAAACAGAAAGCTTTTCTTCAGCATCTTAGAGGCTAAGTTAAATGGAGAAGTGATAGAGGTGGCAAACCTATGAATGCAAAGGACTCAGCATTGCTGAGAGATGTTGAAAATGAGCTAATCAAAGAAATTTTGTTTCTTAAAAAATGTATGTTTGGCCTCAGAAGAGATGATGTAAAGAAACTAGAATATGACTTTTTAAAAGCAAATTTATATATATAAGCAAATTAATGGAAAGATGTGGTAATCTGCATTTACGAAACCCCATCCTGAGATAAGTTTGCATCAATCTGAAAGTGTATCAATATGTGGTTCCAGAAGCATTAACAAGAAAAACATTTTTTTTCTTTGATTTGCTGGAAAAAACCCATTGACAAACGAGGAGTTCTCTTTGTTGCTAATAAAAATATAGAGAAAGAAAAGGAAGGGCAGAAGACAAACAAGAAACTCATAGTAGTGGTGCTAGATTCCATGTATTTTTAAAAAGCCTACATGCTTAACAGATGAAAAAAGCTGTGTAAATGACTTATTTTATGTATTTGTTTCCGTCAACATCTTAAGATTTTGTGAAAAACAAAGGTTTACTTTACTAAATAAGTTATTATTTAACCCATTTTATCATGTGATATTTCCATTATTATTGATCTAGAGTGGTACAACAATTTAAAATTAAATGAGCAGCAATAACATTTTAATTAAAAAAAAAAGCAGATAGCTAAATCTTGATACACAGTTTCTGGATTTTTTTTTTAACTTATTCAAATTTTATTATAGATACTATAAGTTTTGAATTATTTCTCTCATATTGTTTTTATTATATTTACAATTTTTCTTATGTTTTATATTTTGAAATCTTATCAGCTAATTCTGCTAATAAAAAGTTTTCAAGTAGAAGGAATCTTTGCTATTGTTTTGGAAGCTCCATGGAAATTTCTAGTCATTATAGGCAAGCTTGAAAGGAGAAAGTGATATAAGGTAACTAATTTTTAGATTGAACAAAAAATAATTTTTCTCTTTGTTTTCTTTTGAATTTCAAATATTTCTTTAAACTTTATTTTTGGGATTAACATACTTCTGGCCTTGGTAGCCATTTTCTTGAGCTGCAGCACCAGAGATTCGTTATCATCCTCCACTCTTGATGCCTTCTTGCGAAGAGTTTGTGCCTGTAAGCACACAAACACAGGAAAGAGATGGAAAAACGCTTCTTCTAAAAGATGAAAGCTATCTTGGTTTATTAGTATGCTCCAATGCCTTTTTGGGAATATATGGTTACAGTAGTATGTATGTTTTCAATATAACAAACATGTCAACAGTTCATAATTTACTAAGAAGTTTATAAACATGAAATAAAATAACTATAAAAAATAAAACCTTTAGTACAAATAAACACTATACTTTTGCATTTTTATGCATAAAATGTTTCAAGAGCCCGTGCGCCATCATCAGATGTGGATTTACTAATGCTGCTGGACAATCTTGGGACATCTGGTGGTTCCAATATAAGTCAACACAAGTTGTCTTGTTAGTGGAATTTCAATGATTAAACTTTATCTTTATTTTTCAGCAAAAATAATGTCCAAAATCTACTGAAAATGCAACTAAAGAAGTGGTCCCAGTCATCAAGAAGTAAAGAGTTTATCAAATCAACTGTCAGGATTGTTAGCAAAATTATAGGTAAAACAAAAAAGAAATTTAGCAACCAAAACAAAACAACATCTTAGAAACATTAAATATTAATAATTTATATAACAAATGGTGCTGCAAGAAACATTGCTATGCACAGTGACCAATACTAGGATTTCAATATATAGAATAGTATGGTGTTTAGTCAATATTATAATCTAACTCATGTACAGGACAGATAAATTTTAGGGATTTTTATAGTATACAAAACATATGCTCATGAATAATAAATATCTTTTAAAAATTAGGAAAAAGTGTACATACATATTAATTACTGGATAGTATGTAGTCCTTTGTCCATTTGTCCATTTTGATGAATAATTTTGATATTCATGAAGTTAAAAAAAAAATCTCATATTTAGATTTATTTGAATCTTACTTGGAACACTCATGTTAAAAAACTAATGGACAACTTAGCCATTTTTGCTATTCATTTAGAGTGCTCAACAATTTTGTAACCCTCAATATCATAATATTTAGATTGATTTACATTCCATAGGGTTCTGGTTCAATATGTGTACTATAGAACATAACAAGTCAAGATGCACAAAGTTAAAAATCAGTATATTTTGGATATGTCTAATCTCAAATTTCCTATGCCATACCACAATGGGATTCATCACCATAACTTTATCTGTTTTTTAAAATGCAAAAGAAAATTTTGAGAACAATGAAAAATGTACTTACTCACATATCTAGTAATGACATTTTTAAAAAATGAAACATATTGCCAGTTTCCTCTATCTATATTTTACAGATGCTTTGTCCATCAAAAATAACAATTATTTTAAAAAAATCTGATTATCAAGCATGTAATGCTAGACAGGCAAATAATTTCTACCTAAACTTTTGTTTATTTACATTCCAAGTGTTATAGAGGAATATTTGAATCCTGACCTGACCCAAGTTTACATTCACGTGGTAGCCTTCTTTATGTTCCAGTTATGAGCATTGTTGAATGAAATATTATCTTCTATGGAGTGATAAAAATTAATACTGTGAGTGCTCAAAAGTACTGTTTAGGTAACTTTGACTATAGCACTTCCTATTTATATACAATAGAATATTTATTTCATTCTTTCATTACAAAAAGTATAACCTATGGTTATATAAATCCAGCCTGACCAATCTTTACTTTAGACTTTAGTCATGATCTCTAGTTATCGACATGAGTTAGAACCCTATTTTTATCATCTTTTCTCTTTTTTTTCTCTTCACTTTCCTAATCCATTTGTTCCTTACTCTTCCTAAATATTCACCCATACTGCTATTTCTTTCCTTCCCTCTGACTGTCAACATTTTTATTGCTACAATATTATTTTCCATTTTATTCCATTTTAGATCCCATATACCCTCTCTCCAATTACTTGTTTCCTTGCACTGCATCAAACAATGAAACATGCCTCCATTTTACATAGTTTGTTTTATACTTGATAGGAATATATAATTACAAATGTGTCTTTTCTTTCAATTGAATTTATGTTTGTATTCCTTTTATTTTTGTGCTATGAAATGTTTTATTCATCCATTTACTATAATTTAGTTTACTTTTTTCTATGTCATTAATTGACTATTTGCATGAAAATATATAAAATATGCATGTATAGGACTGGCTGAGTGGAATAAAATACCCTAACACCTTAACTCTGCCAGTATAAATAAATAATAATAAATATAAGTTAATTGGTTTGCTTATTATCTAATTCATGAGTAACAGATTCCTTCTCCCTCCCAACTATAAGATAATGAATACAAACTAATACCTGGGACAGCATTATAATACAGTCAGCATCATATACATTCAAAATACAGAATTACAAGTTATTTAAAAACTCAGGAGAACATACAAAAAACAATTTATATTGTGAAATATATTATTTTTATTGAAGGTAACATTTGGAATGCCATTACCATTATCACTGATAACATAAGTGAAAGTACTACAAATAGTTTACATTTGGAAAATGACTGAATAACAAAATGTTTGATTGAGGACATAGTAAAGGATAATGTTCTCTTGCTATAGCAGTTCTTTTATTCTTAATATAGATCTGAGAGGAGGAAGAGGAGGAGGAGGAGGAGGAGGAGGAGGAGAAAAAGAAGAAGAAGAAGAAGAAGAAGAAGAAGAAGAAGAAGCAGCAGGGGAGGAGGAGGAGGAGGAGGAGGAGGAGGAGGAAGAGAGGAGAAGAAGAAGAAGAAGAAGAAGAAGAAGAAGAAGAAGAAGAAGAACAAGAACAAGAACAAGAAGAACAAGAACAAGAACAAGAAGAACAAGAACAAGAACAAGAATGGTGTGTAGGAGGACATGGTGGTAGAGAAAGAACATGCATGTTGATTTGATTTGATTTGATTTGAGCTTGAAGCCTAAGACTGCTACATTCTTAGCTTCTAATTTTTTGAATGATGTAATGAAGCTAAGAATGGAATAGACTATCATTTATTGGATATAAATAAACAAATTATAGTTTATATCTCATAACATAAATTAATATTTGTAGACAGAGGAAGCAACTGAAGCTTTTGCATTGTCATACCTACAAAGTAGATAAAACTGCTGATGAAACCGTAGAAGTGCATGTTCAACCATTACAATCTAAAAAAAGTATATATATATAAGAGAAATATACTTTGCATATATTTTGTTTTCCATTGTCACATCATTAACAAAGTCCAAAATGGGTGTGATTTCAATTTAAAACTGGAAAATAATAAACTTTTAAGACAGTCCTGAAACAGGCAGTCAGAAAAGCTTCATTTTCATTTACCTGCACTGTTAAGCATAATAATTTCACATCCTCTATCTTTGTTCATAAATGTTATATTATAATTTAACATAACCAAAGTAAAGTATGTTTCTGTATTTATTTGACCAATTTGTCATAATTTCACATTTGATACACAGTTGTTTAAATTTTAGGTTTTATTTTTGTTCACTGCCAAAGCAGCATTCATTTCTATTTATTTCATCAGCCTTAGCCTCACACTTTGGATGCACTGGAGGCCTGTTTTTGTAAGTCATAAGTTTCGTGTTGATCACTATAGATCTTTGGTAATGAAATGAAGAATAAAATTTGCTAATAAATACACTATATGGACAAGAAGCAGATTTTTCATATGAGTAAGCTGTCAAGCAGTACTATATGCCCATTTTCTCAAAATTAATTCTTGATATTGTAGATGGGCAAGAAGTAATGCTTTGTATATTTTGTTTGCAGACAGTTTAATAATCTTAAAGGAAGTATTCCTGCACCTTTTATAAATATCCTGCTACTTTTCTGCAGTTACCATTATTTTCTATGCACAGATACCATCATAAATGAAAAAGTGCACTCCAACATATTAACATTTATTGCTGAGGTTTCAGTACAAAATTCACTTCAATGATAACCATTGAATACATTCTTCAAGAGGTAAAATGATAATAATTTGAGGCAGTGGTGGCTGCTGATTAAGTTGCAGTATTGCACAATGACCAGATTCTCCCCACCATGTATATTTTTACAAAAAATAAGTATATTTATATTTTTCCAATTAAACCATAAAAACAAACATATATATTCTTTTAAGACCTTCAAGAATGTCATTATAAAATAATCATCTTGGAAAACAATCGTATATGAAGTCATAAGAAGTGGTTGTGCTCCTGTTAGCAACAACCAAGTTTCTATTGTGGCTGGTATTGCAGTGAGGCTCAGTTTGTATTTCCCTGTATCAAACATTAAAGCAGTTAGTCATTCCAGAGCTGTTGCAACAAGCCAGGGAGGAGGGAAGACTCTGCTCTACCTGGCTGTCTCTCTAAAAAGCCAAACAAGCATGATTTGGTGACAACCAAATTTTCCAAATTCTTCCATTTTCCCACATTCTTGTTTCTTGTTACATGCAAAACATGCATTGTACTTCTATAATGTTGTATTTTGTAATCATCTATTATCAAAGCTGTCCTATGGTGCATGTGGAATTCTTTCCAAGTATAATACATGTTAATGCTTTGCAATTTATTGTAGAGATATGTCATATAAGTGAAAATGAATAGATAATTATCATAAATTTGGTAAGAAACATGCAAGGCAAAATATTTTCTAAACTTCCAGACAAAGAAACTCAAAATTAAAGAACTTGATAGACCACTTCTTGAACTTAATATTGTCCAAATAATTACCATGGGAAGAAGATAATTTAAGTGAGATTTTAGAAAAGCAATTTACAGTAATCACGATTGGCCTCATGGTTGTGAAATAAAAAATACATGATTCTTTTTTCCATGTATATTATTTGACGGCAAAAAATCATATATGGAAACAGGTATTACCAATATTAATCATCTGAGTTCCAGTATGAAAAAGCATGAAGTTTCAGTTATCTATTTGAAAAGGTTATAACATTAATGTTCTTTGAAAAAGTAAATGTGTCTCACAGCTAGAAGAAAAATTGCTAAAGAAAATTAGAAAGTTAAAGAAAACAGATACATATTAAATATTTTAATAAATTGTATTAGGTTTTGGGGCCTATTTGAATAATCCTTACAAGAGCATAATGAAACTGAATGTTCATAAAATCCTGGAATTTATAGAGGATTATCTAATTAATTTCAGTGCCAAATTAGATGCTACTTTAAAATGTTTCCTGGTAAAGGCTCTAGTGTTTAAAGGAGCATCCAAAACAATCTAGAATGAACTGCTTCATGTAATTCTAAAGGTACGTCCAGAAAAAATGCAAAGCAAATTGAGGAGGCAGATTTTCCTGCAGGGTTAGCAGACAAAATAAGCAATATATATAATATATTTCAAATGGCTATTGTATATTGTATTGTTTGGCTATGTAGTTAAGAGTTAGCTGATTTAAAATTTTTTTTTATTTTATTTCTGCTCCACAGAATGATGTTGAAACATTAGCTTCTTGTCTTCTTGCAGAGTTATAGTAGCATAATCTGGACTGGAATAAAAATGCTTTGAAATCAATTGCTCAAACTTATGAGTTTCAGTTATGTCTGGTTCTTCTAAAGGTGTTTAGGCATTAATTAAAAAATAATTCCGAATAGAATTAGATAGATTAGTCTACAGAGGAGGGTTTGTACACTGAGGCTGTTAGATAGGACATATTTGCCTTCGGGAGGCACCTCTGGAAAGAAGGGATGGAATGGAGAAGGCACTGGGTGTTCAGGAATCCAAGGAGGTGATGCATGAGCACATGTGTTGTCTCTAGCATTTTCAAAGATAAGTCCCACACACCAGCAGTCCCCATGAGAGTCATTCCTGATTCACCAAGGTAGCATGCACAGTGTTTTGAGGTCCCTGAGGAGGCCCCATGCAGACCCCACTAGATGCTGGGACAGGAACTTTTCCAGAAAGCAAGCCACCACCCCACCATAAGGTACCAGCCCACCGAGCCTGACATTTCTGACCCTGTATCTTATGCTATTGAATGAAATGAAAGGAAATGGAGAGCAGAAAATTTGCGTAAAGTAAATATCCAACCTGCATTTCCTAAGTGACTATGAAAACCACAAAATAAAGATCAGGATGGCTGGACCAAATGGAAATTGAACCAGGACTTCCTCAATGTGGATCCCAAGCATTACTACCTGAGCCCTAATCTGAGTATGTGTACTATTATGCCCATCTAATAAACCCTGTAATGGGAAAGGCTGCTTTCATAAATAGAAACGTCAGAATATTTTTTCTAATTTACAAGGTATCTGCATATTTTTTTTTTCTGTTAGCCCACAAAGTACTGTAATTCTTAATTCAATTGTAAAGTAAGGTTGCTCTGGCCAAGAAATACTGTAATTGTACTGTACTGTACTGTTAATACTGTATTTGACCATATGAACATGAATGAAATAAAACACTCACTAACCATTGATCATGCTGCTGGAAATAAGAAGATCCTCGTCAGCTATAAATTAAATTTTTGATATTCTTTCCTCAATCAAATTATGCCTCATATATATTCTGATCAGTCAACTTCAAAAGAGAGAAACAGATGCAATTATTGCTCAAAATACCATCTCTAACTATGAAAACAATAATAAACTCATTCAAGAAAAAATTAACTGAAGAAAATGTGTTCAATTTACAGTTTATTTATAAAGTAAAAATCTTACATGAATTGTCTATCTCTCAGCAGAGGAATTCAAAGCATTATTGGAAGTTGTTAGTTTGGTAGAGTTCATTGTAAATAACAGTTTAGAAAAAACATTCAATGAATCATTAATATCCATTAAATTAGTGATAACTTGCCCACTGACATCAGTGAAAGCAGATAGGAAATACTTTACACTAAAGAGAATAAAAACTTTCTTGGGGAACTCTGTGTCTGAAGAGAGACTGAAAGCATTGGCTATGCTGTCCATCAAATAAGATCTTATCATGGAAATTCTAGATTTTAATCAATGTATAATGAACAAATTTGTTGCACTAACTGAGCCTTCCTTTATTATGAAGAGCAATACCTACATTCAACCTTTAACGTCATGAATGAATTCTGATGCAAGTTCTGGGCTATAAAGAGAGTGTGGAAGAACAGTTCAGCTCAGTCTTGTAAGTAAACTTGTTTAAGGTCTTGCATTGTCATGGAGAAGCATAATGTCATTTATGTCTCTGCTGTGAAGAACCTGCAAATACTGCCTTTTATTTTCTTTATGTGTTTCCAAAGAATTGCCTCTATTTAACTCAAATATTAAACATATATTTGAAATTATCTTCTTTATAAAATGTTTCTACATATTGCTCAGATGTAATTTGAATTTCTTCATGCATGAGGAGTCACATACTGCCATTCCATTATTATTGTTGTGATAACAGATACAAATTGAGAGGCAGAGGGAATGGAAATATTCTGAAAAAAGCTGATAAGTGGAGTGTACAGAATGAAGATTGTAATCCTTGTTTAAAACAAATTGCCCAGGTGAAGATTTATGCAATTTTTTCTCATCCTGTAAAGATAAGTACCAGGTAAATTTAGATATCCAATTAATTTATTCAAGTTATTATGCTGAAGACATTGACTATACATATTATGTTAGAAATTAAAAACCAAAAGAATGAAACAGCACAAATTAATGGATCATAAATTCCATGTTAAGCTGTCATTAAATCTGAGATTATGATAGAAGGCAAATAATATGATCACATAGCATCATATTTTTGGTTTTTGAATGCCATATGGGAGCATACAGTACTAGCTACAAACAACTTTCAGTAAAGAATAATAAACCCAAATTACTTAAGATCTTTGCGATATGTAGTTTTATTTGCTTAAGCTAAGAAATGGAACTTTTAGTATATAATGCCCCCAAAAAATCAAATAAAGAAATCTCCTGAAACATTTATGATAAGACTACCCTATTAAACAATTAGAGAAAATTTATAGCATCTCTACTAAAGGGAAAAGAAAGCATTTGTTTTAGTTCATGAAATCACTAAAGCCCCAGTAATTCCAATATTTATTGTATTTGAAAACAATGAAAATGTGGAAATTGTCCTCTGTTAAAGTGAGCCTAAGAAAAAAAATCTTATACCTGATGTTTAGGAAGTAATATCATATAATATACTGTTTATATGTACAAGAAATATGATTTCATTATAAAAATAGCAATAATAGCTGCTATTCTTTCCTTTTCATATTTACTGAAATTAAAATGCAGGTAAAGATTAAATCTGTCTGTTTGCCTGGCAATGAATAAGGAATTTTTACTGTGAACAAAATCTTACCTCTTCCTCTGCAAAGCGTAACTGTTCCCGTAGATCAGCTTCCCTTTCTAAAGAGTCTTGTAAATCACGCAGCAGCTGCTGTGGGTCTTCCTGTGATCCACCACGAGTAAGTGAAGCTCGTGATACCTTCTAAATCAATGTAATAATAAATTCCAAAATAAATCATTACATTTTTAATGAAGCAGAACTATTCTGAAATATCTGTTATAAACAACAATTTAATAATTATATTACCTATTATTTCTATGTACTAAAGCTCTTCTTGAATATAAGTGCTTGAATTTCAGATTTACAAAAAGAATTAAATGCATTTTATTTAATCAGACTATCTACTAATTTTAGGAAGAAGCATAGAATTTCTCTGCAATCTATCTATATCTATATTAAGACACTTTCATAAAATATTATTCATAAATTAGCAAATTGTTATGGTTTGTCATCTGGCTGAGTTAAGTTTCTGTAGCATTAAAGCTGATTACAGAAAGTGTGCAAGTTCCTTTGAAACTGAAAAATAAGGGAGTTTTTTTTTTTTTAAAAAAAATCCATTAATGTATCAAGATTAAATCCCTACTTTTGTAATAAACAAAAGAATCTTGCTGCACAGATATCCTGAATATCTCTTAAGTTTTATAAATGTTTTGGTGTTAACCTAAGATAATGCTTTTAGAATAGTGTTTAGCATCTGTTTTAAATTTAATTAATGTTATGATTGTTGTAATAGATGGTAAACAGTGATGTTAAATGAGATGAATACATCAATTGGAAAGGACATTTATTGGAGGGAGAAGGAAGTATTCCACATTTTAGTTTAGTGTACCTCCAAAGTATTTGTGATAATGAGAACTTAGAAAAACCATGAAAAAACACAAGAGCATCCTCAATGAAGAAGGGAGCCAGTAGGGACATTTTATTTAATGTGTATAGGTAGATGACAATATTTTGTTATATCACTACAATATATGGATATATGGATAAGTTATATGGTGCTTGTCATCTGCTTATAAATCATGCACTCATTAAAAACAATTATTAAATAAACTAAGGTATAATATGTTAATTTTTTACGAGGAAATCACTCAAATTTCACTAATTTTCACAAATCTGAATACCAAAAAATGATAGATATAGCACAGAAAACTGGCTACACAGTGAATCTGGTCAAAAGAAAATAGAAAAATTCAAAAAACAAAATTAAATAAAAGACATCACTATGCTAAAAGGCTACAAAGGGAATCATATATACAATATTATATTCCATCCATGGGTGCACCAAAATTTCCAGAAGATTTTTAAAGATGCAATCATTATTTTGGCTCCAGTAAACAAATGAGTTTAAAAAAAAACCAAAAATGAACACAAAAGACAAAATTCTGCCAGGAAAACAATCAGGCATTTCCAAATCTGTTGCAGAGACTGCAACATGAAATATAAAGGAAAAATGTAAAGAAACATTACCCTATTGTTTAAGGAACATGGGAGAAATGTAAAATATAAGCAAACAGAGAAATTAGTGGTCATATACCATTTTTAGACGGAAGGAAAAAAAACACAAAAATCCAAAATAAATCAAAATTCTGCAAAAATCCTTAGAATTAATAGTGTGGGAAAATGTATTCAAAAAAAGGAAAATTGAGTTGATTTTGATCTGCCGAACAAAATTAACCTCATCACTAAATTTGTAAAATCTACAAAGCCACATCTTAATACCATGCTGGGAAGCTGACAGTGGAACCATGCTGATAATGAGGGCAACAGCCTTTGAAATATGTCCAAGTAAGTGGAACAAAATCTGGGAAATTTGAGTGATTTCCTCATAAAAAAATTGCATTATTATACTATATTCACTGTGAAAATTCCTGGTATTTAAAACTACTAATCTAAGGTCTGCTTGTTTAGGTGCATTTTGTGTCTTGCTTAGTTTCTCTATTTTAAAGGGATGTCTTTTGTTCTTATTTACAGTTACAACATGATGGAGAAGGTGAAGAGCCTTATTTATGTACAAGAATTGAGTCTTTGAATTTCATTCAAAGTTTGATGGAATATAAAAAAAGACTGATTACAAGAAAGAATGAACACTTTTTTTTATGGTTGCCTTACACTGCAAATCATATGAGTAATGGTGGATCTGTTGTCTATATATGTATAAAGAAATTGTAACTTTGGTATCCGATTATTTAAATTCTATAAAATCTAGTTTCTCTCAAACAGCTACTAAGATGGATAAGTATGGAAAATGTTGTTACTCTTCAGACCACTATATTTAAAAATTTTAACTTTTTCCAAAAATTTAGTCATGGAAAAATATATTATCAACACTATAAATTAACATCAAAGGGCATTTGTTGCAACCATGTTGACATAACACCTTTACCCTATAAAATTTTCCTTCAGTTGGTATAATCTTCATTGCTAATAATAATTTAGATATTCCCAGGAAAAAAAGGGGGCAAAAAAATAATAAGCAAATCAGCAACACTTTAATTATGGATATAATTTTATACCCATCTGCTTTCACACACCTTTTCTCTTTGTTATGCTCTTTTTCAAGATTAGTGGTGGTCACTATATGTACAGCAGTTGCCAGTAAATCAGGTGGGAACACACTCCTTAGTGCCTGGGATCAGTTTCAATAAACTCTTCTGTGATATAATCCTCAAAAACTATTTCTTTTACTTCAATGACCTTGCTTTTATTTGTAATAGTCTTTGAAAAATGTAAATGCTATTCTTTCTACTGGATATTTATAGGTACTTAGCAACATACATTAAATGCAGAAGAAACTTAAAAGTTTAATCATAGCCTTATACAAAAAGTTGACTTATTAGTTCATTGAAACATTAACCAAACTATTTAACTCTGTGTTGTGACTATCAGAAAAGAAAAATAAATAATATCAGGCAAACCAATATAATTGTTCTCTTAAAATGTATTAAATATGTTGTATAAGTAAGTGGAGTTAGTGTGAACATATTTAATAAATTCTAATAAAATATATTACCATTTTACTGTCTATAGCTTCCTAAGTAGAATTTAAATAACATAATTGTTATTCAACAATGCTTGCTAAAAAAATAAATTACAAGTATATACCAATGTACATTGCAACATAAATCATTACCAAAACCAATGACTTCATACATGAATTTTGGACATGTAGCACAAGCAGTTTTGCATCAACAATTCCATTGATGGAAGATACAAGTGCTCTTTAGTTGTTCCACAAAAAAATTCACTGAAAATGACGAAGAGCCAAGCTGCAACTTGGTATTCAAGGCCATTTTACTAACCTTTTTAAAACCAACTCTATATCAGTATTAACTTTTTAATGTCTAATATTATTATCATTGTTATTAACCTGATCAAAAAGGCATTGAAAAAGGAGAGCATAAGAGTTGCACATGCTATAAGGAATAATTATCAGTCATGAAAACTCTAGTCATTGCACCTAAGAATGGAGGATGAGCATAGAAATTTTTCTTTAGTGACTGCAGCATTTTATTAATTTTATAAAGACAAAGATAAAAATATTGGTAGCAAGTGCCTACATGTGCTAAGAAAAAAATTTAGTTTTTCTAACCTACCTACTGCTCCAATGTATGCATCGACTTCAGTCATTGAGTACGGCATTTTAATGTTCAGAGAGGACATATTATAATCATGACATTTAAAAGTAGTTGGAAGCAAACCCTTAAGAAATAAATCTGTTACAGTACAGAAAAATCTTAGGCCAGGATATATAGAACGAGTTCAGAGAAGTTTGTGGTTCCATGCTTGAAATAGGACATGGTAACTTAGTTGGTTAGAGTATTAGCACAGAAGGCTGAAAATGATTCAAATCCTGGTAATGGCTAGAATTTTTAACGGTTGACTCTTCCTTTCCAACTAATATCCTACACAGGCTAGTTGTAAAAGAACTATTTCTATTTATCTAGATGTGTGGTAACTCAGTGTTAAATCAATGACCTTATGCAATTGTGTTGCTTATAGAATGATTCACGTTATGAGGTGTTTTACCTTTCTCATTAGCACAAAATGTCAGTCCCGGTGTTCTAGTGGTAACTTGACTTGTAGACCCAAGATTGCAGGTTCAATCCCAGCCGGGGTAGATGGATTTTTGGGGCATAAAAATCCTAAGTATGGCTTCCTTCAGAATGAAAGTGAAGCTGTGGGTCCCACATAGATTTATAGCATGTAAAATAATCTTAGGCTTGAAAGAAGAGGCCTCTAAGGTAATAGGTAATTTCTCATCCTGAATTGAATAGGAAGCTAATGACCTGAGAAATCCATAAACAAACCAAATAAATTAAAAATTTAGCATAATGCCTCTTTGAGGTTACAATTGTTCTCAGTGAAACCTGCAGAAGTTGAAAGCTCTCTAGTCACGTTTGTTTGTGTTTGTCTTACATTTCTGTTAGTGTTTTTTCTTTTTAAATATGAGCTGACTCCTAGACTGTTTACTGAAGTCAAAAGCTCACTTCCAAAACACTGAATAAAAATTCAAGCACTGAAAACAACATTTATCAATATATTGTTGAAGAAACAATTGATCTATAAGCAGGACAAACCCAAAGGGGAAAAAAATCTCTAATGGTAAAAATCCCACCTCTCTATCTTTATGCAAAATAAAAATAAGTAGTGATAAAATTGCACAAATATCTTATTTTTGCAATTTTATTTGGCATCTTACAAATAATAGATTTTGAAACATACAAAATCAAATAATTGAATTTTTTTGACAGAATTTCACCATGATGAAGATTCATAATGATGAATTAGGTACCTATGACAAATGTAAGCTGTGGGCTCATAATGGATAATTTATGCCTCATTTTAATATAATGAAGTAAAATTAGAAATGGTACTAATTTTATGTTTATAACATATTTTAGAGTTAAATGATGATATTTGGTTGGATTTACCACACTGGAATTTCACCAAATATCATCATTTATAATAACTTCACTATTTAAAGTCTTACTGATCCACTTGGGAAAATATTTTCATCATAAAAAATAAAGAAAATTTAATGAACTTTAATTTTCAGCAAGTTCCTACTACAACCACCAGACACTGCCACAGAAGCATCTGCATATCCAGCCACCATTTCGTAATTGGTAATTGGTCAATGACCGAAGATGAGAGTGATTACTCACGAAACATTTGAGTTTTAAGTAAGTGGATTGTAGTGTAAACAAATTGAATACATAATTGTAGTATATATTATCACTCCATTGCATATAGCTTTGTAAGTACAGTTTATTTAATAACTGATTATTCTATAGTATTCTTTAATGTTGTGCCAGTGACAGAATCAAACAGCACTGTGCTTTGAGATTTGGTAAATCTCAAAATTTGAGTCCAGATTAAGCCAAGGATACTTGTGTTGCTATCTGTGAACACGGGTAAGAAAATAATAAAAATTGTATTTTTGTATATTTGTCAGCTGTAATATAGTTTGATTAGATATCATGGACAACAGAAAACTTTTCTAACAGTTAAAAGGTAAACCAATACTGATTTAACATTTTTGTAATATTTTGTAGAAAGCTTTGGCCCTTAACTGTGTACTTGAAGCTTTGTGATATTACCAACATAATTTTTTCTGAACCTGAACAAATATTTGCCTTCAATTGTAAGCATTCAGATCATACATCAGTACTGGGGGGATTGAAATTCAGAATTTGTAAATAAAAATATGTCTAAAGAAATTGTGCTTCAATTTCACAATTGATCATCATTTTTACAGTTATATAAATGCCATAAATTTGTAATACTCAAATAACTGACAAATATAGCCTGGAATTGTTTTGAATAGAGTAAGATTCTATTGGATTCAGCCTCTGCAAAAAAATTAAAAAGCATATATACATATATTGGAATATAATTTGGTGCTTCTATTTTACCACTCCTATTACTCTCTGAATTTTGTTCAGTTGCAAGATGTGCTTAGGGTTCCTATATTTTGAATTTCTGAATTTAGGACACCTCTCTCAACAATGAATAAGTCATTATGCATTGTATTAAAGATGTCAGCACCCATAGTATATAATTTATTAGGTCAATATTTAGTAACAAATCTATGAAACTATGTGCTCTAAACATAAAACATACTACAAATTTGATATGTACTATTATAAATATAAATTAAATCAAAACATTTTAGAAACAAAATGAAATTTATAATCATAACTACCCTCATAATTATAATTCTTTTTTTGTATGCCAATAATATTTTTCAGTTGACCTTTTTCTTTCTTTCTTTTTTCCCCAGAATGTCTTTCTTTTTCACCAAAAACAAGTAAAATTGGTTGCATGTGAAATCCTTGAAATTAAAATTTACTAGTAAAATCAATTTTAGTGAATCAATACTTAGTCTGTTCTGCTCATTAGTCCACTGAGTTTTAATTAAAGAAAAAAAGTTTCAACAGAAGCATTGTGGACTGAAATAGCAAACAAAAACTTCACAATCTTCACTATTCTGAATATTGTGCCTCACTTCTATAGTTTTCAATATAGCTGAATCATTTTTTCTGTGAAGACACTTGATTTTTGCAGAGTGCAAATTTCTAAAAATTACCAAAATTTATATATACACCTTCAACAATCAAAAACCTGATGGAGACTTCTGCACTTTCCCATAACATGTTTTCTAAATCCAGCGATTCAAAGCACAAAAATTCACTCAATGGTTGAATCCACATCTTGGGCTATTTCAAGCCACCTTCATAAAGTATTTCAACATTACTATAAAACTATTTAATTGCATCTAAATGAATATCATTTTCTAATTTCTTGATAATTTCCTTTATTTTCAATTGATTGAAGGTTTTTGTACGAAGGAATTGTCTACCTTTTAAATTTCTCTCAAGTGGGAATGAAACTCACTGATCAGAGAGTGAACTTGATTCAAATGCACTTTACTTAAAGAATCTTCAAAAAACTTCTTTAGAGGAACAGAGGGTTTGTTGCTCAACAGTTATAATGCTTGTAAAGCAGGGAACATTTGAATAAATTGCTGAGCTGCTGGAAATAAAGACAGCCAGCAAGTTGTACAATGATAAAAATAACTGTTGGTATTTCACATCAATGGAGTCACAAAATTCCTACCAAGATTTCTCAGTCTGCAAATAGTGTGGATTGAGAAATGATGCAAATTAATTTTCAAAAAATCCAATCCACACTGAATACAGTTATTAAGAATATAAACTGCTCATTCTACTCTAGTTAATTATGGCTTAATCAGTCTCTTTAAATTTGAAAAAGCATTACTTACATCCTTCTGTTAACATCTTCAAACAATGTATTACATTATCTCCTCAAAGCTAGATACTTATTTCAAAGATCAAATTTGTACAATACTTCATTCACATAATTACTATTATTTCAACTATTTCATTGAATATCAATTAAAACAATGTGGGTAAATTTTTCACACACTTCACTTACTGTATTTAAGTTAGGACATGTTTCTGGAACCAATGTTCCCACCTCAGCTGTTGACCCACTGTTTTCTGATGTGCATGTTGGTCCTGTGGAAGCTATTTTGTTATATGTGGTCAGTCTAGAAACATCAGCTCTTAATTTATGTTATATTTCTACAGTTTAAATAGTTTTAAATATTACCTATTTCATAATGATACATATTTATCTTCCAAATGATTTGTAAAATTTGAAAATAGGTAAAGTCATGAGATAAAGTTTTGCTTGCTATGATTTTCTACAGAATATAACATGCAAGCAGATATCATATTGCTTGCCCCTTGGTGGAACTGGCCAGAACTTTCAGAAGAATATTGAATAGAGAGCATTGTCACTTTAATGAAAACTGCATGGTACTTAAGATTGTATCCTAGAATTAACACAGAAAAAATCCATACAACTGTATAAGCAAATATTATAAATGCTGGCCTGCTGTGGATTACATGAAGGAAGACAAAGTGCATGATTTCAGTCTATAGTTTTTCTTTTAATCAACAAACAAATTGTGAGCATATCAATGAATTTTCAAAATTCTTTACAGGTCATTTTTCTGCTCAATATGAGGATGTGTTTTCAAAAAGAGAACGTATGGCAGACCTAGGTATACTGTATTAACCTGCTGCACTAATCAGATGAAAGCCCAAAACAGCTAAAAAAAAGCAGTTTAGCATACCTAAAACATAACTATTTTGTTTGAATATAATAGTTAATAGTTAAGAGTTTTTCTGGAACTATGGGTGAATAGCTCACAAGTATTGAGGATTGTGTTATACACTCAAATATGTAACAATGTTGCATCAGCTTCCTTGCAGATGAATATAACTCTTAATGAAACCTTGGAATATCTTGCATTTATAATTGAATATTTATATATTGTTGTAAAGGCATGTTGAACCAGGGCTTTCCAGAGAGAAATTTTGATTTATACCTGCAGTGAAAAACATTGATTTACTTCAAATATTGTAAAATGTTTTAAAAATAATTATTTTATATTACAACAGAACATGCTATTGGTATAGGTGGCTTACCTATGTTTTGTCCTTCAACATTCTCCAATGTTCAAGGTTTATAGTTCTTTTCTAGCCATATTTCTGTGTTTGAATAACAATCAAATATTCAATCATTAAATGAAACTTTAAAATAAGCAATATAATCATATATTTAAAAGAGACTTTATAAAGAGAAATATTGGATTTTTCATAAGTGCAACAGTGCATTTCATACAGAAAAAAATCTGAAAGTAAGTGAAGGAAATTGGTTGTAATCTGCACTCTCTTTTAGAACACACAATCAATAATACCTGCTCTTCCGAATAAGTGTCAAAAAAATTGTACCTTAATTAATCACATTTTCTTTTGTCAATATAGAAAATTATCTTGATCCTTTACATTTGGATTACAACAGTTTTAGAAGCAAATACTAATTACATACATTGAATGTGCATAAGATAAAACAAGATTAGTTGTTCATGAATGCCCTGTTTTAAAAAATGTGATATTGTGTTGGTAACAAAAAATAAATTTAGCATCAGAAATCTTCTGATCAACATCATAAAAGATTAATCTTATTTTGATTTAAAGTAAAACACTAAAAATCATGTCGTCACATTAAAACTCTCTTTAAGTTTTACAAACACACTTATAAAAGTAATTTTGGTACATGTTTCGTGAGGTACATTCCTCACATTGTCAACCAAAACGACGACTGAGGAGCCAATTTCAGCAAAGTATGTATGTTACTATGCTTGCTCTGGTGGTCTGTTAATGAACTTAAACAATATGTTGTCTGCTTCCGGTATATCAAAATTCATAAGTTTGTATTCATATTTTTTTATGTAAATTTTTTCCCATATATTAAGTTCTTTCGGATGTTGAATTGTTTTTAGTAATGTTATGTCCTTCTCTATTTCATGATTCTCATTCCAAAAATGTGCAGCCACTGCTGATTTTTCTACTTGTTTGTGTCTAATATTTCTCCAGTGTTCCTTTAATCTTATCCCCAGATTTCTCTTTGTTTTTCCTATGTATATTTTCTCACAATCCTTGCAATTAATTCTATATATACCTGAATGTTCTTCTTTCTTCTTTTTTTGTTTAATTTTATTTAGATTTAATAGTTTACCAACACTATATCTGTTTATTGGTGCTAGAGTAATGTTGTACTTTTTGAAAATTTTTTGGAATTTATGGTTAACATAAGGGTGATATGTGAATTTTTGATAGGTATTTTCTTTAAGTGAAGAACTGAGTGTGGTGATTAGTTTAATTTCCTTTTTATTTTTAAATCTTTTTATTTTTTTATCTACCATTTGTTTGTTAAATCCATTTATTTCTGCTGTGTGTATTATATGTGCATATTCTTTCCTGTATTCTTCTTTACTGAGTGGTGTATTAACTAGCCTATATGTCATACTATTGAATGCTGCTTCCTTGTGGGGTCTGGGGTTGAAACCTTTTGCTTTTATGTAATTGTCGGTATGTGTGTCCTTTCTGTATATACCAAATTCTATATTTTTATTTTAGGTTTCTGGACCTAAGGATAATAAAAAGGAATAAAAATATAGAATTTGGTATATACAGAAAGGACACACATACCGACAATTACATAAAAGCAAAAGGTTTCAACCCCAGACCCCACAAGGAAGCAGCATTCAATAGTATGACATATAGGCTAGTTAATACACCACTCAGTAAAGAAGAATACAGGAAAGAATATGCACATATAATACACACAGCAGAAATAAATGGATTTAACAAACAAATGGTAGATAAAAAAATAAAAAGATTTAAAAATAAAAAGGAAATTAAACTAATCACCACACTCAGTTCTTCACTTAAAGAAAATACCTATCAAAAATTCACATATCACCCTTATGTTAACCATAAATTCCAAAAAATTTTCAAAAAGTACAACATTACTCTAGCACCAATAAACAGATATAGTGTTGGTAAACTATTAAATCTAAATAAAATTAAACAAAAAAAGAAGAAAGAAGAACATTCAGGTATATATAGAATTAATTGCAAGGATTGTGAGAAAATATACATAGGAAAAACAAAGAGAAATCTGGGGATAAGATTAAAGGAACACTGGAGAAATATTAGACACAAACAAGTAGAAAAATCAGCAGTGGCTGCACATTTTTGGAATGAGAATCATGAAATAGAGAAGGACATAACATTACTAAAAACAATTCAACATCCAAAAGAACTTAATATATGGGAAAAAATTTACATAAAAAAATATGAATACAAACTTATGAATTTTGATATACCGGAAGCAGACAACATATTGTTTAAGTTCATTAACAGACCACCAGAGCAAGCATAGTAACATACATACTTTGCTGAAATTGGCTCCTCAGTCGTCGTTTTGGTTGACAATGTGAGGAATGTACCTCACGAAACATGTACCAAAATTACTTTTATAAGTGTGTTTGTGAAACTTAAAGAGAGTTTTAATGTGACGACATGATTTTTAGTGTTTTACTTTAAATCAAAATAAGATTAACAAAAGTTTCACTGTGTGGATTCCCAAATTCCGTAAACATCATAAAAGATGTTATTCCACCCAGCAAAAAAGCAGGAGTATATCAGATTAAATTGTTTGGATTGTGACCAGACATATCTAGGCATAATAATAAGAAATTTGGAGACAACGACCAAAGAACACTTCAGAAATATAAGATATAAACAGGTGGATAAATCAGCAGCAGCAAATAATTTTTGGACTTATGATCATGACATTACCAAAGAAACCAAACTGTTGAAAGCTACCAACAATCCCAAGGAATTGGTAATATGAGAGAAGATTTACATTTTAAAAAATAAACATCAGTTATGAACTTTGACATCCTACCGATAGAATTCCTGTTCCGTTACTTATTGGAATCACTAGAGGTCACTTCATCTCCTGCTAGCATTAGTCAATTACCAGCTGATGAGAGCAAATGCTCTTGAAACATGTTCTGACGAATTAATCAGTTAGTGAAGTTTATTGTCCCCTAATACTAACTTATTTGTATATTTAACAAATTTCACTAATCCTAACTTCTTTTAAGTTTACAAGATTTGTTGCATTTACTTGTATATAAATTATACAAGTTTTGACACAGACTATTCATTTGATTATAAAAGTTTTGAAAATTAGCCTATTTTTAATGCTATTTAATTAAGAATTATGTGCAATATGTTGCATCATTTCTAAATAGAATTATTATGGGTTTAGTTCTGAAGGCATTGATATGCAAAACTTGTCTTATCAAAAAATTTAAAAAAATTGAGTTTGCATACTGAAAATGGTGAATTTTCTAGAATATGTCCTGGCAAGGAGATGTTTTAATAAAAATTCCAAATACAGGAAGCATACAAAAGCAGAAGAAACTAATAATCAAATTCACAATTACCAAACCCAAGTAAACAAAAACTTTCATTTACATGCCCATAAACCTGCGTTATATAAAACTAAACCTATGCCTGCAACCTATACAACAACTGGCCAGAACATATAAAAAACATACAGAAGATAAACAGGTTCAAAATAAAACTAAAATAATTTTACATTTTGGATAGCTTCCACAATCTAAAGGAATATTTTAAAAAATGATAATTATAAGCTTAATATCTGTAAAAAATTTATGATTGCCTATTTGAAATTTCTTTAATATAAAACATAGAAAGATTTGTTTTAAATATTAACAATCTATATCTAATTTTGCATATATTAATGTTATTTATATTTATTCTACTTTGATGTGTCTAAAAGCACATATATGTTCAAATGGATGAAAATAAATCATATCAAATCAAATCAGATTACTGCTTATAAATCTCAATAAATTATATCTGTAACTCAAATATGCCAACCAATATACAAATTGGATTTACTAAATTTTCTTCTCTAAATTCTATGGTGTCAAACAGCAGAATCCAAGGGTATACATTCTGTATGTTTGAGACTCATCAAAATTTAAAACTGTTGGTTGCAGTTCTAGCAGAGAGAAAGAACATAAATATTCCCTGGAAAACACATATTTTCTCTACATTCATAAAATTGTATGCTCCGTAATTGTTCAAATTATCTTGGCTAAGAATAGCTTCAGAGCATTCTGGAAGAACTCCATCACTGAAATTATTTTAATATGGAAGATACTATCACATACAAACAGTGCATCCATGATTGCCAATGAGGGTCTTTTCACTAACAAGCACTGTAGGAGACTTTATTGATAAAATCTGAAGAACACAGATGAACTAAAAGTTCATCATTATACAATAATATCTCTGTTTTCTTATCTTAACTGCTCAGATTTTTATGGCAGATTAGCAATTTCAAGAAAAACCAGAAACTCTTACCTAATCACTCTCCATTCAAAAGTAGCAGAAAATACATTCTATAGTAGTACATGCAGAGTGGTTAAACTTTGTGTACAGTGCACAAGAAATATATTTCTAAGGGGCCTCATTTGAAGGATATCTAAAAATTAAATTTCAATACTGACACGTGCACAGGAGTCTTTCACACAGAATTATATGAATTGAAATTCTAATGTACACATTTTACAAATACCTATCTGAAGAATATATTTTTTTAAGGATTTGTTAATTTCCATAGTGCATCACATTAAGTTCTTCACATGAAAATTAAAATATTGATTTTTCACTAATAACAAAGTTTTAGCTATTTCAACTTTTATTGTTGACTTTTCATCAGTCCAGATTGAGTTCTTGTGGAGAAAAATCATTCTACAGATGTATTACTACCTGAAAGACACATTAATGACAATGTTTTGAGAGAAGATTTTCAAATGGAATGAAATTTTTTCTGAAATGTTAACTTTTCATCAATTGGTTTTTTACAAAATTCCCCATTTTTAACTACTTAGAAATTTTTGTAGATACTATATTTCATCAAAAGCTTGTTCATTTGTTAAATATGAAATTGCTACACTTTTCTTGAAGAACTCCTTTGCTATTTCAATTCCACTCTCTTTGGAATTTGTGTTAGAAACTGATATTTTCAGGGGCTAAAATCATTAAGTGCTCACACAAAACATTGAAATAGCAAATCACTGTGTTGAAAACTACACCAGAAATCATGAAAAAAATTTAATCTTAGTTATGAGTCCTTTCTGTTTAAGCATGCTTCAATGTCACCAAAACTATTACCAAAGATAGTCCTTTTATGCGTAATACAGAATATGAATGGTTTTGCAGAATCTTAGGGGCATGCATGGTGTCCCTCTGGCTCCACACCAGATATAAATAAACTAATAATTCATGAATGTTTGTCTTATTTTAAAAATAAGTTCCATGAAAATTTAGTATACATTTCTCTAAATCTTTTTTAGAAAATTGTAAAAAGTCAAATCTTGTACTGTAGTTTTACTCAATGCTAAGAAGATATACTATTAAATTATAGACTAACCTCTCCTGATGACACTTTTCCAATGCTTCCAAGCATTGGCGGCTTCTTCTTGGCCTCTGCTTCTGTGTTGCTAGCTTCTTCTTTAGCTTTCAGTTTTGCACTGGCTTCATCCAGTTCCTTCTGTAACCTAACAGCTACCTATAAAAAAGGGGAGAGCATGAACTCTCACACTGAAATGTGTTGTATACATTGCAATTGGATGTTCAGATATAATAATTAGAACGAAGAGATATATGTTTTAGATGCCACTATCTAGCATAAGCAAATACACATATCATCTTTTTAAGCCTTCATTGTTAAACTATAACAAACTAACAAAATAAAAATAAAAAGAAGCAAAACATCTGTATTTTCCTTTGTGTTTGTTACATCAATAAAGCTGCCAAGTTAGTTTAGTAGCTGTAAAATAGTCACCAGCCAAGAGAGTGTTTCAATGTTTGCAGTAGTACATTTGCCCTTTGCTATACTATATTACAATTTTATATCCAATTGAAAATAATATATACCTGAATATTTTATATTTATTGTTTGAGTCTGGTATTATATCTGTACATTTGTTACTAAGTCAACGTATATTACGTGCAACCGATCAAAGGGTTCGTCTTACGTCTCGTCGAAGGAGAAGGTTTCCGCAGCGGTACAGCGTACCACATTGAGAAGTGGCCTTTCATTGCGGTCTAGCGGGCCTGAGGCGGGCGAGAGCATCCACAGCTTGAAGTAAGCCTCTAGCTCTTATTTCACTCCTGTACAACCTGCTTAGTATATTCAGTCGGTCAGCAGTCTTACCCTAGGAAGGATTCTTTGTTGCTATTGCAGCAACAAGAGTCGATGGTAGGGTTCCCTCAGTCCCTGGTGCTGCTGGTCGTTTTAGCGGCAGTCCTTTATGGATTGTTGTGGACCCGGCAACTAGCTGCCTGATTCAGCGACCTCTGCTAGCCGATGTATTACTTTTTTGGTTTGGTTTATTTATGGACGCTCTTTAACATCTTAGGTCATCACAGTCCCATTCAATTCAGGGCGCGAAATGGCCGATAGATTTTGCTGCTCAGAGGCCTCTTGTTTCAGACTTCAGGTTCTTTTACATGCCTCTAAATCTACGACATGGGACCCATAACTTTACTTCACTTCCGAAGGAAGCCATACTTAGGATTTATGCCCGAAAAAAAGTCATCGATCTTGGGTTTAGGACGTAAGTATGGTTACCACTACACCACCAGGACCAACTCGATACATTACATTGCAGGTTAGGTGTGCTTGAGAAAAAATTGGCCTTGCAGGTTAGGTAGGCTGTGATAAATTATTTGGCCACTCGACCTGATTGATCGGCTGAAGATTTGAGTTGTATAATTCATGTGATAGATACATATATACGAAATCTGAGTCTGAAGGGGCAGGTTGGAGGAACCGGGGCTCACCTTTCAGTCCCATGTGCGAGCACAAAGAGCGAAGGCACGCGCGGCATTTCAAAATTGATTTCAATTTTCATGCTGAACTACGTTCCAATTCACATCAAACTGCGAATCTACAAAGCCATTATACTCGCAATAATGTTGTATGCTAGAGAGGTTTGGGGCTACACAGCTCCATCCAACATTGTCAATTTGCAAAAGGCGCAAAACATCGCCTTGACGAGAATTTTCGGCACAGACTGTATGTTCCCTACCGTTTTCCTTCATGAAACCTCTGGCCTCGAGAGCATTATCGACATCATAAGGTGACTGGCGCAGAAAGCCTACGCTTGTTAAGCCAAACATACAAACCGGCTAGTACGTGCCCTGAGCAATTATGACTCAAGGCGCGGTGTGGGTGTGGGGCCCACCCCCTGCTAAGGCAGGTCCTTGGACCAGGATAATACTAAGGAGCACAAAGAAGTCCCCGTTCCATTTCCGAACCATCAACCATCCAACACATTACACAATGTTACTAAACATGACACGTCAGCAGACCGAAGAGTACAGGGAGATATAGCCGCCTAGTGGCCAGGCGCTTCCCAGGACCCGATCCCATAAAAGACAAGGAGTCGGCTCGACGTGAACTGGACTTGGCCGGAACGGGAAAAGTCTAGCATTATTTTTTTCAACTCCACTCTCAACCCAAACCTCAAACAAGCATCCTACATACACCATTCCCTCTACGGTAAAGCCCAAGCACTGGTAGGATCCAAAAATGGTACACAGGCAGTTACCCAGTCTGCCTTCCACTATGAGTGCGTCCGTTCTGGCCGATTCGTCTAATAAGCAGGGTTGATTGCTGGCTCTGGCCACTAGGTGTCTACATCTGCTACCTTCTCCTGTTGTCTGACATCTGTATAATGTAGTCACAAGTTTAAAGGTACCGTTGAAAGAACGTAGGTGTTTCCCCATATACCATAGAGTGTAAAGAAATTGGATTAAGAAGAGAGAAAGTACAGCACAATCTAATTGAATAATGTAGAGAAAAAATTAATGGTATGATATATATATATATATATATATATATATATATATATAATATAAGTTTAGAGTGCCTCCCTGGATTTGCCATTTATGAGGAAACTGGAAAAAAACCTCAGTCAGGGAAGACAGTCCTAGTGTAAGTTGCACTCCAGACCTCCTGTTCACAAGTCCACACCTTAACGACCTTGGCCATCCATGATGTTGTGTTATTGAATTCAAGTCTCATTGCTCATTATTTTTTTTAACTCTTACATCTTATGTATGATCATACATCAATATAAAATATAAAATTAAATAACCTACTCCACAAGATCTACAATCCTAAAAGCAAACTGCTGAAAATAATAGTGATCTGAAAAATCATATGCAAATAAACAATGATGGGTATTTTATTGAAAGGGATTTTTCAGTTATATATTTATGCTAATTAACATTTTCTAATGTTAAAAACAAATAAACCCAAATCTAAATAAATGATAAAATGTGATTGTGATATTGAGAATAACTTAAGATTGTGTAACTTAAAAACAATACAGGCTCAAATACATGGCAGTAACTGAGAACATTTTTAAAACTCGTTTATGAAATGTAATATCGTATGTCTACTTTCCTCTATTTTGTTATTGGTGATTCTGAAATATATTTGTACATTTGCTTAATCATTAGTTCAGAGCTAGTATATTTTATAAAAAAAATCAATTGTAAAACTCAAAATACTTAGCTATTTCTGGTCTATAACTTTGCTATAATTTTTCAGAGATTCTTCTTTCATGCACTAAATAGCTGCTGGGTAGCTCAGAAAGATGATGTATTTATTTTGCAATAAATTAAACTCTCCTCATTTTACCAATCAACAATTAAATTATAAAAATGTAACAGAGTGATATAGTCTTACAATATTGAAAGTAGAAAAAATTTTCATATAAAGCAAAAAGCAACAATGAGCATAAGCCTGGTTTAAATGCAAGATTACAACACCAATTTTTTATAATATTTTTTAAAAAAATTATACTTTTTTACTTTATAAAGTTACAGTAACTAAAATGGCAAAGCACCAACAAGTTATTCTTGTAAACTGAACAGAAGTTACAAACAGTGAATTAGATTAATTATACATATGAATAAGTCGTTATTAGGGGACACTATATTATTAAACAATAATAACTTAACTCTAGAACATACCAATATGCCATTATTAACAGTCTGGGTCATAGATTTGTCAACATCCCATTCAACAAGGAAGAATACGTAGCAAAATATCAGTTCATAATTAATATTGCCCTCAATAATGGGCACTCTGTTTGTTAGTAGGTAAGAAGATCAAACATTTCAAAAGACTTATAGATATTTAAACATCCCCATCCTCTCCACTATAAAGAATATACATTTTAAAAAATTCACATACCATCCATATGCAAAGAGCTGGTATTCAGTTGACTGCACAAGATAAAATTAACATTGCTAACCTTGTGAACAGAACCATAAAGGATACTATTCCATTCAGCAAAAAGGCAGTAATATATAATAAATTATTTGGGTTGTGATCAGATACATTTACGTAGGAACAATATGAAATTAAGAGACAAGAGCAAAAGAACACTTTAGAAATGTAAAATACAAATAGGGATAAATCAGCAGATCACTTTTGGATGTACAAGCATGATATCATAAAAGAAACCAAACTGTTGAAAGCAATACCAGGGAATTAGGAATATGAGAAAAGATTTAATTTTAAAGAATAAGCATCATGTTTTGAATTTTGACATCCCGCAATGGACTTCCATTTTGGAGTCCATTATATTGAAACCATCAGAGCTTACGTCACGTACCAGCATTAGTAGATAACTTAGCTGAAGATAAGAGAAAAACTCTTGGAGCATGTTCTGACAGATTAATCAGTCAGTGAAATATAATACTACCTAATATAGACTTCTTTATGTACATAAACTATTCTTGCTAGTTACCTATGATCTATAATGAAATAAATGCAAAGTTTTATAAAAATAAATTTATTCTGTATTTTCAATGCAAAAAGTACATAAGATTTGAAATTCTGAATTGTACAAAAAAATAATATATACTATTTGTCTGTTTACCATTGGTGAGTGTATTATTTATTAACTCATTATATATCTGTAAAATACTTGTGCTCTAACTTTTAACTGTTCTAAATGTTATAACTTTTGCAATTAATCACAAAAAAATAAAAAAGTACAATCAATACAGTAGCTATTATCAAGAAATGAGCTGAAGCAACAATAAATTATGCTATATCATGCAGTATAACAGAATGCAGTAAAAGTTAGAAAATAATGAAGCAAAGCTTTACTTTTTTACATTTCTGAAATTCTGTTACATACTTAACAGACAAGCAATATATATATAATTTTTTTTTTGTACAATCTCAGAATTGCAATATATTTTTTAGAATATATTTCACATTGAAAGCACAGAATCAGTTTATTTGTAAAGGTTTTTGCATTTTTTTCATTGAGACCACAGTTAACTAAGCAAGAATAGTTTGTTGGTGCTTTGCCATTTTAGTTAATTATTTATTTACCTTAATTAAACTAAAGTCGAAGAAGTATAAAAGATGGTGTTATAATTACTGTTATTCTGTTCTGGCCTATTAAAGTACCAATGCTGTTACAATGTGTTTTTCTAGCATTCAGTCTTGTATTGTAAATCCAACTTTCAGGGTCTATCAACACAACCATACAAAAATGTTTATGGAAGTGAATGCATGATTCTAAAGGATTCAGAAATTAATTAAAAATCAGTAATGTAATTATTAAATTTTAAAATGAAAGGTTAACAAGTTGAGATACAACAGAATAACACCATTTTGTAGTTAGTGAATTATGTTATATCTAATAAATTTCCCTCCAAAATACTTACCTCATTAGAAACTGCAAGATCCTGTTCCAATTTTTTTATTCTCTCCACTTTCTCAAGACCAGCCTGGCCACCTACAGTCTCCTTCACTTTCTTTTCTGCTTCCAGTTTTTCTGCTTCTAGTTGTTCAGCCTTACGTTCTGCTTTACGTAGTTTAAATGACAGGATACGACAATTTTTGTTAGTTTGTTCTAGTTCCTTCTTCAGTGATGTATACTCATCTGCTTGCTCTTCCCTGCGCAAACATATAACCAACTAAATTGCCTTTGTGTATTTAGTTGGATAGTCTGATAATTCTTAATATATATTTCAATGCAGTATATTTATGTTAAAGCGCCGAACAGAGGATATGTATTCACCTCGTGCGGTTGCAGTGAAGTCATTCATACATAATATTGTACAATATGGCCGTTTTCATCCAATTGCTTTTTAAAAATCACAATAATCGTGGATTTTTGTGCGTTAATGAATGAGTGATTAGGTTAGATCGTAACCTTAGTATAGGAAAAAAGTCGCGTTATCGCTAAGGCTCTTTTGTTTTCTATTTCACTCTATTTTTATGGCTGACTTTGCAAATGACAAATGAAGCTATTTAGACAAGCGCATAACAGTCATGGGCTTTAGTTGCGAATCTATTGGAGGCAGTATGACAGTGCGGTAGAGGTAAGCAATAAGGTATTGAGGATTGATTCGCTCCCCCACTAGGCACGAAGCCAATCAGTAATATAATTTGCCCATACAGAGAGAACGAAAATCACTAGTACAACTCGCTGCTAGCTTCAGACTGCAGTCCCGAATAACAGCGAGCGAGAGAGAGAGAGAGAGAGAGAGAGAGAGAGAGAAATTACTATTTGCGCGGCCGCTTTTACAGAATAAATGTTGCATGTATTATTTGTTTGTTAAATATATAACCTACACGTTGTCCCACGTAACTTATAAATATAAACTGATAGGGTTGAGGGGGTAAAATATTGTAACGGTAGCAAATGTGTTCTTTTATTATTTTGTTAAACATAATATAACCAATGCTCCTCCGTAACTTTTAAATATAAATTGATTGGGGATTTTTAGGCGGGTAAAATATTGTAACGGTGGCAAATCTGTTCTTAATGGAATTTGAAAGTAATTTCTGTATACATACACACTAACCCTAACGCTAACCTCGAGTAAATCCTAGAAACTGAAGGATCCAGTGGTTTGCTGAGGATCTCTACGGCCTGACGACCTACGCTCGCCTCCTTTTCATAAATATAAATTGATAGGGGTGGGTAAATCGCTGTAATGGTGGCAAATCTCCTTTGATTACTACAGCAGAAAAAAATCGTAAACATAAATTTATAACACATTCTGTGCGTAGTACTACGTTACCGAGTAAATCATTGCAATGGCAAACCTCTTTTAACTCCGGTAGGGAAGCAAGATTTATAATAGATAAAAAAAAATCTAGACGTGAGGATTCGAAAGCAATATCTTCACAACTATAATAACGATGACGCTCTAACCGTCTGACCTATCATGCCGCTGCATAAAAAAGTCTTTTATCTAGCTATATCTATGCAAGTCACTCTCCGCTGTCGCTCGGGACTGCAGCCAGCAGCAATGAGTCGCTACCAAAGCTTCTCGTTCTTCCTGTAAGGTTAAATGTAATGTGCTCATTGACATCCCTATTTACATTCTAGGCCTTATTGGAACATTAACGTATTGTAGCCGCTAAAAGGAAAACAGGTATTAAAAAAAACATAAACCATAGTACAAAAGGTATACTTTTATGTTATTGTTCCTATGCGACATAGTGCACGGAGTAGCAAAAACGCCATTATCGTCTATGCACAATGAGTGCAGTGCAAACGCATTTTGGCGCAGGTTTCCGCGCATGCGCACTTCTTTTCTGGTAATTCAAAGGTCCAATGATTAGCCTAGTATGAACTTTCATTTACTTGTACAGACCGACGAAACTTGGGCTGCAGTCATTCCTCCTTTCACGAACGCCAAGGATTAAAACGAATCCGATTCCAAGTAGAGTGCCTTTAACATGTATAATAGTCACATTCAGCATTTCGGCCAGATAGTTCAGTTGGTAAGAGCATCATGCGACTATTGGGAAGAACGTTTAAGTCCCCCTTCGGGGACTGACTTTTTTTAGTGTTCATAATTTGTCTACACTGTCTCAATTTAATACATGTTATTTTTATATTAAAACTTACAGTATTAAAATAACGCATAAGTTGCACATTTATGTTAGCTTAAGTTAAAAAAAAATACAAAATTTTAAGTTAAAAGCAAAACATGTGCTAGGTTAGGTTAAGTTAGATTTTATATATATAACCAAAATAACAATAATTAGAAAAGCAGAAAAGAATAAAACACCAAGAAAAATTCACAGATTTCTAAACACTATATTTCAAACTGCTTGAGAGAAGTCACTTCTTGCTATAGAAGAACTAAAGCAGTTCGAACTATAGTGATTACTAACCTGTGAATTTTTCTTGGGGTTTTGTCCTTTCTGCTTTTCTAGTTGTTGTTATTTTGGTTACATTGTTAATAGTGTTACATTCTTTTTCATTTATATTGTTATATATGCAAAACTTATAGCGTTAAAAGCAAAAGTGTATGCCATTTCCCTTTTGATTATGATTTACGTGTTACATTGCTACATTATAGTTCCGGATTTGATTTCGCCGTATACTGAATGTGAGTAATGATTAAGCTGCATCCCAAAAAGTTAATTTTGGACGTGTACGTGATTTAACATTACAGATTGCTTAGTCCTGCCTAACGAAAAGTGGCGAGCCGTTGCGAAGAAAGCCGATTGATTGCGATTACGTAAAGTTGGAAGGGGAAAAAAACGCAACAGCTAATTTGAAACAGTTTCGATAAAGTCACTATTCCGTGGTACTATCTGAAGGGAAAGCTCCTAGAGGTTGTCTCCGAAGACGATAGAACACTACCGCGAGCTTTAAACGTTCAAATGCAGTTATTTATCACAATAATAAATTTAATAAATAGAGGGAAATTAACTGACTGGTTTATTAACAACAAAACCGTTAAGACTGTTCTATCCATCTGCATTTATTGCACACTACAACTTGGGCTCGGCTCTCTTGGTTGCCGAAGTTTCGTCAGTCGTAGGGGCAAGTGCAATTTCACAGCTTTTTTTTTTTAATTGCGCTAACTATACATAATATACATGTATTATTATTATTATTATTATTATTATTATTATTATTATTATTCCTGTCTCCTTGTCTTTGTAAAGTACTCATTTGCATTTCTATTGGTAATACTTTATTTTCATCTTTAGAAGGCGCTTGTGCTCCTATAAATAGGGAGCGCCGAGCATAAGAAGGCAAACAAACATACACCCATAGTAGGCAAGTCTCATAAACCTATTAATGTATTGTTTACTAAGCATACTATATCTTTTTTTTTAATAGTATTTAACGCCCGTTTTTACTACTGAGGCACCACAGGCGGTGGACACTGATGATACATGAAATGAAATTATATATTGGGAAAGGATATTTTTTAAGGAAGGAAGCGTTCCAGGCCTAAGTTTAGGGTATCTCCCCGGCATTTGGCAGTTATGAGGTCTGAGGAAAACTTGTAAAAAAAACTCAGACAGGTAGGACGGTCCTGGGCGGGATTCGAACCCGAGACTCCCGCTCACGAGTCAGCGTCTTAACGACCTCGGCCACCCGAGCGATTATTATGTTTCTTAAAGTACATCTTTAACATGGCGGTTCTTCTTTTCAGAGCCAATGAACATGAAACGCCAACAAAGAAGTCACGGATAGACTGGGAATTGGATATGGATCATACGGAATGGAAGAGAAACGAGAAGAAACTAAAGATCTATCAAGTGCGGACGTGGATTCTCTATTCGAAATTTTCTCTCTGGGTCGCACATGGACGAAATTCGTGTGCGTGGGATTTTCGCCTGTCGTCCTACACATTAATGGTGTCCATTAAAAATATGAACGACACAACGGAATGGCCTGGGTAGCATAGAGAGGCCGAAACTAAGGCGAATTAATCATTCAGCAGCGCATCCAGTTCAGATAGTCATCACCAAGAGTACCAGCTAAGTAATCTCATATCGATACTAATTGAAAATGTGTTTGGAACACTAATTATCATCAGAGCGCTGGAAGACCGTAGCATATTGCTAAACTCGAAGGAATGGAAGACGCTGGACAGCCTGCAGCGAATGATCACCGACATCATCTGTTACCAAGAGAAACAAGAAACGGAAGTGCAAATTCAAAGCATAGCCTATCACATATATATGCTTCACACTGTCACACTTATGCTTCCATTAAAGCTTTTGAGGACATGAATTTCTCTCATTAACCAGGTACATATGTTGTGTAAACTATAGAACGATCTTGGCAATGGAACATTTTCTAAAACCACAATCCATCGATGAAATGCAAAACAAAATCTGTAATACCTTTGCAAGTACAAAGCTGTGTCAAACTTGTTCACAACGGAATAGACATTTACGCCGACCACCCTACTTCTTGCAAGCTCAAACTTGTTCACAACGGACGAGACAGTTATATCACCCAACCCTACTTCTTCCGGCCAGGATCGATGGATTTTTTGGGCGTAAAAATCCTAAGTATGGCTTCCTTTGGAAGGGAAGTAAAGCCGTGGGTCCCTTGTCGTACATTTACGGCACGAAAAAGAACCTCAAGCCTGAAAGAAGAGGCCTCTGAGCAAAATTTGTTGGCCGTTTCACGCCCTGAGTTGAATGAGACGCTGGTGACCTGAGATGTTAAAGAGCGTCCATAAATAAACCAATCAAAAAAAAAAAAAAAAAAAAAAACTACTTCTTGCAATTTCCAGCTTGTTCACAACGGATCAGAGACCTACCTCAGTTAAAGTTTAGTCGGCTACACAACAAGATACATGATCATCTTCATATTATATGCATATGTAGCATTATATTAATGTTTCTTGTTCGCGCCTTTAGCATCCAAGTGTGAGAAACTACAAATTATAATTGTTGCTGAAGCTCTATGCGTACCATGACGTACCGCTCTACCGACTGCTACCATCAATTCTGGCGATAATCTGTATTCGCTACTGTCGAGAAAGCTATCAAGACTCATCAATATATATAATGCACAATTACCAAAAAAGGACCAAACCAAGAAAGTTTTTTTTAAGTATCTGTCACTCAAATTAAATCAATATTAATTTAAGCTATATTAATTAAATAATTAATACATCGCAGATGTGTAACCTAAGGAACGCCAACAGTGTCACCCGCCCGCAGACAGTGTGGGAGGAGCTTTTTTTTTGTGGTTGGTGTTTAACGCCCGTTTTTACTACTGAGGCACCACAGGCGTTGACATTGATGCTACATGAGATGAAATTATATATTGGGAAAGGATTTTTTAAGGAAGGAAACGTTCCAGGCCTAAATTTAGGGTATCTCCCCCGGCATTTGCCATTATGAGGACTGAGGAAAACCTGGAAAAAACCTCAGTCAGAGAGGACGGTCCTGGCGGGATTCGAACCCTATACCTCCCGCTCACGAGTCCGTGCCTTAATGACCTCGGCCACCCGTGGCGGTGGGAGGAGCTTAAACCGACAAAACAGGTTTATGCACCTTATCGAAGATGCCAGCAGCGTTACTACTACCACACCAAAACCACTTACATTGATAATCGCCGTTTGTAAACACTGCCCAATGTGCATTGGTCTCAGTACAGCAAAGGCACAGTCTACATGAATCAAGATTCTCTTCGTGAGAGCCCAAATGTCGTGCAACTCCGACCTTGTAGCGTGTCTACGCTCGAGCAGAACTGCCGTAAGTTTTGCTAGGCGTTAGAGCCATCTCCACCAAGGATGGGCCTAGAAAGCTTATTAGGCTCGAGAACGGAAAAGAATTGTATCCACCTACAAAAGTTAACAACCTTCATCCAGAGCTCCCCAACCATCTTTTGCTCAAACAACGGATACAACAGATACAGAGAAATGAATACCTAACTATGACAACCTTTCATCGTGATCAATCAAACCAATCTCGTTGATGTTGGTAACAACCTGATCCCAATTCCATGTCAAAACAAATGGAGAATATACCTCAAACATCAAAATGCTCCCCACCGAAATCACTTCCTTAGGAGAGGACAAAACAATCACCATCAAACTCGCCACCAACGATGAAATTGTCGTGTTAGTTAAATGTGTGCCTTCCAAGCTGCACCATCTACCTGGGCACCAGCAGATCGCCAGCCTTAGACAACAAAGTCACATCAGCGAGATGCTTCTCCACCGCTCCCATCTATATGCCAACTATACGAGAACGAGTGTACTATAGCTTTGATCACATGCTGCTCACCTGCGTCCCCTCGCCTACTTAGAACGCTTTCGTATAATTAGCAGCGTACAATTAGTTCCAATGTTTACCGGCATTTGTGTATTAATGTAAAACTTTTTAAGTGAAAGTTGGGTGAAATTTTTATTAACAGCATTGATATGTACTTGTAAAAATATTATAAGTGAAAGTAGATTAAATACGCTTAGTTCCCATATTTGCCTGCATAGGTATATTAGTGTAAATATTTTAAGCGAAAAAACTGTATAGCTTTTGGTTTCAATTTTCGCCAACATTGTAGTTAAAAATTCTCCCGCCATGTAATTATCCGAAAGTTTAGTTCTAAATTATACATTCGATTCCCACTAATTATAATTTCAGTTTCCCACCACCAGCATTGTAGTTCCAGTTTTCATCACAATAGTGTAAACGGCATAAAAATTTAATTAATCACTATATGTTTTAACATTATGTATTTAATGTGTTAGCGTCATCATATATATATATATATATGTTCAATAAATGAATATGGTTCCTGCTTTACCAATTAGGTTAACACAACCTACCGTTAAGGCGCATTTTAAATTTCCCGCCATGTAACTGCATGACTATGCAACCGGCTAAATCGGAACCTTTCCTACTGGCACCACAGGCAAATAACTCGTTGCTTATTCGTCTTGAGCACTAGCAGGAAAGTATTAGAAGCGCTGCACCGAGACTTGATTTGCAGGGGCAATTGAAACATATTATAGGTCCAAAAGAGTAAGCTCCAAACAAAAATAAATTACAAGCATTTAAAAAGTATTTAAATTTCCTATTAAAAGAAAGAAGTGTATGATACATTTTCAACGAAGTTATACGCATAATCAATACTATATCACTGGTAAAAAAAAAAAAAAGCAGCTAATATTCTGTAAAATCAGAGAACACAGTTACTCTTAAGAGAAAATTATGTTGACAGAAAGAAATTGAAATACCTGAAGTTATCTTGCATCTCTTCTATCTCCTCTTCTAAATCACGTAGCTCCTTTTTCATATCCTCGTTCTCATCCATAAGCTCCTCACAAAGAGTTTCTGCTGCATGTAACTTGGAGCGTAATTCATCGACAGTGCGCTGCACATTTGCCTTATCAGGCCTTAATTCTACCTCTTCTTCAAGTTCTTTTACCCGTAATGCTAAGCTCTTTTTATCGTCGCGGAGATCTTCTGCTTGAGTTAGAAGTTCGTTTACTTTTTGTTGTAATTTTAGCACCTATAATAATAAAACAACACTGAATTTTTTTCCTATTACTGCAATGATATACACAAGGGTCATTACTATTATTTGATCGTAATAGCGGTATAAAAAGCAAGTAAATGCTCATATATTATGAAAGATATTAAGAGACATTACCAATAATGCGCGAGCATTCTTTTCAATCATTCCACCAATGCATCAAACAAAATATGAAATCGCAATATAATAGATATGAACTCTTGCAAGAATGTGGGCTATATGCAGGTTTTCCAATTAGCGGGGAGATTGGAAAGATATTCCCTTCTCGTCAAAGTATTTCCCCGACTCTTCAAATAAAAAACCCCACCTTATATATTATATATAATAAGAATGAAATATAAAGTAACTTTCGGGATAATGTGGCTAAAATAATAAGAACTAGAGAAGCAGAAGTTGATAAAACACACGATTAGTCTCAATGCGTGCATAAAGTGCACGTTAGTCTTTGTATCAAGTACAATATTTCCAACAGCTTGCGGCATTTGTGCTACTATATACGTGTTTTATTATTTTCTGCTTGTCTAGTTATTCATACTTTAACTATATATACTGGAAATGAGAACTGCTTAATAGAGTGACCAAGGGAGTCCTAAGGAGCATAAAAAAAATCATTGATTTGTTTTACACACCCTTGATCTGCTTGCTCAAAGAGGTGCGTAGCCATAAGACAACATAAGGCATACTGAAAAAAAAAATTGTGTGGAGAACAAAAAATATTAAATTTAATGCTGCCAGCACGAATGCTCACAAGTTCATGAGGACAGGAGGCTGGTATCGGATTGAAAATGATTTATTAAATGTAATATTAATAAATAATGCATTTAACTACATTTAAACATTGTTTATTTAATTTCACTATCTTAACAATAAATATCTGTAAACTCTAGCACTTTTGCACAAACATTTATCATTACTTCATTCTTCTGGGTGGTAGTTATATAAGCATTTAATATAAAGACCGACATTGCACTTTATGCATGCATTGCGACTAATCGTAGAACACTGATGCACATCTGACATTTTATTAATTGGATGTCATTAAAGATTGAGTCGATCGTGAGACAAAGTTTTGTGTGATGTAGCTTATAGTTTACGTTTTTAAGTTAGCCCAGGCCTTTAGTTTCTTCCCAAAAATGAATTCAATAGTAAAGCGGATTAGATTAATTGAACTACTAGGGTCAGAGGATGATATCTCGGTACTTAAGTTTTGCTCAAGGGCTGATCGCTTGTGCTTTCGCCGCCAGTGGGTCAACTTCGGGAGGAATGGATGACTGGACGGTGAGGCACGGACATACAGGAGGCTATAGCGTTTCTGGATGATTCACCCCGACGCCGGTGGAGTCTTTCGAGATCCAAAGAAGGGACGCTTCCATGCCAGACGCCGGGCAGAAACCTTTCCACTGTCACGCCGCTTGTCCACCTCGTCTTGGTGCTCTTAGTCCTATAACAGATCCAATGGAGTGGAAAATTCGTGAAAATGACAGATTCTTCTTAGCATTCATTCAAGCAACTATAGGAAACAATGAAAAAGTCCAAGGTTATGATGGCCGGTCCCAATGGAGTTGCCTGTCTGCTTGAGCTATTCCGCTGTCGCAACAGTGCATTGCTACATAAAATCTCAGTTCTAGCTGAAACATAGAGATTCAGCAACTCTATGTAGTTGCTAAGCGTTTTCAATAGACACCTCAAATAGTTAAACAATATATGCAGCTCCACTAGCAGCGGTTTCCAATATGACACAGAACCACACTTTGGTCCATACGATCACCACAACATATATTTGTTATATTCCCTGATAGAACATGGTTGAGGCACTTTTGTTTTCTTTTTTGCTGCTTGGAATACCAAAGCATTTTTGAAACTGGATTAAAACTGAAAATGCCGTTGCAACACTTATATTATTATTCACCATTTTTTTCAAACAAGTGTGTCTTTGAATTGAGTGCTATATTCGCTTCTGAGTCAATGAACAACTCTTAGGAATTCTGTTTCCGCGAATGGTTTCTGTTGCGCAAATAAGCCAGCACTGTGAAATCGGTTTTCAAAATAAAATTAAAGTAAGAGTTGTTGAAACATCAGGTTTAAAGTCTTCCATCATATTCAAAAGTTTCCCGATGCATTTGGCGAGCCTTTTCTCTTGAATCTTTTTTGAAGACTTCAAAGTTCAGCAAGTAGTCTGGTGTAGTACACAATGACCACGTGTTCAAATCATAGCCCTTGCTTTTGATAAACTACTTGCATCCATGATGATCGAAGTACGGAAGCAAGCTCATCATAAGAAAGATGATGCTTAAGATGGAAGTGTTTGAGCATATTTATCTTCTGATGGGCTGTAGTAGATCGCTGTTTCCACACTGTATCACCATTAGTATCTGTTGAAAATTATTTTTGCGCTTCGATTGGGCATCCGTTTCATTTCGCAGATTATTAGTACTCTAAAATGTTCTGACGCGGCTTTGGTAGCTGGAGTTAGTTACGAGCAAGATGACAATGAAAATTGTGAGTTCCTGGAAAGTAATGTTTCGATTAAAATTAAAAAGAAAGACTTTATATTTCCTGCACTCATCACAAATGTGCTGCAGTAAGACACTATCGAACTATTTCTGAAACTGCTCTGTAGTTTCAGCTCATCGCAGTTTTCGTAATTAGCCGGCGGAAATATTAGTAACGTTGCTACATAATCGTCTTTTGATCCAAACAAATATAGAAGGTGGAATTGAGCCAGTAAGGCAGTTCCTTAGACGTGATGCAAGCTAATATTAGCCGATTAAGTGAATGATTTGAAGCGTTCATGAAATATTATTTCATGTTTAGATCAGAACTTTCCAAAACATCAACCAGAAAAGCATAGTCTTTTTCATGTTTACTTTTATAGGTATTTTGCTTCAAAAGAATCGACAGGTCGATCTGCATGAAATATTTTATAATTGGTTTCAACTGGCTAACATACAAATTGTCATACCGCTTTCTTCATCCCAGAGGTTATGTACGAGGTTTGAAGTTTTTCATAATCTGACAATATTTCATACAAATAATCGAACGCATTCTTTAGTGACAAGCTCCTAATTAAATAAAAAATAAAACGTTCACTCGTGCACTCTTCTAATTTTTAACATACGCGCACTGTAAGCAAAATTTCTATCCAGTCACTTCCCGGTTATCGTCAACAATATGAGTGAATTTCGTTATAGGCCCAACACTCTTCAGAAAAATGTATGGAGTACTACATATTAAACCCAGGACATCAAGATCTACAGTTAAACTTAGGAGGCGGCCACAGAGACAATTAAAAAAAAAGTTCAAGATATCCGGCTTGCCCATTTGGCAACACTGAGGGAAAATCATGGGGGGGGGGGGGGAACTGAAAAACCTGAAACAATGTGAAAACTGCTTTAAATCTAAAACACGGCTATAAGGACCAGGTAGGCCCATTCCCGACCAAAGAAAATGCTATAATTATTTACCATTTTTTCTTCTCTTAGTCAATTTAAACATAAAAATAATGCATGAAAACGGTGATATATAACGGATTGATTCTTAGTTTTATCTTACGCAATAAGCGCATTTCCTGTCTACTGTAGTAGCGGTAGCATGGGATTCTTCGTTAGTGAGGGAACTCAGAAATGCCACATCTCACCATAATTCTCAATCGCCTTAAACCGTTCAGCGGACAAAATGCTTCTACAACACAGGGAGGCTTTGTCGTCTAATATCCAAGTTCTGATGACCATGATCTAAGACTTGCTTACGAAAATAACGGTGTTTTTGAATATGATAGTCGCCCCCGCCTATCCAGCATCTTATACTGAAATGTTAGTCACTTAGACCCATGCAAACGTACAGAAAACACATATGACTTATCAGGCTTTAAATTGGTTGTCAACACTAGAAATGTTGTTTCATGCACCAACATACCGGTGTCATCGATACGAGTATGCAGTGTAGAACTAACTGATTCCTTATTAGCCATATTCTGGCACATTTCAACTCGCTGCTTATAAACTTAACTTAATAAGGTTCTGCAATATTCAAAGCATTCATCTTGATCGCTTTACTTTAGTTTGAAAAAGCTATCACTTTTCGCATTCCGCTTCATATTTTCTAAGTAACCTTTCAAATTATTATTATTATTATTATTATTATTATTATTATTATTATTATTATTATTATTATTATTATTATTATTATTATTATTGGTAACTTAAACTTGCAGCTAGAAAATAACTTCACAAAACCAGAAACATTTGCATATTGCCAACTGTGGTGTTATTGTTCTAGCGAAATCTGCCTACAGACACTTTCTCTTTTATTGCTGCTTGTCCCTCGCTCAGATGCTAGCTGATGTGAGAGTTTTAAAATACATTTCATTAAAAGAAGGCAATGTTACGATTTAAAAATAGTTTCTAACGTTACAGACCTCATGTAAGTTAAATACAAAAATAATAATCTTTGATCGCTTACGTGGTCTAGTGGTAGCGTTTGTGACCACTAATCCGTATGTCCTGGGTCCGAATCCCGAATGTGTAAAATGTTTTGATTACTATCTGAGTACTAAATTAAGTGAAATTAAAAGCTTGTACAAGAAATACGAAGACAACCCACTAAGTAGTTGATGAATTAAGAAAGAAATTAAATAACAATAAAATAATCGATTCTGCTAGCAAATCAAAGGCAATGTGGAATGTTGTGAAAAAAAGAAAGTGTTATTATTAGTACGAGTAGAATAATGGCTCGACCAATTTTAGTGCAACATAGTTTAATACATTCTTTTTTAATAAAGTGAATGAAACAGTGTACAGAAATCATGCTGTATAAATAAACATTATTTTAAAATGTACATGAACAACGTAACTAAGCCGAATTCTATATTTAAATTCCAGTTAGTAACGTCTCAGGAGGAAAGCAAGGTGATTCTGGCCATCAGTAGCAGTAAATGTGAGGGCATTTATAACTTGAATGTTATAGTATTGAAATATGCAACGGATTTCATTCACTAAGATAATACCCATTTATAAGAAAGGCAATAGCATGGCTTATGATAGTTACATACAAATTTCTCTTATACCTACAATCTCTAAATTTTTAGAAACTATCTTACATAGTTACATTTATTCTTACTTTGAAATGAATAATCTCTTTAATAACTCACAATTTGGCTTAATCGCTCTGGTCTAGGAACAAGTTGCCACTTCATAATTTATCAAAAACTTTTGACACAATATCTCATGAGTTACTTCTTGTTAATTCTAGAAGGTGGTACTTAGTGATGATGAGTCCATTTTGCCAGTTCATAATTGGGGTTCCTCAGGGATCAATTCTGGAGCCTACTCTTTTTGTTAAGTATATAAATTATTTATCTTATAATAATTTTGATTCCTCTATTGTCATTTATCTTTGATGATGTTAAGGTGTCTTTTAGTTAAACATCTTTAGAATTGATCAACATGATGGGCAACATTGAAGCATAGGTCAAAGACAGTTGTAATGCTAATTTACTCTGTTTGAACACTGAAAAGACACAGCACTTAGAATTACATTATGGCAATGGAAGCTACTCACATACTCCTGGCTATATAAACTTTCTTGGATTTTGAAATAACAGTGGCTTAAATTGAGATAAGCAAATTCAACCACAGCAACTAAAATATGAAAAGGCATTTATCTGTTAAGAAAATTAAGAACATGTATTAACCTGGAAATATTAAAAGTTGTGTATTATTTTTCTAAGGTTTACAGCCACTTTTCCTATTGTTTTGGGGGCATCAACACACATATTATTCAAACTGTAGAAGATAGCAGTTAGGTTAATATGCGACCTTACTTCTCTAAGATACTGCAAATCACATTTTATTACAATGGGTATTATGACTTTGCCTTCCATTTTTGTTTTTCAATGCCTACTATATATTAAGCAAAACTATAATAAACATGCAGAACAAAGTGCGTTTCACAGTTACAGTATCAGGTATAGGAATAATTTAAATCTCTTCAGTATAACTATAGTAGATCAAAAAAACACTATTATTACATTTCTTTGAAATACTTGAGTGCTCTTTTACTCTCTGTTAGATAATAGCCTTCTAACAGATTTAAGAATAGGATTAAGAACTTACAAAGTATTTGCTTATATAAAACTGAAGAATTTTAAACATTTGTAATGTAAACATCACTGGTTAATTTATAGGTAATCATGGACTATCTACAGAGTCTTCAATTGGACGCATGGCCGGCTTAATGGGGACTACCTGCCCTGTTTCTAACCGGTTCTGTCCTCCCTCCAATTTCCCACATCTCCGTGTGCTGACGCCAAGTCTTTGTTCTGTACTGGAATTGAATGTTGTGAGACCACGTATTTCACTGTTATAGTATGTTAGTACTATTATAATGCCATAATGTCCGTATACTTTAGCACACAAAAATTTCAGATTCAGATTTCAGATTTCAAGCTCCCTATTTGACAACAACCTCTTGTAGAGAAGTGAGACGGCGATGGATAGACAGATTCCCTGCTGTTCATGCCCTCACAGAGAAATGCTTGGTAATCTTGTGAGTAGATTTAGAGAAACGGTTATCTGTTCTTGATAAGAAACCGAAAGTAAAAAAATGCAGTTTTCATATAGAGGAAAAATTCGACTTGGCAGAAAAGTTATAACAGAGTTCAAAGAAATAACTGAGAAAGTTCGCACAGGAATTTCGCAAAGTTCGGCTCGGAATGCCACTAAACTTTTCTGGAATTGGATGTTGGATAAGTTAATGTTCGCTCTAGTGATCCGATCCGCGTTCAATTTTTTTTTTTTTTTTTCCCCCGGATGAAGCATGGTTTTATTTACATGGTCATGTAGGGACACAAAACAATAGATACTTAGGTGCAGAAAAACCGGAACTTGTACAGAAAATTATATTGTATAACTAAAAGTTTGGTGTGCTGTAGAAATCTATACGCTTGAATTTAAGGGGCTATGAATATCCGAACTCCGCTGGCAAATAGCTTGCTTCCCGGTGTCAGCAAATATCCGTTAAGCTGGCCACGCGTCCAAATTAGGACTCTGTATTTAAGTTCTAACATGGTTAGTGTACTTATTGTAATAGTATGGTCTACAGTGAATGGTTTTATCATACATTCTTTTCAGTCATGTAGCGGGAGTTTAATCCTATTTCGCTGATCAGGTGGTATGTTACTCATTATTGTTAGGGATGGTATATTTTCACAATCGCGATAAATGCGAAAAGTGTCCAAATGCTACATGATCATGTAATTATGAATTAGAGAGAGAATTGCATATCTTACGATGGTTTTCTAATCCGCGATAAAAATGCAAAATATAGGAGTTTCTGCGATTAAGTGCGAAATTATAATTTCGTGATTAATTTTTTCCCCCATGCTTTTTGGCCAGCCCTTATATTTGCCTTGCGCTTGGATATCCTTTGCTTACATTCACTCTTGTCTGCCTCTTCATTATTGTCGAAGAAATTTAAACTGAACTCGTTTAAAAGTAATTGTTGACTTGTTCGTTTCTCTATCAGTGCAAGTCGCTCACGCATGAAAATGGGCCGAAACAAAATCCTATTAAACAATGAACGAACAGCTATAAAACTGAGCAGCTTTATGTAAGCGATTCAAATATTTTAATCTGAAAATTGTGTAATTAGAGTTTGTCGTGGAGAAAAGAAATGTAATGGAAAAGTGCATAAAATTCAATCATCACGTACGCGAAAGGAAAACTTCCTTAAACGTATATACTATTATACTTCTAAATAAAACTAATTCGATTATTCCTATCTCTAAAGGTATGTGCCAGATTCGGACGATCTACCTACGTGATCAAGATTGAGAAATGAGTTTATACCCCGATGTGGAAAGCGGTGCATGACATTAAAATGGATTTGGAAGGCAAACGGATCGTCGCAGATGAGACTCCAGAGAGGGAAGACAGATATGTCTTCTCTGTGCTCTTAAAAACGATGCTACTAAGATATGCATCGCTGTTTTTGTGATGCGGCAAGCGGTACAACTTTTGATTCTTACCAGGGGCATCCTCCCTGACTGGTTTTTTTTCAAGGTTTTCCTGAAACCTCATAAATGGCAAATGCCGGAAAGATACCCTAAAATTAGGCCTGGTACGTTTTCTTGTTTAAAAAAGTCCCTTCCCAATTTATCATTCATTTCATGTATCATCAGGGTCCACCGCCTATGGTACCTCAGTAGCAAAATTAGGTGTTAAATAACATTAAAAAAAGTGGTATAACCTTTAGTCAAGCTATTATCAGTCTCTCGAAAGATTACAACTACTGGGTTTGGTTACAGATTCAGCAACATATATAAACATGTTTTGGGGCTTTAAGAACACATATTAGACATCATTTGTTTCATTTTCATTGTTTTGTGTCCAAAGTACACTTGATAGGAGATGTAATTTTGAAAGAGATTTCAGAATTGAAAATCTTTGTGTCCAAGCTTAAGTTTGCCTTTTTACACTTTAGCAAAACGAAAAGTTTATATTATTTTGGGGAAAAGTGGTCAGATCTAGCTCCTGTTCTGCTTCCTAGCCCAGTTATAACATGCTGGAATTCATGTTTTCACAGAGTAGTTCATTTAGACAAATACTTCTTCCTATCACTCAAGGAAAACATGTTAAATTAGTTCCTCCTGCATTGCAGATATTTTGAAAGATGAAATTAGTTCTATGACAGTGCAGATGTAATATAAATTTGTTAGTAAAGTGTCAGAGTAAATTAGTAAATTAATAACAAACTTGAAGGGTATAACTACTTTTCTGCCTAAAAAGTGTGGGATGAACTTAATACATTACATTTAGGGTTGGGAGATATGCTTTGGGTGGCAATCTTAACACATGTGAAATCGTGTGCAACATGTTTCCAATGAAAAAGAAAAGAAATGAATTACATAAAAGTTTATTGTATATATATAAAAATGAGTCAAATGAAACTGTCTAAATATATAGTAGAAAATGAAACAAATAATATGCTTTTCCAAGCTCTTCAATCTAGGGGCGGCTGGTCAGAGTTGTGATGCAAATCTTCAGAAAGTGCTAACTTAGAAGTCAAAGATTTCTTATTTTAATAAGCTAGATACAGATATTTTTTCTGTGCTTATGAATATTTTTTCAAAAACTTAGAGTAGCTATTGAAGATAAAGATAAATCAAAGTAGACCAACTTCAAATGTTACTAGCACTGAAGTTATAATTTTCATACTTTGCTGAAGCAGCCATTCAGTCCATCTGGGTCCCACAAATATTGTTAATGTTAATATTGTTTTAGCAAGTATAATTTGTCACATACAGATGAAACAGATTAAAGAAATATGATAATTTGTTCTATGTTAAACTTCCAGTGATTTCAGGTTAATTGAAAGAGGAGATATGCAGTACATACATTTGGACATATCATGCATGTGATCTGAATGCTTTCAAAGTGATTCTGATTTCATTGACTAAATTGATAATCTGTGATTATGTCCTATGTGGTTTCATAACTATAATTTCTGTTATGTTTGCTTGTAACCAAAAATATTAAAGTAAGAAATCAAAGTGAAAAGTTAAATTTCCACTATACATTTATCCTTTCAAACAAGATAAGTTTCCAAGTGAGCGAGCATTAAGAATGTGTAGTTCAACTAAATCATATAATAATATCAATTATATGATTAGCTTCATTATGCAAGTTCCAATTAAAAAATAATTCCTGAACGTTTATCTTGTTTTTAAAATGTGTTTATTTAATTTTAGTATGCTAAAATTTATCTCTAATTATTGTATTTATCCTAAAAAGTAATTATGTACAATACTCAATTGTTTGTTATTTATTTTTTTAATTCTGTTTTTAAGCAATGATCAGTAGTAAAAGAAATCTTACTGTATGCCTGTGTACTATATTTACTATTGTCAAATTAATGAAATTTGAGTGATTTCCTCATAAAGGGTTTCAGTATTGTCAAATCATTTATATATATCAGCATTTGTAATGCTGTAATGAGCATAGGAGTCTCTACAAGAACTATTAAATTAAATACTTCATGTGAACTGCTGTAGGCATGTAAATATATTAAATTTCTTTAATAGCATTTAGAAGCAGAAAAAACAAAACATAAATATCTAAATTAAACAAGATTGACATGAATTTAACAGAAGAGATCATTAATAAAACATCAAAGCAATATAGCAAATGGAAGACTATTGGCATTGATAAGGTACTACTTGTGGTATATTAATTACCTACTACTGTAAATCACCTAAAATGCATAATATTGAAAATACTTGGTAATTTAAAAAAAATACACATTTGAATCCAGCAAAATGCTTTTCAACATTATATAACACAGCAAACATGCATCTTGAGCTACTCCAGTCACACAGCAGATTATTTGCATTGTTAGGATAAAAATACTTTCGGAAAACAAAAATAGGTTTGTGTGTGCAAGTTACTGGCATTCCAGTATTTCTCTCTTCAGAGAGGTTGTTAATTTCATTAAAAAACAATTTATGATATTCATATATAACTTATATGCTGACCTCAGAGGCTGTTGTCCTACTAGATGTAGTGTCCATTGCTGCTATTCTACGAAGCAGTATGTCACTTTTTTCTCTTTCCACACGTTCACATCGAGCCCTCATCATCTCCAGTTCCTGCTTGAGACTGTCAATTTGCTCCTTAAAAATATTTAAAATGAAAATTATTCACAGAATTCTAAAAGATAGATACCAATAAAAATTAATTTAATTAATAGGATAAGAACAATATTCCATCTGAATACTTTCTACATAAAATATTTTCATAAAGTCTACAGATATGTACAAAACAGATAGGCCTGAGAGCAGTGATATTTTTCTGGAGAAACAATCTGAATTTAAAATTAATTTATTTCTTTAGATTTGAGGAAACCAGTGCAAAAGGTAACATATGTACTTTTTGTAAAAAGTAATTTTTGTATTATTTTTATATACCAGCCATGATTAAGGCTATGTTACTGCAATTAATGCATATGTACCTGTTCTATAAGATAGTATTTCAAATCTTGAACCTTAAACTTATTAGAATAATAAACTGTAAATTTGACTTTTTGCATTAAGAATAGACTCATTAAGCCTGTTGAGAGCTTTTTGCACTGTCTCTTTATATGATATACTTTCAATTTTCCTTACAATTTTTTCTAAAAGCCTTACCTACTGCCCTTTCTTGAACTCAACAAGAGTAAATATTTTGGCAAGCTTACATCCTTTGAGCACAGTCAATGATAATCTTCTAAACAATCAAAGGTTTTTCCTGTACTAATATGGATAAAGACTTTGATTTGTACATGCACATAGAACGTCTTATGCTAGATCAATTTTGGGTTATTTTTCCAATGATCACCACATTTTGCCAAAAGCAATCATTCTATATTTTCCTCTTTAGTTTCTAGATAATTCAAATAAGTGTAGTTGAGGAACAAGCAAGGTGGTCATTTTGCTATCCAGGTTTGCCTATGTATAGATTCAAAGTTGTCTTTCAATCTGCATGCTAGAACTTTTTTAAGATTCAACTGAAATTTTGGAGTTTATTTCTTTCCAAATGTGAATCTTTTTATTGCCTTTTATGTTGTTTATACTTTTTAATTGAAGAGAAAACTGTTTCCAACATTGCAAGTCATCATCTACTTTGCTAGTCTTTCGAAGTGCTTCTCTTTAGTCCTAATAATTTTTTGTATTTTCTAAGCAGATTTTCTACTCTTCCAAAGGCAACATGATCTGCAAGTAAAAATTGTGACCATGGCCTGGGATAGCAACATGAATATCTATCCTCTAATCTGGGAAGAACAGGAAGTAAACAAGATTGTGAATGACATTGCTGTTCTTATTTTGATCTAGATTGCAATATAGCTGTATGGGTTCACCCAGGGTAAATCAAGTCGGTCCTGGTGGTGTAGTGGTTACCATACTTGCCTCCTAAACCCAAGATCGCAGGTTCAAACCCGGCCAGGACCGATGGATTTTTTCAGGGCGTAAAAATCCTAAGTATGGCTTCCTTCGGAAGGGAAGTAAAGCCGTGGGTCCCATGTCATACATTTACGGCACGAAAAAGAACCTCAAGCCTGAAAGAGAGGCCTCTGAGCAAAATTTGTCGGCCGTTTCACGCCCGAGTTGAATGGGACACTGATGACCTGAGCTGTTAAACAGCGTCCATAAATAAATCATTCAAAAAAAAAAAAAAAGGGTAAATCAAGATATCAAGTAATGAGTTATTGCTAATGGCACCTCTATTGCTCATGATTTATCAGTTCCTCAGGATTGTTGTAAAGTTCTGGCATTTGGGCTGAATGATTTACTGATGTACTAAGCAACAATACAAAAAGGCAACCACCTGTTCTTGGCCCTGGCCAACTCCTAGGTGTTGCTCATTACAATTTCTTGCACAAACAATGTGAAATAATTATATCAAACCATAATTTTAACCAAGTAATTTAATCCTCATTACATAATTCTTACATTTAAATAATTAATGAAAAGACGGGCACTAAATGTAGCCCTTCTGTCGGGTCTACGCCCTCTCCCTCTAGAGTTATCAAAAAGAGCAATAGAGGAAAACACTTCTACCCTCACCAATGATTTTAAACTTGTTGTTTAAAAGCCAGGGACTATTCTCCACAGATTTACTGTAACTCTCTTAGGGTCAGTTATATAAAATTTGCTAACTGGAGCTTACTTTTAACTATAATTTAAAATGTAACTAGAGGTTTGTCATCATTTCTGTTGCAGACCACACAATCTTGAGTTTGCACTAACCATCGAACCTATGGCAACATTGTAAAACAACAGAGAAATTCATGTTTAGAGCAAGTTGATGTTCAACTGTTTAACCTGAGAAAATCAATAATTATTGAATTTTTTCACCTTGTCTTCAAACATGGATAAGGAAAAGTCAAAGGAAATGAGAACGGCAAATTTTAGCAAAAGTAAGGATACTATTATTGATCTGATGCTAAAATATAAGGAAGTAATTGAAAATAGAAAACACTTTCAATCTCAAATAAAGATAAAACATGTATACTGGGAGAAATTGCCAAAGAAAATAATTACAATTATTTTAATTATAATACTATTCTTAAGACTTCTGCATTATGTCCCCATGTATGTGCAATCTATAGCAATCTCTCCATGTAGGGTTTCCACTCCAATCTTGGTCATCCCCTACTTCTTCCTGCTGCTGACCTTGCTTCACATAATCTCCTAAGCAATCTCCTCTATCGTTCTTACTATGTGCTCAAACCTCTCAGCTGCTTTCTTACCATTATACTAATTATTTTCCTGATTTAAACTCTCTCTTATTCTATTTCTTACTGATCTCTTCCAATCTAAACAACACTTTTCTTAAATATTTCACTTGACCTTTTCCATTCTGCTAGAATATTTACCCAGAACAGTTCTGCTTTCACTCCCATACAGAAAAATTGCTTTATATACTCTGATTTTTGCTTTCAAACTAATTTCCCTTTTGCCTACTGTTGTTTTGTATATTTGATAATATACATTTGTTGCTTTCTTTATTCTATTATTAACTTTCTGGTCCATTTTTTCCATCATTTATAACTAATACTCCAAAATATTCAAAACTTTCCATATTTTCCAACATCTCTTCCTTCCATGCTATTTTAATTTCTTATTTCTCTTCTTTACTTATTATCATTACCATACTCTTTATTTTTTCACTTTCATCCCTCTTTCCTCTAACATACTTGCCCATTCTATTACTGATTTTGTAATTGTTCTTCATTCTTGGCCAGTAGCACTATATCATCTGCATAACATTTGTACATTTACTAGCCTCAATTTTCAATTCCCTATTTTCATTGTTCTCCTTTTACAGTGTATAATAATTTGATTTATAAAGATGTTAAATAAAAAAATGCTGAGACGGCTCTCTTTTACCCCTTTTTTTCATCTCAAATTGCTCCGATATATTCCCTGACAATTTTTTAAATCCCCCCACCACTTTTTTATATACACCTCTAATAACCATAGTTATCTTCCTGTTTACTTCTAACTCTTCTATTGCTTTTCATATTTCTTCTCTAGGCACGGAGTCAAATGCTGCCTTAGGGTCTGGAAATGCTGCGCATATTTTCTTCTTTCTGTTCAATTTATGAGCCATTATTTTCTCATTATGAAAAATTGATCTTGTGTTTGGCATTTTTCTCTAAAAGCATTTTATTCCTCTTCTAGTTTTCCCTTCACTTCCCTTCTTGATTTCCTCTCTATTATTTTTGAATAGATTTTTAGTGGTACAGATGATAGGCATATAGCTCTGTAATTCTCACAACTTAATGTGCATCCTTTTTTATGTAATGGAATTACTATAATTCTTTGCCAATGGGATTTTTCTGTTCTTGATGTTTTGTTTATAATTTCAAGTAACCTCTTAAGGGCTATACTCCGTGCATATCAGGATCTCTGATATATATTATCCCATCCACTTGAAAGTAGTTCTCTATAACTCTAAATGATGTGACTTTTTTCTTTACATAAACAAAAGCATGTATCTCCTTAATATATTTATTTTGTAGATTTTGGTTACTATGCTCATAAGTATATTTCTTTTGTAAATGTCATTTATTACTCAAGTATGTTTATAAATATACTTTTCTATAGAGAAAAGGAAACTTAAATTGAGTACCAACTAGGTAAATCGAGCTTTAACTAAATTTGGTTTTACCTGTCAAAATATGTTTGTCAATACTTGTTTTGTTATTCATATAGAGTTTTAACTATAAAACTTTTAGCAAAAAACCATAATTTTCTGAAAGACATAGTGAATTCTAGTGCTGACTGGTTAATATTGGTACTTGCAAAGGGATGTTTTAGGTAATCCAACTTTTAACTAATTTCAGAGTTTGCCATATTGTATGACTATAAAAATCAACAAATACATTTATCATATGTAAATGCAAATAATTATGTGTAGATATAGGTACCATTAATTTTAGATTTACATATGATTAGGACAGATGTGCCATCTAGTTTACTGCAATACTGACCTCAATGTCTTTAAAAATGTTATATTTATTAATTTTATTTATTTATTTGAATGCTAAGAAAATACAAACTACAAGGAGCCTCCATCTATCTGAACCAGGCCATTTTAGATGCACCACTCACAATTACAATTTTTAAAATAATTAGTGATATATTAATGCCTTAGTGTAAATTCCAAATAAATAGGATATCAATTGTTCACTTCTATTATCAGACCCCAGTCTCTGGTCCACCAGCACAATATACTGGAATTCCAGGGGACCTGGCTCTGACCTGACCCCAAGTACCAAAATGATATCTAACTTTATCTATACCATTATTTTATTGACTATATACTATTATTTGTGTGAGTTTTCTTCTTCTCTTTTCACTGTCTATTTCCACTTCTGTTTAACTTTAAATAAATACTGACCCATACTCCTGCACTGTTTTATGAATGTTCTCTTTGTTGTTCTATTATCCCTTAAAAATTGCTTTAATGAGTTCATTTCTCCAGTTTTCAGTTTCCTTACAATCAAACACTATATATTCCAAGTCTTCTTTGCCTCCACATAACGGGCATTCCCCTTGAGTAAAACCTCTTCTTTCACCTTTTAACTTCTACACATCTACTCTTGCCCATGCTATACCCTCTCTTTCCTCCTTATTTGTTTTCTCTATGTAAATTTTCCTTTCCCATACCCATTTCATCTTCAGCGATGTCTATCTAGTTAAATTACTAAATATTTTTTGTATCTCTATATATTCAAAACATCTTCTTGCCTCTTTTCAAAAATCTCTTAATATTTGTTTCTCTTTTCCTCCATATATACCACTCCATTGCTCTTTGAAACATTTTTCAAAAACTCAACCACACTTAGTTAAAAATGATTCTTGATATGTCAAACATTGCTTTACTAGATTATCTTCATTTTAGTTTAGAATCCTATGCCAGTTTAAAAATAATATATTAGCTTTTTCATCTATCTTATTATTTGAATGTGGATTTGATTTAAAATCTTAGGAAGTAACAAATGTGATATCAACAAAACAAGAGGAATAAAAATTTATAAACTTGGCATATAGAAATCTTTACTTAAAGAATGTATAGAACAAGATTCTTATCTTTTCTTTTAAATTTGTTTTTCCTGAAATTTCTGAATTCCATCAGAGATTTTATTAAAACTTAAAAATATTAAATTCTAAAATGAAGCTTTACTGCATTAAATAGCACTTAGATTTTTATTTAAAAAACAGAAAAGGAAGGAAGGAAGGAAGGAAGGAAGGGAGGAAGGGAGGGAGGGAAGGAAGGAAGGAAGGAAATTTTACATAAAATATAATTGAATGCCTTCAATTAAAAATATGTTCTATAAAGATGCATCATCAGCATAATACAGTTCACCATGATTAAAAATTAACAAATGATGCTATGTTTTGTATTCAAAGAATATCATACCTGCAGTTCATTCTCATTGCGGTCCACCAAAGTTGTCTCTGTAGTTTCAGTTCCTGCCAGACTTGAAAGATCATCATCACTATCTTCTGAACTTGTTCCACTACTACTTGGAGAGCTTCCAGGTAATGAAATTCTTTTACCTATACTATTGCTTCTGGCCAATGAAGTGGATGACTTCTCTGCCTTTTGTTGTTGCTTTTTAGATTTTACCTGAAATAAATATTGCACAATTGGAGAAACAAGAAAATAGATCAGATAGCTTATTTCATATATAGTGCAGCCAAAATTTTATATTTATGGTCTGTGTTCAGGTCTGTTATCTGGCAACATAAGAAAGTTATTTTCATAAAAAATTTAAAAAATCTAAAACTATTCAGCCAGAACAGCTCTAAATGGGGAACAAATAACATTTTTTTCATGGTAAAAAATTATCACAGTTTAATAAAATATTCTGAACACAGCATTTCCAAGTATAATTAGGCACTAATCATTAATTGTAATAATTCATTGTCCAAATGATGGAAAAAACAAACTGAAGAAAGAAAATGATGAAAAATTTGTGGATTTTGCTTATTTCTATGTTTTAAGCATAATGATAGGCACATTGAACCTAATTCATCTCTTCTAGGGAAATGAGCTAGGTCAACGTCAACGCGCGCGCACACACACCACACACAATTAATTTTAACTAAAATAAACATTGTACAATTGGAGAAACAAGAAGATAGATTGCTTATTTAATATATTGTGCAGCCAGTATTTTATATTTATGACCTGTATTCAGTTTTATTATCTAGGAGCATTAGAATGTAATTCCCATAAAAAAAATTAAAAAATAAAAATAATTCAAACAGAACAGCTCTCTATTCCTTATATTCTTGCTGGGGAGCAAATAAAAATGTATAAAGTATTGTGAACACAAGCATCTCTAAGTGTAGTTAGGTGCTAATCATTAATTGTAATTATTAATTTCCTAATTTTTCATATTTCTTTGTTTTAAGCACAATGAAGACATATTGAACCTATTCATCTCTCTACAGATCAGTCCCAAATAGAGGGAAATGAGTTAGGTTCAACATGTCTGTCATATATATATATATATAATGTTTGTGTGTGCATGCAAGTATGCAGGATGAATTGCCTAAAACTATGACTGCAAACATTTCTGAAATTAAAGGTATTAATGATGCACTATTTTAACTGAAATGAAACTCAGACATGGGCTCAATAATGTAATCCATATGAAGACTCCAGCAATTATTAGAAACTGGTATTTCTAGCACAAAGTTACTTTTTGCAAATAAAACAATACTTAATATGACAAATTATTATTACAAAATCACTCAAATTTCACTAATTTTGTTCCACTTACTTGGACATTACTTATAAAACAATACTCATTGATTAAAGAAAATAAAATTAGATGATATTAGAATGTCAATGGGTTTTTTTACACAATTATAAACTAAGTAGCTTACGAGATATTTATGTAGGACTCAGACTTTCAGACCTGTTTGGAGAATCCCCATGATCATTAAGCAAAAAAAACAAAACATTTTTAGACAAAAACAGTATATGTCTACATTTTGTTTACATTTTAACCTTGCTTAATTTAATTTTCCTAAAGTCAATAATCATTGTTTTATTTGAAAAAACATAAATTTGTATTAAAAATATACTTTCTAATAATAATTTATACAGTTTATATTAATGCGTCTTTATCTGAATTTCAATTTGGTAAAAATAGTGCATCAATAACACCTTTCATTTCAGAAATATTTGCAGTGGTAATTTTAGATTATTCATGCTGTATAATCTATATAATTATGCAAGATGTATCAGAAATACCTGGACAAACATTGGGCCAGGTTTCTCATACCAAAATAAGAAAAAAAGTCTTGTAATAATCATCCAAAAATGCCTCATTTTTGAGTTGTTATTCAAAGTTTTGTTTGATGCATTTTCAGGTACAATGCAACAACTTAAGTTTGTTACAACATTTATTTTTTCATAATCCAGTCATGTTATTGATACAAATTACTGCTAATGCACTCATTGTATCCTAGATGGCCATGTGTTGCCATGGAAACTTGCTTACATTTGTCATTTGTGTACATTTGTAGTTAGTGTGTTATCTGTGTTGTATATACCTACTACAGTTACATTCATTTAAGTATGGCAGCATATTCATTTTGTAAACTGGCAGATATGAATTTTATATATGATCACACAAATGTTAATGGAGGTGAGGCAGCAACAACTGTATCAGATGGCCTTTCCAGATAAAAGGTAATTAAGTCATCAAATCTTTGCTGCTGTTTATCATTCATTTGCTAAGATAGGATCTGTACCGCAAATTGTGGATTGAGAAAAATCGAGAGCTGCATATATGGCTGACCAGGAAAAACACATTCCACAGGCTGCTGAAGAAGATCCAAGTATCAGTATAATAAAATTGACCCTACCATGTGGTACATCTCAGCTTAATGAGCAGCTCTTGTATGCATCAAAACATGTGCATCTTCTCTCTTTTCTAATGCCCAACAATTCCACCAGTAAGATGTAACGAGAAGATGGTTTTTCATCACTTGATGACTCAACTAAGAAGAACTTTTGCCGATGGTTTATTGTTCAAACTGCCAATCTGTTGTTTATCTCTTCAGTCTTGTTTACAGATGAGGAAACTTTTGGAACAAATAGTATCACAAAATTTTCACAACCTTCATTTGTGGACTGATGCAAATTATTATAGTACAATTCAGATCAATTTAAGATCAATGTATGGGCTGAAACTGTTGGTGCCTGTTTGGTAGGTCCATAGGCCTACCAGACAGGCAATGTCTACAGAGACATTATTAAGAACCCTCTTCCAGACTTTCTATAAAATATATATATATATATATATATATATATATATATATATATTTGGTGTGTATGTGTGTACATAGATACATTAGATGATAAAATATTTCTTTCATTTCCACTTTATCTATCTATACTGAAGTAGTATCTTTTATTTTCTTGCTTTTTCTCTCTAACAGGTAATCTTCTCTCTCTCTCTTTACAGTGATATTCCAGTATGGTGATTTGAGCTATTAACAATGCTTTCACCTTTATTCAGTACTAGTCAGTAAACTGATAAAATGTATGGGCAAAATTGACACAGTAGCAATTTACAGCATACCTACTTATATGCTTCCAATCTATAACAGTTGCATGCAAATTATTTACATACAACTGTTGCAGGTATTTATTTATATATCATGATCCAAAGAGTTGCCCAACCAGTTCATTTGTCTCTTGAAAAATCATCACTTAACTTCTTCACTCAACTCAGTAATGTATATATAGAATGTAATGCTTTGCTTGAATGTCTAGACTTAAGTGACTATGTGATTTAATATGTCATATGAGTTGATGGTTTACAGTCAAAGTGTATGTTAGCAAAGAAAACACAATGTCTAAAGATAAATGCTCAAATAGGTACTTTTCCTCTGAAAAACTATATTTAGTATAAAAATACTTTGATTCTTGATGATGATAATATTTGCAAAGCTTGTTTTAAACAAGTATAACTTTCATTCAGCATCACTTTTAAATAATATTCTGCTTGGTATCAGTTGGTTTATTTAAGCAGACCTGTTGATATATAGCACATTTTAAAACTTGCTATATAATTTAAATGTAGGTGAAGAGTAAAAAAAATTCCATAATTATTTATCATGTGCAAAATGCATAGAAAGACAACATTCAAGCTTTACTGCAGGTTTACCACATTCCACTTTGTACCTGGAACTGTGTTATTGAGTTACTGTATGACAGTCTCTAACATAAGAGAGGTGAATTCCAGTGTCCAGGAAGGGACTGGCTGAGTGAAGTTTAGTAGAAGTGCGTTCATTGACAAGGAATGGATAGTAAAGTCTCAGGTATTAACAGGTACACTAAGCAAGGAGCGGTATACTCTGAGGGATGGAGCTACAGAGGATTTTAAACAGGAGTGTGAGGGAATAGAAAAATCAATATTCATTTAAAGGAAGCCATGATTAATTTTCATGTAGGGATGTCATGTAGAAAAAACTGAAATGTTTATTAGTTTTGAAATTACATAGCTGCAGCTTGATAGTTGGTCCTAGTGGTCTAGTATAACCATATCTGCCTCGTAGATCCAGGATCATGGGTTAAAACCCAAATGGATTTTTTAGAGTGCAAAAATCATAAGAATGACTTTCTTCAGAAGGAATGTAAAGATGTTGATCCCATGTTGTAGATTTACAGCGTGTAAAAGAACCGCAAGTCTGAAAGAAAGCTTTTGCTGGCTCTATGGACAACATTGTCAGAGGACTGAAAGTGTCTGGAAAGCCAGAGGGACACAAACATTAGAAGTGGGAGATGTAGAATTGGTGGGAGTTATGAAGCAAATGTTGTTTGTTAATCAATAATGGATTCTATGTCTTCCTTATTAAAAATCTCTCTTATTGTTTACATTATTTGGTTGCTATATTTCTAAGGCCTGTTTCCTAGCTAGATTATTTCTTCTTTTTTATTCTAATGGCAAGCTTTAGAAGTCATTCTTTCTTGCTTCCTGGTATATAGATTGTAAATTAGGTTCTGTCCTTTTGCATGGATCTATTGCTCTACACTGAACTAGGTGACCCTTGTTCATGGTGGTGATTCAGTCCTTGTAGATGGTACATGCAGGTGAATATTTTTGTTAATTTTGTGCAAGTGGCGAGCATGTTCAGTTTGAACATTGTTACTGCATCCTTTCTTGCTGCTTGTGAGTACTTATTCCAAGCATCTTGATCTGTTTCCATGATTTATCTTATTATTTGATTTTTTGGTTTTATTCTATATTGTGTTCATATTTGTTTTATAGGAATGATCCAAAATTATATGGAAGGGTAGTTTAGTTCTTCCCCCCCTCTCTCTCTCGCCCCATCTGTAGAGTGCTTTGGGCTTTATTTTCCTCTTTTTTTTTTAATAGTGTTTAATGTCCATTTTTACTACTGATGCACCACAGACGGTGGACACTGGTGATATATGAGATGAAATGATAAATTAAAAAGGATTTTTAAGGAATGAAACATTCCAGGCCTTAGTTAAGGGCACCCCCAGGTATTTGTCATTTATGAGGACTGAGAAAAACCTGGAAAAAACCAGTAGGATTCAAACCCCAGACCTCCTGCTCACAAGTCAGTGCCTTAACGACCTCGGCTACTCATGGGGGTTTTGCCAATTTATATGCTATCTGATTTCCTATAAATACTATCATTATTTATATTACTTGCTTCACACAACATCATCTACATTTGCATTTGTAAAGATTATCTACGTAGGGAAATATGCAAATCTATTAAATCCTTTAGCATTAAATCTGACCCCATTACACTCTCTTTCATGGGAAATTATTTACAGGCACTGTTCGTTCTCAGTGCAGTAAGGTTAAAGTATGTAGAAAATTACAAGATTTTCATAACTCTTCTAAAAAAATAGAAAACAAATTTTTAAGAATAATGGTGAGTTATCTAAGGAGATATGTGTATACGATGGTCAAGTTAGGGCCTGTACTCATTTTAATGTTAACAAACAATATAGGGTCACATTGAAGTGTTCCTGCATTCACAGTTATTTATGCAGATGATATCACCTATTTAAATGTAAATAAAGATAAGGTGTCACTATCACATTCTGTTGAACATGCAATTGAATGTGTACTTCAATGGTTTGAAGCTAATGAATAATATGTAAACAAAACCCAAAACATTTATTTCATTGAGAGTCTCTAAAGTTGTAAAAGTAGATAATATAAAATTATTAGGAGTATATCTAGATAGAAAGCTTTCATGATTGTTGTAAACAATTGAGGGTAATGTTTCTTTTTGAAAATTTAAAAAACTATGTTATGACAGATTTATGAAATGCATACTTTACTTTTTTTCAGAACATAATTAGATATGGGCTAATACTTTGTGGAGATAGAAAAAATATACATAATGTATAATTAATACAAAAGAAACTTATTAGAATATTAACCAATTCAAAACTGGCAGAGCATTTAAACCACTATTCAAAAGTACAAATATTTTGATCATAATAAATTTGTATCTCCATGATGTTTTGTTATATGTAAAAGAAAAGGAAATACTTTTAATATTAGAAATAAAATATATGGTTTTCATACAGTCAATATGAGTAAATTTGACCTGACATATATATTACAGAAGCTTTGTTATATAGTTCCTGGATTAAAACTCTATAACAAACCAAATAAATCATGAATCTTGCAGTTATATTTTTTAAAATAAGACTGCATGAGTGGCTGTTATCAAATCCATTTTATTCCATGCAAGAATTTAAAGAGGTACAGTAAGAAAATATCTGAATATGTATATTTTATTTTTATTTGTTTTTTTTTTCTGTGCCATTAAGAGGCACTGGACTTAATTAAAACATTGATTTCCCTTTCTGCTTAATTATTTTAAACTTAGTTCTATAGTCACTTCCATAATTCTGGTGTCAACAAAGAAAGATCAACAATTTTCCTTCCTTAAAAATAGTTCTTTTACTAGACTGAAGTTTGAAGTGCCATGATTATAGTATTTTGAAAGTAGACTGAACACCTTTTCTTCCAAGAATATATACGAGGATCAAATCCAAATGTATTTACTCAGCCAAAATTTTCAAAAATCTTTTTGTAAACTTTTGGATTTATGATGGTTTAGGGCACATTTATTTCCTTCTCAGTAATTCAAAAAACTTTACTGGGAGGAATGAAAGAATGACTCAAAGTGGGAAATGCCATGTCTACTCCTTTAATACGCTTTGGAAAGTCATTGTACAACCAGTATGAAACCAGTCCAATAACAATACTACTTTTATTCTGACCCCTGCAACCATGGAAAGCAGATATTTTTTTCTCACATCTACAATGGCAATATAATTTTGTCTATAGAATCAAGAAATCTATTTTATTAGACACTTAAATCCAAGAAAATTCTAACCACTTGTATATAAAAGTGTTCCATTTAATGTGATTCTTAAGAAATTATCCTACACAGATAGTAACATTGTATATGTGTAATTGTCTGGAATAATAGTTATGTAGCTTGGTACACTAATTTTGGGAGTGGCGATTTTTCTGGCAGTCATAATTTAAGATCATTTCATTATTATCTTGTCTTCTGAGAATGTTATATAATGCCTACACCCTTAATCTGTGTACATTTAATTTGTCAGTGTTATCTGCTCTTCATGAGCATTACATTTATGGAATAAAAATGTTGAGTTTGGGATAATTTTTGCAGTTCCAATATTAAAATTGTCAGACTTTGGAAATAAGTGCAAATGTTGAGTTCTGAAAATAAATTAAAGAAATATATGTCAATTTTAAAAAAAAAACCATATTTCAACCTTAATTTTAAATAAAAAACATCAGACTTTAAAAAAGTATATGTTGTGTTTTGTAACTATATACTTCAATAATTTTCTTACCTATTCCTTTTTCATCTGTTTCAGTAATACGTTTAAAAACTTAACAAGTTACCATGAAATATTTGAATATCTCAATTTCAGATTTTTATTGAGCTTTTTCCCCTTTCTCCCCCCAAACCCTTCAATTACAAAACATACGCCCACTCATCTCTAACTACATTGCTAGCTGCAAAGGGTAAATACAAGTTATACATAGATCTAATTTACTTACTTTCATTTTGTTAACTTTTACCTGAGAGTAGTCATAGAATGCAATACTATAATAAAGTTGTAATCTACATTATTATATGTTACATTGTATCATATAACAGTTTTTGTGTAAGGGAAACAAATTTTATAAGCTCTAATGCCAATAACTCAACAAGATTGTTATCATTGGTGCAGCATTGAAAATAATCAGCTTACTTAAGCTACAGCTCTTGCCTACTATGGTCAGGTATAAAATATGAAACAACTTATTATTGTACATTTGACACTTGTGCACTTTTAAGGACATTTAAAACAATTCATCAAGAAAGAATTAACCAACCTGAATAATGAATTCTACTTCTGGATTGGATGGTTCATCTGTAGAATGGACTTCCTTGAGTGATTGTATCTTAACTCTACGGAGTCTTCCTGGTTCCTTGTTATCACTATCTGCAGTTGAGCTGCAATTGAACAAGGTACAAGTTTATGGTGATGCATCCTTTCATTTTTGATAGTATCTGTAGCTCTGATAACTTTAATAAAATTATAACAGACATGTTAATCTGTCTATAATATTATTCATGTGAATGCAATAGCATCAGTCAAATCAACATTTATGTACATATTGCATAAATTTTCCAGTATTTAATCCATATCAAACTTATGCTATCATAGTATAGCTTTATTGAGCACTTCTATAGAAGAAATGGGAAGTCTTAGCAACAATGGGCAGTGAAAAAATATGTATATAACTTCAACATAAATGGATTACTATAACAACAAAAGAATAAAGATAGCATAACATTTAAAAGGTACTCTAGAGCTTATACTTAAGTAATGACAATGTTAAAGCATTCAGTTCTTATAGCTTATGGTGCTAGGTGCTGATACTAAAATTAGCAACATGCTATAGTTGCCTACAAGCAAAAAAATGTTTTTTTTTTTTAAATACAAACTCCCAAAATATTTATTAGACTCTTATCTTAAGGACAGGAGATTTTAAAGTACATTTTTATTTCATATTTATTTTTATGGTGTCTTTTATTACAGAACATTAATATGCTCTACATTCTTCAATAGTACTACTTATTAACAATGATGCTGAAAATAAGCAGTAAATATGCATACTATTAAAGGCACATGTCTTGTGATGTTTCAAGTTAGTAGAAAAGGCTCAAATGAATATAAAGCAAAAAATGCAAACTAAATTATAATAAGAATGACAAATGTACATTTTAGGATCCAGTATCATGGCTTGTGGACTAAATGTCATTGACCATTGGCATTGAGTTTCCAGTTGGAATAAATTCCCTTAATGACTTTTTTTTTCATACCTTGAAAGCATGAAAGTTGATTACCTATAGGCATTAATAATATCAGGACTTACAATGGGCATTTATTAGATCTCAGCCTGATCAAGAAAACAAAGATTTAAGAGGTTTTTTAACATAGTCGCCTTGTAAGTGAATACCTTTAGTCCAACAACTTTCCAACTTTTAATACCCTCAGTAAAATAAGATTTGTCCAGTGTAAAAAATGTCTCAGTTTCATCCTCGTCATTTGATGTCAATCTTCGTCCACCCAGCCATTTCTTCAGATTTGGAAACAAAGAGAAATCCGGCGAATATAGCGGATGTGGAAGCGAAGGTCATACAGTTTTGTAGCAACAATCCCAGACGTGTGTGAAGGCGCATTATCGTGATGAAAACCTTTTTCGCAAAGTATGAACGTTTAACCTGAATAGATCCTTCGGTTGGTCCAGTATTGCAGCGTAATACACCCCGGTGATGGTTCTCTGGAGTTAGTCCACGAGCATCACACCATGAGAATCCCAGAAAACCGTAGCCATGACTTTTCCTCAGATGGAACCGTTTTTGTTTCTGTGGTGCGCTTTCACGTGTTGCCACACACTGTTTGGACTTCCTTAGTCCCTGGCATGTAGTTACGAATCCATTTTCCATTTAATGTTATGAAACGTGGGAGAAACTCACTGGAATTGCGTTTAAACAAGTCTAAACACTCTTGCGAAATGTTCATTCGAATGAGTTTTTTGGTCCATTGTTAACAAATCCGGCACCCATCGAGCGGAAAGTTTTCTCTCTAGTTTGTGTAAAATATAGTGAACACGGTCTATTGTGTTCTTTGCAATTTCAGCCAACTCATTTGTGTAAAATATAGTGGACACGTCTTATCGAGTTCTTTGTAATGTCAACCAACTCGCTACGTTAATCCGCTATCTTGAGTATGGCATTGTGAATTTTTGTCACAATCTTGCTGTCGTAGCAGTTTTGGGACGCCCTGAGCGCACATCATTTTGAATGATTGTACTTCCAAGCTTAAATTCAGCAGCCCACTGAAATCGAAGGGTAAGATTCCTTTAATATGGAATCTACTTCCTTTTGTATTTCTGTTGGGGTTAAATCCTTCAGAACAAGTACTTTATCACAATTCAATTTTTATCTAATTTGTAAAAAATGTTAACATTAGTTTGTTTACACAATCGTTACAAACAAATGATTACAAACTCACACCTGAAACTTTACAACGCGTCATCTAAAGGATGATCTTTAACAAGTATCGTACTAATTTGTTCATTTTCACGAAATCTCTGAGTCAGTCCGAGAACTTTAAACATTCCCTCGTATATGCACCACTATCATTCATTAAAAATCTCTCTCATTTGTCTAATATTTAAGAAAAAATGTATGTATGATCATTTGACCCCTCTCACATTAAACATTTTTTTAACATGGGCCACAGAATAATGGTAATTTCAAGTTCCAGTAAAAAGACAGAGAATGGAAGAAAGAGAAAGTATAATAAAAAATGGGGAGGTTTGTTCATTTGGTTTATTTATGGACACCCTTTAACATCTCAGGTCATCAGCGTCCCATTCAATCCAGGGCGTGAAACGGCCGACAAATTTTACTCAAGGGTCTCTTCTTTCAGACTTGAGGTTCTTTTTCGTGCCGTAAATCTACGACATGGGACCCACGACTTTACTTCCCTTCAGAAGGATGCCATACTTACGATTTTTACGCTAGAAAAAAATCCATCGATCCTGGCCGGGAATGAACCCGCGATCTTGGGCTTAGGAGGGTTTCCACTACACTACCAGGACCGACTGGATGGGAGGCTGATATACTGCACTTTGCTTTTGTTTAAACGATTACAATGCATCAAACACTACTTAAGTAGACCTCACACAAAATAGGAATGTTTATAACTACTCTTACATAGCTTATTAATGGAAATATATATATATATGTTTTAAATGAACACATGTTAATATTTCTTTGAAATGAAGTAAGACACTTTTTGATATAATAATTACTGTAATTCCAGTTTTTACTGGTGTATTTTTTAAGACTCTTCAGCTAAAGGTCTAAACCGCCACGAGTGGCCGAGGTCGTTAAGGCGCGGACTTGTGAGCGGGATGTCTGGGGTTCGATTCCCACGAGGACCGTCCTCCCCAACTGAGGTTTTTTGCATGTTTTCCTCAGTCCTCATAAATGGCAGGTGCCAGGGAGGTACCCTAAACTTGGCCTGGGACACTTTCTTCCTTTAAAAAAAATCCTTTCCCAATTTATCATTTCATCTCATCCATCACCACCTGTGATGCCTCAGTAGTTAAAACGAGTGTTAAACAATATTTAAAAAAAATGTTAAAATTTTATGTACAGTTGAACTGTACTATTATAATCATGAGTAATGTTGCAATTATTATATCATTACACTATTAATTAATTTCATATTCCATTGTTAATTATGAAATTAATTGGAATGGTTAAAGTCAGCTCAAAGCACATGGATGGCTAAAGTATTTTGGCATTTGTTTTTTCATGCCGTTAGAAAAACTTCCACCCTTCCCAGGCACCCTTTGTGGGAATCAAACCCAGATATGCCAGTTGTCAAGCAGGTATTTAGCACATAGCACTTAGGCAGGGTAGTGAATGCACACACATGATTTTTGTGTAATACTAATATTAATTATATTTCATATGTATACTTACATGCTTCTTCTTGTTTTTAATCGGGACTGCTGACTACTGCTAATACTGCTTGGAGTCTTTTTCTCAACCTCTGCAGATGGTACAACAGTCTTCTCAGGTGAAATTCGACGGGAACTGCTATGATGTAAATAACTTTCTGCTGTTGGCTGAGATGGCTCTGGGGCTAAGATATACCAGATATTTCAGGCAATTGAGCATAATCCAACAGTATGCAGCAATGACTGACATTTAAAGTGAACAGATAGTGCACTAGTTTAGTAAATATGTCTAATGAATATAAAGAAGTAAATATTTTCTATAAAATAGTTTTAAGAAATATTTATAAATGCATCAATATACTAGATAGTTTAAATTCAGAATTAACAACATAAATTTAAAAAAAAAAATTAAAAATATTCAATCATCATTTTTAATACAGTTATCAAAGATAACAGATATACATTTATAAACACAATAAAAATATTTCCTCATCCTAACTTTTTATTAGCTGTACAATTTTCCAGCTTTAATGGAGTTGCGCAAAATTATAATATTCCTTTAAATTATTTTAGTAAAATTATTTCAAATTCTTATATTTTCATATAGAATGTAAATATTATCAGCCTTTTCTGTGGTGACTTTTTCTGTCCTCCTAATCTCAAAGCAAACATTATAAGTTTGGTCATTTTCTAATCTATAAAACCTACTTCTTCTAAGCTCTTTCAATTAGCTCTTGCAAAGGTGCAAGTGCACTGGGGTCATTACATTGCATCAAGTAAAATATGAATCCACCAGAATCTTATTTTCATTCAAAAATTTCTGTAGTTTCTTCATTTTTATATTATTTCAATTAGAATCAACAGCTACATATCCACATTACATTAGAACTATAAGTGCTTGAGCTTGGTTTTGTGTGTGCTATTCTTTTTATTTATAATAATACATAAAGACAATTTTCTTAACTTATTATTTTAAACTCTGATGGCCTGGCTACTGATTTTCAGAGTTCCATGATTCAATGCAATGCTCTCTAATTCGCTGAAATCACTCATGCTCATTGAAATTACTTAGCAGCAATTTCTTTGCAATTATGACCAATAAAGAGGATAGTGAAAAGTCAAGCCTTCAAAGTAATCATACTGAAGTTTCCATTGCATAACTCAAGTGTTCAATGATCCGAGTTATATTTTGTATGTGTCTCTCTTTTCCCTCTGCACTTGTAATTATTAATAAATGCTATTTGGAGCCTGAGACCTTCCAGTTACAAGATATTCATAATCATATGCTACATGCAGAAACATTTTGCAATATTTCTTAAATACATATTTTCTTTCTTGAATAATATTTTTTTTTCCTTTTTCAGCATCTAATAAACTTCACTTAGCTCAGTTATATGCCATTTTTCTTAGTTGTATACCAATAGTCATACAGTTTTTGAGTGTATTTACACTATGAAAACCAATTGTTTGTTAAACTTATACTGCAAGAAAATAAGACTAATGTAAAGGCAAACAAGCACTCTCTAGTTTATCACATCAACTTTTTAAAAGGAAACAAAAAATGTATGTCAACTGTTTTAGGCTGAGAGTTTCTTTTAAAAGTATGTAACATTCCATGCCAATTTACAAGATGTTTCAATGGCCTAAATGAAATTAATATAAATTACTTATAACATAAATGAGATTGAGTCCATCAACATATAAAGTTACAGTAAATATGGGAATAATTTCCGCCAATGAATAATCCTCGAACCCGGATTTTTGGAAGGGAGATTTGGAAACAAAATGTTGTTTGTACAGCTGTATTAGATAGTTGTTTGAAAATATTAACGACGACAATAAATTATGAGTTTAAATGCTATTGCATTTAAGAAATTCGTTGCGTCGTAATCTTCATAATCACGTCGCAGATGCGGAACAAACCAGTGATGTGCAAGAAGAAAATGTATAGATCTTGGGTTTATATTTACGAGCTGCTTTGCCTCTATTCATCATCAATGCAAGGAGGGCCGACATCGTTGTCTTCGCACTTAAGCTTCTTTCCATCAATGATGGAGAAATCGAATCACGTGCATTTTTAAACTTGACGTTAAAAAGAGACCAAAAATTCGCTGCTGCAGGAATGTCGCTGCTGCAGGGAATGTTGCTGCTGTATTGAAACTGTGCTCCTCTGCTCAAGGCATGGAGAGAGGGTTTCCTAGGGGGGAATATGTGAGCAAGGTAATGTTACTGCTGTGCTCCTGCTCAAGCCGGAGCATTGAGAGAAAAAGGGAATGGGTTTCCTAGGGGGAGGCCGGTTTATAACAGCAAGTTAGTGCATTATTAATGTCTTATTTATTTAAATGAGACTGAATATGTGAGCAAGGTAACAGAATCTTGAAAGGTTTCCTTAAATGAGATAGTTGGTGGATTTATAATGTGTTGCCTTGTGGAATCAGCTGCTGTTAGAAACTGATTCTGCTATTGCTAATAACTAAATTCACACGAATGTGAGGTAATGCCATTTAAATCATGTTGTTACCAATTCGCAACTATATAATAAGTATTTAACAGCTTTCTTTTTAGAAATGAACACGAGAGTGATAAAGAAAGTATTGCTTTAACTTAATGTGACCTTGGCGAAGTAACTGCTCACCTGTAATTTATCGTAATAAATATACAGTGTTCCGGAAAGCATATATTTGAAAAAATATCTCTGTTACCAATCTTTTATTATGTGCAAATTATTATCTTAATGTGCAAAAAATTATCAAGATAAGTTTATGAGGTTAGGAATGGCGATTTTGACTGAATTTTGAACAAGTTAACAGGATCTTGTAAGGCTTCCATTTAGTTTGTTTAAACGCTACACAATCTGTACAATGAATGAAAGTTAATTTGATGAGATATGAATTCAAATGTCTAACATTTGATTTAACAAGCATATAAGCATTGTAAAGAACATCACTACAGATTTTGGCATATTGTTTCATCAACTATCAAATTATATATAGACCGGAAATAAACAGGTATGACATTGACAGGTATTTACTAAAGAAAACTTAAAATTCTGTAACTTATGTGAAAATATCTTTGAATAATACACATTTCACAGTAATATAAATGCATTTTATAGTAACCTTGGAAACTTAACACGACTTGTACATAGGATCATATTTTATAACGAAGGAGCTTTATTCTCAACCAGTCACTGTTCAAACCAGCTAGTGCTTACTAAATAAGTAAGATTACTAGCACTTTTAAACCTTATGTATGCAAAATCAAGTTAAATGTTTGAAAAGTAAATGTTATAACAAAGGAAGAGGGAGATTCATTCTGAAGCTTTCTTTTTTTAGTTTTAGGATCAATGCAGTTGATCTTTTGCTCCATGTTATTCATTCTATTTGCAAATGAACCATATTCTGCTTTTAAAATCAGAGCCCTGTTCTAGAATGGTTTAAATGAAGCCACACAAACATGGCAGAATTGTGTCCAATACATACTTTTTTTTACTCTTACCTTTTTTATATGCCACCTTCAGAAATACCTTTTTTATATGCCACCTTCAGAAATATCACAGAATTGTAGAGAAATTTGCTGAATAAGAAAAAGCTAAATAGAAGTGCACACAAGTATGCTATATAAGAAGGTGTATTGCATTGATAGCTCCTTAGTTTCCTATGTTTGTATAATCCTATTAAATGCTGTTAATATACAAAAAAAAGAGGTATCATTATTATATGATTGTGCATAATATTTTCAGCAAGAGGCGAAACAATTTGTATTGCAGACTGTAAATAATTCAAGTGACTAAGGGTTTGTAATATTGTGAGGTTGTTATGTCATAAAAAAAGTTGGCCCAGACTTTGCTGTTGAAACAAGCTTTCACTACTTATTTAAGGGTAAAATGCAACTCAGGTTTATGCATATTTCGAGTTGTAATTGTTTCGAAAGTAACCATTAAAACTTTTGTGGACACAGGAATAAATTAAAAACAATAACAGTGAGGGATTGAGGTAGTGTAGATTAAAAATCAGAAATAAAAGGTTGTAGTTAAGGAAATATTGATACAATACATTCAGAGAAAATAAAAAAATCTGCTTCTGCTATTTTTTTCAGATCAGTTTACATAAATCTTAATTAGCTTTTAAAGCATGTACTTAGATACAGATGAAAATGCTGCTTCATCAGTTGGAAATAACAAAAGTGAAGATTATCAGTCTTTAACATTCAAATTGAAAGTGTATGAGGATGATTCCTCAGATGATAACTCTTCAGAGGCTCTGGAAATTGTAACTTCTGACAAGGAGTGAAGTGCCAAAGAACATAAAAGGTAAGAAAGATTTTTTTTTAATTGTGTTTAACGCCCGTTTTTACTACTGAGACACCACAGGCTGATGATACATGAAATGAAATTATGTATTGTGAAAGGATTTTTTTTTAAAAAGGAAGGAAGCGTTCCAGGCCTAAGTTTTAGGTACCTCCCTAGCATTTGCCAGTTATGAAGACTGAGGAAAACTTGGAAAAAACCCCAGTCTGGGAGGGCGGTCCTGGCAGGATTTGAACCCCAAACCTCTCGCTCACAAGTCCGTGTCTTAATGACCTCGGCCACCCGCGGCAGTGGTATGAAAGATGTATGATGTCATAAGTGTTAGTGATTTTATTTTGAATTATAGTGTATTATTATTCATATAATAAATAATTGAATCATTTTTTCTGAAAATGCACTTTCTTTGCATAATGGAGTTATGGTCAGGAACCTGCTTATTAATTGTGGAGTGGTCATTTCGAAATGAAAGTACATATGTCTATGTATTTCTGACATGTCTACCTATAACTTAATGTTTTTTGAAAGAGAAAGTGCCTATATTATTGATATTTTTGTATATCTCAAAACTATGTTTTTCAGACATGTGTCTTAAGAAAAAATGTGTTCAATTATTGGTTATTACTTTCAAAGACTGTGCTTTCACCAAAGGGTAGAAAGTACTCCAAATTTGTGTTTTCAATTAATACTTACATAGTTATTATAGTTATCTGTCAGAAACTGTGATTTAATGCCAACAGTAATATCCAGTCATCCAGTTACTTGATTAGGATGTGGCAGCAGAAAACTGCATTGCCCAATAAGCCATCACTTAATGCCAGGCTACACGACTTGGGGCGGGAGGGCAGGGTTTATCAAACTGCTGCATTGGCCTTGCGTCTCGGGGCACTGAATCAGTGTCATTTGAACAGTTAAGGAAACGACATGTCTGCTCATTCTGCCAGGAGATTATTTTAGGAGAAATTTCCACATGAAAGTTCTGTTATGCAATGCTATTGAGTATCCATTCACTTTAGATAAATTGTCAAGAGCTCGGTTTAATTTTTCCAAAGAACTAAGAAGGGTAAGGAGTAATTTCATAAGCAGATACCAGATATATGTGGAAAATGAAGGTAGGCAACTCCAGCACCTTGTGTGACATAGGTGAATAAATGAATTATTAAATGATTTATAATATTAATAATATTGAATCATGTATACTCTAGTACAAGCTCTTGCAACTGGATTGGTGACCTTGGAACCTCACGTGAATGCCAAAATCCCAGGGGAAACCTATCAAATTGGTGCTGTGCTTGCAGCTCAATTATTTGACAACTCCAACAGATGTCTCAATTACAAGAGTGTTTCTTGAAACTTCTTTCTGTAGCCCTTTATATTATGATATAGTGTTAAATTGTATATTTTGCAAGTAATTTAACATATTGAAACCATTGCTGTTCTAACAGATAAATGAATAGCAAAGTTTGAAACATTTTGCTTCTGATAAAATAAAACATTAATATTGACAACACTCAGAATATGCAAAACGACTGCATTTGGAGGAGAGGGGTAGACTTAACTAACTTGGTAAATAAAATGTAGGCTTTTGTTCATTATTAGTGGTTTTAATTAATAACGATGGTTTATTGATGTTAAATTACTTTGCTGTAATATATGATGTTGCTCTAGAACAATTAATTTATGGCATAATGGTGAAAATTCTTCCCCAGTTCAAAGCTTCGTGAATTCTTGCAAGTAGTAAAATTGAAATGTTTCTGTACCATAAGAGATGATGGAACTTGGCTGACCCCAACTGGCCTGTTGGCCAAAAGGGTCTCCCAAAGAACATCACTGCATTATGTTACCTATGTGCCATCTGTCATAAATACTGTATATCCATTATCCTTTACAGAAGTCCATACACATAGGTCCTAAATATACTGGATAATAATTTCTTCTGAGTCGGATGTTTAAAACACTCTTTATGGTTTTAAATATCCAACTTAGAAGAGATTATTAATGGGTGTTCCACTGTGTTAGATTCCAAATTGAATTATTATTAAAAATACTGGATAACATTTATCATTGTATTTTTAATTAACCTGAAATGTTTTAGCCTCCCATTTACACTACAGTAATCTGATATTATTTATGCCCGAAATATTGAGGGTAGTTATGCATGTTGAGGGGTCATCAGCTGCAGTAGCTCATGAAACACATTTTGAGCAGTTCTATAGTGTGTGCAATACAGGAGTACAAAAATCGACTCACTAGCCTAATCTAGAATATATAATAGTTACATTTTAGTGGTTTCGATATGTTGGTTTTTAAATTTAATTAAATCTTGGTCAATGCATGTAGGTCAGGTACAAAGTAGAATTCTGTAAGCATGCAGAAAAGCACTAAACTTAGATTCATTTTTAAGGCATTTTGAAGTTAGAAATGGTCTTCATAATTTAAATTTCTGGAAAAACTCTATTACTGAATGTTCAGCATATGCAACAAATATAGAAATGAAATCTGCAATCTGGCCATATCATTTTATACAATGTAAATATTTGAAAAACAAATCTTGCTCCAAGAGTAAAAAGTTGTAAAAATGATATCAATTTAATGAACATGCAAAATATTACTTTTACAATGCTTTTTTTCTTCTTCTTCTTTCTAGGGTATTGAACAAAGCAGATGACAATTAGAGGTATCTAATAAGGCATTCTCAAAAATTGAGTACAGACAACCAAGAACAGAACCACCTAGATTATGCTGCTTCTCGTTTCAGTAATTAATAATATCATCATACCTGCAGTCTCAACTTGGTATTATGCAATTTCTTCCAATTATAAAATTTAAGAGTCTCCTACATAGACACTGATTTTCTAGCCTAGAAGAAGCTATTGCTACCAATGAAGAGAAGATGAATGCTATACCAAAGAACTAATTCCAGAGGTAGAGGTGCTGATATATAGAACTTGCTATAATGTATGTGAAAAATGCACCAGTATGGCAACTTTTTATTGTTCCATGTTGAATATCTGAAAATTTTATAGTGACTCCCATAAATATTAAGATAGATTTACTTCAGTAATGTTTAATAGGGCATTTGTTGTTCCAACTTCCACAGCTTGTCACAATTTCAACATTAATTAATCTATGTTGCACTTTAACGTAAGGTACACAAGGAATGAACAACACAATAACAATATATAAACAATGTAACACAATGAAGCTTTAAGAGTGTGTAGTTCAACTGAATCATACAATGATATTCATTAATGTAACACAGTTTTTTTCACCACATTAAACCACATAGACAATAACAATAGTTCTTAAAGGAGCTCACAAGAGTAGCTGTAGGCCTAATACAATATTGTGCTACAAAAACCACCTTAATTTTATATATATGTATTCTTCAAGATAATATTCTGTATTTAAGATTGAAAAAAATAAAATTATTGTTAAACATGCTAAAGTTATTATTTATCATGCATACATGTAATTTAACAAGTACTTTTGCATAATTTTATTTTACTTGTTGCAAATGCAAAGCTTTCCATGAATAAACCCATTGTATAACATTGATTGAAATTCAGAATATTTGCAATAATGTCTCGTTGTACAGTTTAGAGCAGTGTGTGCAATGTGGGAGACCATAAATGGTTTTATATATGAAAATATAAAAATAACACAGTATTTACAACTCACACATGATTTACATAATTTATTGTTTGGTTAAGGTTTAATGCCATTACTTATGTCACTGTTGTTACAGATCATTTTTACAATTTGCTTCACATTTCCTTTTGCTTATTTGTAATCTATAACATTCTGGATCTGCAAGAAGTAGAATTTAATATTTACTGCATTTATCACTGCCAAGTACTAACTATATAGTCAAGACAGTGAATAGAATTATTGTTCTAATGTTCTAATTATAAAAATATTGTGAACTGTTCTTTTACCTTTCCTGAAGTCTGATTGAAATATTGAAATTTTCTTTTCTCTCTCTGCCCATTCTTGTAATCTTTTTTCTAACACTACAGTGAAAACAGCATGATAAGTAAATTTCTTAATTTGAATTGACACTATGGGGGCTACATTTGAAATTAACTAAAGTATTAGGCATTATAATCTGGGAAAATTTTGAAAACAATCTTTTGACAATACATAACGTTAATGTGAAACATAAGACTTAAATACTAAAACGAAAATTGCATAATTTATGCCAAAAACAAGAGATAAAAACACCATCCAAGAAAAATACCATAACAAATAATGTCTATAACCTTTCACAACAAAAATTCACAGATACAGAAATCAATTTTTTGGATTAAGGTTTAAAAACTTGTGTAAATTTCTCCAAAAAAAGTTGAAGAATATGTAGCAGACATACAAATAGCCACCAAAAACTTTACAGAAATAGATAGGAATACAATTCAAAGTCAGTGTTGTAACATTTTAAAAAAAATTGAGTCGAAATTGTAACATACACACCACTAAAATTCAATGAAATGTAGCTTCGGGAGCCATCTCTCCTATCATCAGTTCCTGGTCTGATAGGAGCAATGGCTCCTGAAACTAGTCTTCCATTTTATTCAATTTTAGTGGTGTATATGTTACAATTTCCACTCAATTTTTTTAAAATGTTAATATTTGACACCTCTGTTACAAAAGTTCACTATATTTTATACTATCAGTGTTGTAACATTATCAAACAAATTGGAAATAAAAATAATACCAACCCTTACACAAAGATAATAAAGACACTAAAAAACAAACCTGTTATCTACACAAGAGCAGACAAAGGGAATACCGTGGTAATTCTAGATAAGAATGATTATACAGACAGAATGAAACAACTATTAAAAAAACAATGAATATTCAATAGTAATAAAAAATCCCCTAAATCAATGCAAAAGCACATTCAATAAAACAATTACTGATTGCAAATTAATAGATAAAAAGGAACATTATAAAATTAAAGTAGATAACCCTACAATACCTACAATCTACGGTCTCCCAAAAGTGCACAAACCATGGAAAACAATGAGACCTATCATAAATAACATAGATGCTCCAACTTATAAACTAGCCAAATGGTTGACTTACAAATATTCTACTTTTCCAAGATTTGAATCTCTTAGTATAAAAAACTCATTAGATCTTATTACAAAACTTAAAGACATAAAAATAGGAAAAACAGATACCTTGGTTTCGTTCGATGTTACAGCACTTTTTCCAAGTATTCCAACACTGAATTTATACTCTCTGATAAAAAAGTGGTTACAAAAGATTGCAATAACAACAAAGGATATTCAAGAATACATTACATTAATTAACTTATGTCTAGAACAAAATTACTTACATTCAATAACAAATATTACAAACAAAATTTTGGTCCGACAATGGGTAGCCCACTGTCACCAATATTAGCAGATATTTTCATGAGTGCATTAGAAATTAGAATAGTAAATAGTTTCCCTTGGATATTTAAGACTTGGTACTGCTATGTTGATGATATTTTTGCAATAGTACCAGAAAGACACTTGCATGATGCACTAAAGTTACTTAACTTGCAGGAAAAAACAGTTAAATTCACTATGGAGAGAGAATGCAATAAACAGTTATCTTTCTTGGATATTAAGATAATGAAAAAAAAAAATCACCTAAATTTTGGCATATACAGAAAACCTACACACACAGATAATTACATTAAATATAACAGTTTTAATCCAGTTCCTCACAAACATGCAGTTTTAAACAGTCTTGCATACAGAATGGTTAATGTCCCAATGAACAAGGAGGAATATGAACTGCAAATGAATAATATAATGCATATAGCTATAGAAAATGGCTTCAAACAAGAAGTTGTGCACAAGAAAATAGACAGAGCAAAGAATAAAAAGAAAATTAGAGACACCACTACACTTACTCCTATCAAAGATAAAAACAGAACATACAAAAAATTCACATACCACCCATCACCCTTTCATAAATTTCAAAAGATTTTTAAAAGATACAACATTGTTTTGGCTCCAAAAAATAACTATTCCATTAAAAATATCCTTAAATCAAAACAAAAAGAAGATAACCTACAGGAAGAGGATAAATCAGGAATATATCAGATGAACTGCAATGATTGTGAAAAAGTTTATATTGGAAAGACAAAAAGAAACATAAAAACAAGAGCTAAAGAACACATTAGGAATATAAACCAAAAACAAGAAGAAAAATCAGCAGTAGCTTGGCATTTTTGGAAAGAACAACATAGCATTAATGAAAACCCCAAATTACTTAAAAATATTAAAGGGAAAACTGAACTTACAGTCTGGGAAAACATCTATATTTGGAAGAATAAGGAGAAAGTTTTTAATTTTGAAATCCCGCCAAGTGATGTGCTAATACAAAAGTTCATCAAACCTCCACCAGAGATGAATCGATCTGCAACGAACAGCGAGGCCAGCAATCGACCAGGAACTGACAATAGCAGCAATGGCTCCCGAAACTAGTCTTCCATTTTATTGAATTATAGTGGTGTGTATGTTACAATCTCGACTCAATTTATTAAAATGTTACTATGGGCTAGTGTCCATTTTATCACTTGTTACAATTAATGAAAGTGCCATTTTATTGCCTTCCGCTTTGTTTGGTTTTGGAAGGTGAATTTGGCGAGGTTTCCTTATCTTTTTTGTAGCAAAGAGCCTTCTTTGTGGGATAATTTTCCCCTTTTGGCATATTTCTTTGCCTATGGGCATAAATAGCTGCTGATTTTGCTTTTTAACAGCAGATAATGTTGCCTTTAAGGATGCTGCATGTTTTTGTACAACCTCCAGTTCTGTGCTTGTGCATATTCCCTGAAATATAGTCTGAAATTCTCTGGCAATTTTGTCTTTCATCTCCAATAATGAGCTGGGACTTTTTTTGCTCACTTGGGCTAGTATTTTCTCCTTTTCATTGAGAACATCCTCAGTGTCTATTATTAAATTGTTTGCAGAATTATGTTGTTTATTGCCCTGCTCAAATTGACATATACTGTGTATATGTTTACACATATTCCATTTAATGCTGGAATCAATGCATGTGCAAGAGTATCTGTGTATGCATGTATTACATTCACTGCAGATTAATTTGCATACACAGTTCACACCACTATCTTTGACAACATAAATTTCTGTTGGGTTTGATGAGGATGTTATTTGCCAACCGCCATCTTCTTCCCTAATAATGAGGTCTTTGTTAACCTTCAGACTTCCTTTATGCTTACGGTGTATTTCTTTCATTTTTGAAGTCAGTTTTCCTTTGGTCAAGATAATTATTCTATCAAACAGTTTATCTTTAATAAATTTCATTAAAGCATAAATTGCTTTATCCAGACGTTTGGTATGTTTTGCGTGCAGATACATATATTTCAGTGTGTGATGCATGCGTTCAACATGCATGTTGGTATTCAATCCAGCATGCAACCTGTGACAGTAAGCCCAGCATTGTGCATTACTCGCATAGTTTTCCTGGAAGTATGCAGCAAACTCAAAGGTGTCAGGGTCACATTTCAAACGATTTATTGCAGTAGGAAGCATTATCTCAAATGCAGTGACATCTATCTCTTCCAGTAATGTTCTTACAATCCTGTAAACATATGCTTGTTTTTCTTGGCCTTTGACTTTTTTTATATTTTTTCTCCAGGCTCTATCTACATGCCATGTACAATAGAGTCTCATTGTTGGCACTTCCATAATTGAAATCCAAGCATTATAGAAGGACTCTGCTAAATCTGACATAAAAACTTTAGGAGAAATATTTCCAACTTCCAATTTTATGCAATGGAAAAATATGGACAGTACCTGAAAATCACTCCTGTTGGATATTAGGAAAGCACATGGAAACCCTTGTCTCATGTCATCTAACACCATTAGTGTTATGAGTTCGAAACCATAGCTATTAAGTCCATGCGTTCCATCAATACATACACAGTCGTTTCCAAACTTCATTAATAGTTCGCCCTGTGCATTGTTCATTATAATTAATACAAAATCTGTGCCTTTTAATTCTGGGTAAATCTCACTGACTGTGTCTTGTGGTTTATAAAACAACACACAGGGGCTGTCACTCGAGTTCATTTCATTTACCCATGCCTCAACACTAGTCCCATCACTTTGATGCCTGACAGATGAGGAGCACAAATTATAGCATCGTTCAATATTATGTAAATCCTGTCTGGTTACTAGGTGAACTCTTTGTAATTTAGCATCTGACACCGAATCTCTAATTTTGTGCAGTATGGCTTGAAAAGGAACTTTGTTTGCAATATCTACAGCTATACTGTTTCTTTCTTTTTTTGACAGTCCCAAGTGACTTAAGTCATGTTGATGACCAGCATGAGTTGAGATAAATGTGACTAGGCATTTTCCATCTTCAGCTTGCCAGACTCGTAGCTTTGCAGGACAAACGCCACCTATTTTATTGCTTCCTTGTAATTTTAAGTGTCTGACACCTTTACTTTGAGAAACAAAATTGCCTGAACGATGACACGCATAATAATGCCTTACAATATTGCCAGAAATGCGAGAACCAGTATATTTTACAAACATCGATCCCGTTGTTTCCTCAATTTCCTGCTTCCAGTTTTTAAAATCGTCAAAGGATGAGAACTGTAGTTCTTCCGATTTTACTTTTATTTCATGTGCTGATTCTAAATGCTCAAATAAAAGAAGTTCCGATATTGCTTCATGACTACATAAGCTGCAGGTCATTGTTTTCTTTGTAGCTGAACTCTCGCCATGGAAAACTCGCTGATGGCCTTTGAAGATGGATGCATAATTGAAATTCTTGTTGCAAATTTCACAGTGATAGGCGCACGATTGTTGTCTCTTTAGAATAGGCGCGATAACATTAAATTTTTCCGGATGTGCTAGAGCAACATGCTGTCTTAGATTTCTATTGTAGTTATACCCTTTCCCACATTCCAGGCATACGAACTGTTTTGATGCACTCGATTGCTGTCTTTTCAGACTAGGCGCGATAACATTCACCTTTTCCGGATGTGTTTGAGCAACATGCTGTCTTAGAGTTTTCCTGTAGTTATACTCCTTCCCACATTCCAGGCATACGAACTGTTTTGGTGCACCCGATTGGTCTCTTTTTAGAACGGGCGCGATAACATTCAACTTTTCCGGATGTGCTAGAGCAACATGCTGTCTTAGATTTCTATTGTAGTTATACCCTTTCCCACATTCCAGGCATACGAACTGTTTTGATGCACTCGATTGCTGTCTTTTCAGACTAGGCGCGATAACATTCAACTTTTCCGGATGTGTTTGAGCAACATGCTGTCTTAGTGTTTTCCTGTAGTTATACTCCTTCCCGCATTCCAGACATACGAAGTGTTTCGATGCACTCATTATTATAAAAACTACAACTGCAAAAATAGTAACGTGCATCCAGCCCAGTTTAAACATACATCCGCACCACTGTTGCCAATGCTGAACTACTGATCGGGCTAGACTCGCATCTAAAAAGGGCCAAATTTCCTCTCAAGGGGGCTAAATATTTTCTAGCATGGACGTGTCATCGCAATACCATCCCCCACAGGCAGGTAGTAGTAGTAATGAGTGCAATATAAGTGCACAGCAAGCGGGAATTTATTCTATTTGTTCTTCTTACATAACGTAACAACTGAGGTAATGGATTTTTGGCATTTTACTGCCTGCTCAATGGCAGAACAATTAAAATTATGTTAAAGTAAAAGTTACATTTTTGGTTCCGTTTGTTAAATAAGCTAAGTTCTGGCTATAAACATTTCACGATTTTATATAGATAAATGTTGCTATGAAAATGCTTGATTTACCCATAAAATGGCTAAATTGGCTACAGTGCCTTGCACCATGTTCAACAACAAAAGTACCTTGCTCACATATTCAGTCTCATTTAAATAAACAAGACATTAATAATGCACTAACTTGCTGTTATAAACCGGCCTCCCCCTAGGAAACCCATTCCCTTTTTCTCTCAATGCTCCGGCTTGAGCAGGAGCACAGCAGTAACATTACCTTGCTCACATATTCCCCCCTAGGAAACCCTCTCTCCATGCCTTGAGCAGAGGAGCACAGTTTCAATACAGCAGCAACATTCCCTGCAGCAGCGACATTCCTGCAGCAGCGAATTTTTGGTCTCTTTTTAACGTCAAGTCATTTTTAACCCCTCACATATTTTGATCACTTCCGAGCGTTTGGTTTTTACCGCTTGGAGTGAATTGGTGCTCTTCCTTGGCCACCCATCTCATACAACGTTCTTTTAATGCTACTTTAAATGGTCGATTGACTGAGATACCCAGTGGTTGGAGAAATTGTGTCTTCCAGTAATGACAGTCAAGTCAGTGCTTCCTTCGTTCGAAATTTTCTGTACGTTGTCTGTAGTGGTGGTCGCGGTAACTATCCACAACAAGCACGTTCTTTAAATTGAGTAGCGGTCCTAGGCGACTTGCCAAACTTGCGTCACCCAGTCTACGACCCGAAGCAATAGCATTCACACCTCCAACACGTGCCCAACTCTAAGGAGACTAAGTTTAAGCTTAAGAGGCGTTCTGTCTTCTCCGCTGCCGATCGTGAAAAGCGGCATGACTATCCCCAGGACGTAACTAGGGCTATGGGCAAATGTCGACTACAAGCTCATTGGTCATCCATCCTTTAGGATTAGCTAGCAAGTTTGGCGCCTTAACATTCACTTCAGGTAGTGTTTTTTGGTTTGGAGATGATAAATGGCAGTAGCTTTCTTCCACCTGCAGTTACACACAGCATAACAGTGCATGTTGTTTTTCCACTGTCGCCAGTTCTAATTACCACGCTGGATTAACCCTTTATATTCATTGTGTAGTCTTGCGTCATTTCAAAGTACACAGGAGTTAGGTCTGCATTACAATTTACGACAGTAAATATTAATTTTTTCTGGTGCAATCTTAAGATAAATCTCTGGAACTTCAATATCTTCTCTGCGTAATCGGCAGGGAGACGGTGGGCGATGCTCGTTTTCCACGAAAACTGAAGCCTTTACTTAGAAAACACGTGTGTGCTATCCACGATTAGCCTTAAAGCCAGTACCGGTTTTGTACTCTTACTATTGCTATAGCTTTTCAATATACACATTTTACTCGTAACGGCATATACAAATCTTTTTCAATCACATATTCATACAATCAATATATTTTTCACTCTGGAAACTTTGGGTTGTCCACGAATTGCCCGCCGGTTACTGTTCGTCTGCTTAAGACAAGCTTTATTTTTTCGCCAATCAGGGAATACAGCTCTCATCCATGTAGTATTTTCGTTCAATAGCACGCAATGATGTGCTTTACTTTTTTCAGTGAAGAACCTGTAACAGAAGTTTCACACTAGCCACCCTAAAAAGTGCTTTCATTTCAACTGACAACGCAAACTGCCTAGGACGTGTTCGGTGCACGCTGTTTTCGCTTGTGACGGAAAAATGCCAACTTCTGAATTTTGCTGTGTCAGCGATGTGGTACCAACCCTAACGAAAATAGTGAGGAAAACCTGGAAAAAACCTCAATCAGGAAGGACGGTCCTGGTGGGAATCGAACCCCAGACATCCCGCTCACAAGTTCGCGCCTTAACGACCTCGGCTACTCGTGGTGGTTTAGACCTTTAGCTGAAGAGTCTTAATACCCCGTTTTAGCTCTGATTATGAAAACTTACTAATCTTTGCATTAAATAAAATTACTTCAGCATCAACAAAAAATATTACAAAGTTTCAGGCCTAACTATGGGAAATCCTTTGTCACCTTTTCTAGCAGAGTTATTCATGAGCTCATTTGAAATATAATCTCAAAAGCCTTCCCTTTAATTTTTCAAGTCATAGTATATATATGTGGATGACATTTTTGCAATAATACCGAAGAAACACTCAATAGATGCCCTGAAACTTATTAATTTGTAACATGAATCTATACAATTTACCATAGAGGAAGAAAGAAATGGGTGGCTACCATTTCTAGATTTAAAAATTATAAGAAATGGATATTGTTTGAATTTTGGAATTTACAGAAAAGAAACACACACAGAAAACTACGTAAAAAATGAGAGTTATAACCCCATTCCACATAAATATGCAGTGTTTCACAGTTTGGCACACAGATTAATGAATATTCCACTCACAGAAGCAGAGTACAAAATAGAATACAAACAAATAATAAAGACAGTATAATCAATGGTTTCAACAAAGACACAGTGATAAAAATTATCAATAAATCTAAAAGACAAAAAGGGATAAGGGAAGTTTCCACACTGAAAAACACAAAATAAAAATACAAATTCAAAAGTTTCATCTAACATCCAATTTACCACAACAAGTTCAAGAAAATGTTAAAAAAACATGGGATAATGTCAGCCCCAAAGAACAGATACAACATCAAGAATTTATTGGGTTGCACAGTAAAAGACTCCATACCAACAGAACAGAAATCAGGAATTTACAAAATAAAATATGCAGATTGTGAATAGAACTACATAGGCAAAACAAAGAGACATTTGGAAACTTGGAGGAAAGAACATTTTAGGAATATTCAGTTTAAGCACGTGGATAAATCAGCAGTAGCAGCTCATTTTTAGACCAAAAATCATTAAATAAAACTGGGAATTAAACTGCTGAAACATCTTCACAACCCACTGGAGTTATCCACTTGGGAAAAAAATTTCATATTAAAAAATAGAGAAAACCTAATGAATTTTGAGTTTCCTCCTATGGATGAATGCAGCAACTTCCTACTTCAACCAACAGAGGCTACCATAGGAACATCCGGTTGTCTAGCCATCGTTTCAAGTAATGGCAGTTCAGTGAGCAACTGAAGATGAGAGATATTCCTTCGAAACGCATCTTACTTTTATGTAAGTTAGTGGAATTCAGTGTAAAAAATGAATACCTAAGTTTAGGATATATTACCTCTCCATTGTCAACAGCTTCATAAGTACAATATTTATGAATTTTTTTATTTAAAATATATGTAATTTTCGAAAATATTCTCCAGTGTATCATTTTGTTGTAATTTATTTTTAATAATAGAATATTCCAATTAAATCAAACCCTTATTTAAATTCTTAATATTACCAATGTCTTGCACATTCATAGGATTATCCAAAAGTATATGTAGGATTGTCATTGTCTTTGCTAGCATTGCTTTCACATAATTTTTATGTTTATTTTCACAAGAACCAGCTGCTTCACATAACATTTCACTTAACTTAATTGAAAGTTGATAAACTTTTTATGGAAAATTACATATTTATATATCCAAAAATTCTGCTAAAATGACCTTTATCAGCAAATCATGACTTACTTGTCCAAGTATACTTTTCTTAAAAGAGTAATTTGGGCAGTTTTAAAAACCCACCATATCTTACACAATCTTTACAGTCATTGATGTTGGACAAGTTATGTCAAATAATATTTAACCCATGAAATTCAAATCTTGACTGGTTATTTTTACTTATAAAAAATATGTCCTTTGAATCTCTCGTCTTAACACTCTTCATGCTTCACTAACCTTAAATATATAACCTTAACCTTAAATATATACGGGAATATATAAATATATACGGGAATATATAATATATAAATCTTTTTTAAAGATTTACATTTTAAAAAAAAATTTGAATATGTCCTTTGTTTGGACCTATCCGTTTATTGTCAAGAAATAAAGATTAGTAATAAATATGCAGCATTATGGATGGCTACCATCTCAGCTGAGGGGACTGTATAAAAAAAAAAAATGCATTTTGGAAGATTGAACTTGTTCTCTTTGATGTCAAACCAAGTTATTTACCAAACCACTCTCATAGGTCAGTACTTATATACACATTCCTGTATTTAGTTTTTTCATATGAGATACAAAGAAAATTTACCAGCATGAATATACTTTAATTTCTAATTGGGGAAAGAAAAAAGATATTATTTAAATGGAAAAGAACAACAGTATTAAATTTTTCCATTCAATAGGGCTGCATATTAGTATCAGATGATATCTCTAGAGATATTTTCCAATTTCTTAACTTGAAATATTAAAAATTATTTTGCAAAATTTTCAAATGTGTATAACAAAATTATGTACTTTATAAATGATATCTACTGATCAACACTAGAGGATTAATGGGTCATTTTGATCCATTTTATCTTTTTCATTGTTTAGCAAATGTAAAAACATTGTATATCTTAAATAAAATTTGACTATTACTATAAATGATTACACCAGTCTAGAAATTATACAAATGCTTTTAACTGCTCTACCTTAAAGCACAGGAGAGTCATTTTGACTAGTGGGGAATTAAAAAAAAAAAAAAAAGGGCTGTAATGGAATTGTTTATGGTTTATTGCATTTTAAGTACATTATGTTCAATCAGACAGATATCACTATAACCGTCCCTTTCTGGTTTTGTATTATATCTAAGAAAAAAGTGTAGAGAGTCAGCACCCATTGTTTGTGTATTCTGATAATACAAAGTTTTGTAGTTATGCTTGAAACTGAACAAGCAGGAGAATGGTGCTGATGCATATTATTACATCCTTCACTATACAGTGTGTGTTTCACTTTATGATCTTGGCTAAACACCTTTCTCTCTGGAATGAAAAGCAATTGTTAAAAACTTTCTATAAGGGACAACGTGATGAATCTCATAGCACTTACAGTGATTACAAAATGATGAAGAATTTGTAGTGAGTGCAAGAATCAAAATAGAGAGTACTTCAAACTCAAGTGGATAGGAAGAAAGTAAAAGTGAAGAAATAGCTTCAAATGTTACTTCGTTCCTGCTGTGCTTCCTATTTGAGGATATAGATATGGCAGACTGACAACTCATGCATAGGTTATACTTTATTAGAAGAGTTCAACTTCAAACCATAACATTTACTGTGAGCCACCAATATTATATTGCGAATGGGACCCTTTGCATAATCATCCTAAAGATCCAGAGGTACACATTCATCTGGATTGCAAGGAATTCAAAATAATACACAGAAACAAGGTGGTCCAATTTCTTATATAAGTAGGAGTATTTCTCAATATAGTTCAGACATTGCTTGGTATCTTATGATTATTAAGGCTTTTACAACACTTGGATCAATGCACAGAGGATCAGATTCATATGAAGTTAGTAGATGCATTTGGTCAGCATTACTGAAAGCACTATATCTGATGTATGAGGATGGCCAAGTAATGTTTTTTACAATATTCTGGATTTAGCTGCAATAAACATGTGGATTCTGTACACACTGGCAACTGAAGAAGAATAAGTCCCAAAAATTTCATTCTAAATTCGGCCACGGAACTCTGTGCTGTCTATATGCCTAATTGATTATTTTGTCTTCAATTACGTCAGAGATTCCAAAGGCAAATGAAGACAAGAGCCCAAGCTGCATGTCTTCTTAAATGAGGTGCTAAGTTGGCTACTATAAGGAAAACAAAAAAATACTTTTACAATAAAATCAGAGGCCTGTTTGTGACAAATGCACAAAAGTGATATAAATATGGTATAAGCAATGGATTTTATGTTCAAAATAATTTAGATATTATCAATAATATATTACTATTAAAATTTAGTTTGTTCATAATGATTGTTTTCTTTTTATTTTCAATTTGTCATTTTTAATAGCAGTAAAGTTTATTTATTTATGTGTTGAATTAGCCAATAGATAAAGGAACAATGCTCTAACAAATCTGTAATAAAACATACAGTACAATATGTTAACTGATATAAAAGTAAAGTATCCCATTGCCCATCCTACAGGTAACAATCTTTCTCTTAATGATGGTTTCATGGGTAATCAGTTGGATGAAAATATTGTTGTCCTCCAAGCTTCTGAATCCTTAAGAGATAGAAGGTTTCTAAATTTTAATGTGCAAGTTTTATAACACAATTTTCAGAAACTGGAAGCAAATATTATGTATCCACATTATTAAAATGTTAGATAGCATAGCATAGAACCATTAATTTTCAGCTCTTTCAAAAAATAAGTAAAAATATAATTAAAATTATTAGTTCAAAAAGAAATGCAGGATTAAAAATTAAAATTATTTAAAATCTTGCAAAAAATTTAAAACATTTTAGCAGGCAATTGAAAAACCAACAAAAAAAGCAAACAAACAACAAAAAATAAAATGCTTCATATGAACAACGATACCAGATTTATGTATTGGTAAGCAAAATAACAAATACCAATATTATTTTATGCATAAAAAACAGAGCTGTAAAGCTGTAGCATCTTCATATAAATACAAAAATCAAATCTTTGTTTTGCTATTGCATGGGATTAATTTATAATGAAGAAATTAAGAAAGAACTGATTGGTTTCAACATATTTTATCAACTATATTTGAACATGTAAGGTAATCTTACAAAGTACTTAATAAGCAATCATACAATTTAAAAAACTAAAATGCTGAAATGTATCTAAAGTAATATGGAATATTATTAAATGGAACTCTAGCATAAGTAGTCACAAGCAACTGTTTTTAATCTAATGCTAACAATTAATTTGTTGTTGTTAAATTTTTGACAAGTAAATAAACTTCTGTCATAAACAACATAAATTTAAATTTTTACAAAAATTGTTTAACTAAATGGTGTTTCTTTTCATAGCTTCCATCTAACGACTGTGAAGGCTTTAAAATAATTAAAATGTTAGAATTCCATCATTTTTAACACTATAATATATTAGCACAGATCTTAATTGCATAATTAATGCCATTATCACAGTATTAGTAATCTAGCTTTACAGGGTCATAAGAAAATAATTATGGAAAGCTCACTTTGGACATTTTTAATTGTGGACTAATTGTCTAATTATGATCTGGTATTACAGCAGCATGTAAATAGGCCAGAAGCATCTGAAAAATATCAGTCCAAAAATCTAAAATGAATTGATTCTGCATTTAGCACAAAAGTCGAGAATTAAATCGTGATTGAAATCAACTCTGCACTATAATTTCTGATACTATACAATATGTGAGCAAAAAAGATCAATGAAGTCAAATTTTCAGATTTTTTTTTTTTTTGAGTAATGTTTAACGCCCGTTTTTACTACTGAGGCGCCACAGGCGGTGGACAATGATGATACATGAGATGAAATGATATATTGAGAAAGGATATTTTTAAGGAAGAAAGCGTTCCAGGCCTAAGCTTAGGGTACCTCCCCGGCATTTGCCATTTACAAGGACTGAGGAAAATCTGGAAAAAAAAAAAAAAAACTCAGTCAGGGAGGACGGTCCTGGCGGGATTCAAACCCCAGACCTCCCGCTTACAAGTCCGCGCCTTAACGACCTCGGCCGGTAAATTTTCAGATATGTTCATATAGTTAAAGAATCTTTGGAAAACCTTTCAAAATAAAAATGAATGAAAGTTTTTAGAATTCAAAGAAATGGAAGACCATACTGTTGTGTCATTGGAAGCCGAAATTCTAAATTCAATAGATGAAAAATGTATCTCATTAGCCAAATGCCGTGGCCAAGGTTATGTCAGTGCAACGAATATGTCCAGGATCTATAAAGGAGTAAAAGCAAGGATTGAACATAAACAGAAAGCAATTTTAATCTACCTCTAAATGACGCGGTTAGAAATGTATCTGAAAATAAGAGTTTTTGCACGCACGCACGCACGCACACACAGTTGAAAGATTGTTTGTTTTTCAGTCGAAGTACAAAGCAATAGGGAATGTTATCACATGCTTCTTACTCTTTAAATAAGCTTTGTCCTATGCCACGTCAGTCATCAATATTGCACTCAATAAAAACTCTAAGACATGGTTAATTAAATATTATGAAGGCTCTAACTGTAACAGTGTTGGAATCAAAAAATATCAATGTTTAATGACTGCTCTTAAAAAACAAATGAAAATTTTTGAAATTGTTTTTCGAGTTGTTTGCATTCCAAAATACTTGAAGCTGTTAATTTGGTATTAAAATTACTGCAATCTAACGACCTGGAACTTTCCCGGGCTTTAGTGTTATTCCAAACTACTGCAAATTTGCTAAATGAGAACGGAAATACTTCCCAGGAAGCATTGTTGTCAAGCATGTCTCTTGCAAAACAACGGGAAGTTGACACCAAATTTGAAAACAATATATTTCGCAAAACTAAGAGGCCTTTTGATTAACTCAAGATGAACGTTTGTCAGATACTGAAAAATATTTTCAACTAAATGTGTTTCACATGACATTAAATACCATTGTTAATCAAATCAAAACTAAGTTCAGTTCTATGAAACGTTTAAATGATCAGTTCAGTGTATTCGCTCCACAGTTTCTGTCTGCTGCAAAAGACCAAGAATTGCACAACATTTATCAATGCAGTATATTGAAGATTTAACAGAAGATTTCTCATTTCACTTATAGTAATTACGCTTTAGTGTCAAGTATACTAGACGTTTACACTGGTTTCATTTTATTTCTCTCTACCTGTAACTGTTGCGTCAGCTGAGCAACCCTTTTCAAAATTAAAACTAATGAAAATATATATTTATGTATGTCACAAGCGCGAAAGTATCGAGTGTGAGAGAATAAGAACAATTGACATGAGTGACGTAGTGGAAACTTTTGCCCCAAAGACTTTTTCGCCGCTTCCAATGATCCTTAACGATTCTACACATTACAGTGTGCCTGTGCCAATTATAGAGGTAAGCAGTGTACCGTGTGTCTAGCATCTAAGAAATAATACTACTTTATTTCCTACATCATCACTAATAATAATAATAATAATAATAATAATAATAATAATAATAATAATAATAATAATAATAATAATAATATCGTCTACCGGTAAATTTTAATGTCTCCGACTTCTCCAAGGTACTCAGCCTATCAAAATTCATATTTCCCGCGGTCGGAGACATCAAACCCATATGCTTGAACATGAATCGTTTTGTTCCGGGGCTGAACCTTTCTTCGTTATGCCACTGTGATAGGCTGTAGTGAATGTATATTATGTAATACGTCAACTCGGATAGTGATAGTGAAATCAGTGTAATAACAAGTGAAGATCCGAGTAAATACTAGTGAGGGCACTGTAATGTGTAAAAAGTTGTTAAATGCATTAATAAGAGCAGTTAGTGTGGATTGAATTCCGTAGAGTCTGTGTTAAATAACTATTCTCACCAAGAACATCGAGGAAAGGGTTAATGTTAAGCATTTAGGCACACCTATTGCAGATTTAAACATTATTCAGCATGTTATGGGTAAACAATCTCGTTTTTACATCAGACAATTAAAACAGATTTATGATATGTACTCGTAGATGTGAAATCCAGAACACCTTATTTTGTTTCCCTGGCTTGCTCTTTGGGAATACGGATTACTAGTCGAAGGGTGGTGTAAAAGATCTTGAGCACGTTCATGAATATACCTAGAAAATATCAGTATGTACGTAGTGCATTAATAATGCCTCCCGTTTCAGTACCCCAGCTAGAGTGAACTTCGCAGTTCAGCTTACTCTCGTATATCATAAATCCATGGAGGAGTATAATTAACAGACACATCTAGTCTAGAATTATAGACTGCGTAAAATTCGTGATTTTGAACTAGCATTGGCGGCCATAATAAGACAGAGAGCTCAGAAAATCCCGGCTTATTTTGTGGTCTTGTTAACTTTATAGGTAGCAATGGAAATGCTATGGAGGATAGTTTTGTATTTACAGAAACTTCAAAATCATACAGAACGAAGTATTGGAATGCATGTTAGCAGGGTTGTATTACAAAATAATGGAGGAACTGAATCAATCGGACTTCATAGCTCTCATGGCAGATGAGAGTACAGACATTTCTGAGCATTTGCAAATGGTCTTAGTGTTCATATATGAATTTAATGGGAATATATGAATAACGAGTGGTTTTCTTCTATTTAATTTAATTTTTATTTTATTTTTTCAATCGCGAAAGCCAGACAGTTAGAGAAAATTTTGAATGCATTCTGAAGGAATTAAAATTGCTCAGATTTAGATGGCAGCTCAGGAATGCTGAGTTTGGTAATGAAGTACAGCCCAATATAAAACATGTTTGTTTTTTCTTTTCACTGTCATGCCCCCTAATTAAACTTGATAATGGAAAGAGTTGCGCAAAAAAAGAGTAGGAGTATTTCTTTGTAATCTCAATGCACTTCCACGACGTTTTTCATGCTTCCCATACATATAGCTGCATTAGAAAATGTGACTTCATGAAATGTACCAGGGAGTTAGACCATTAGGTGGAAATTCAAGTTGAGAATCGTCAATTCTGCTTATGAGAATTTGGAACCAATGAAAGAATGTTTTCCTGAGCTACAGAAAGCTTATTCTAAGAACTCTGTTCATGAAGCTCCAGCTGTTCGTTGTAATTTCAAAAGGATTAGTTGTTGTTTTGGTTACAATCCTTTCACAAAATTATGTCCAAAGTTGATATTCTCTACAACCAAATTCAATGTGAGCAAATTGACAACATAAAAACAAAGCTTGAGAAAAAGGATAATCTTGACGCTTAAAAACTTCAGAATTCTGCAAATTTTCATACATATCCTTGAACTGGCGGTTGAGAACAACCCTGTGTTAAACAAGCAAAACTTCAAACCTAATTCTCTGTGGTTTATGAAAGGTCAGACTATGTATATTGACTGCGCTATCTCCCTTATTCAGCTTATTTATGTTGGCAATTTCAGGATACATTCAGCGAAGTAACAACTTTCTTAAAATATCAGTGATAATATCTATTACAACAGCCTCTAATCGAAAGGTGTTTTTCGTGTTCTATAGAGAATTAAAGCTTTTGTTAAGGACTATATGAAACAAAAGCGATGAATTGCCCTTGTTATGCTCTTAATAGAAAAACATTAATAATGGTATGAACGATTTCAACAATAAATTCATTGAGAAGTTTGCTTGCCAGAAAAACCGAAGAGTGTGTTTCAACTTCCTCCTTTAATGTGCAATATTTTAAAATAGTGTTTAACGCCCATTTTTACTGCTGAGACATCACAGGCGGCGGACACTGATGATACATGAGATAAGACGATAGATTGAGAAAGGATTAATTTTTTAAAGAAAGGAGGTGTTGCAGGTCTATGTTTTTGGCACCATTTGTCATTTATGAGGACTAAGAAAAACCTTGAAAAAAAATTCATACTGTTTTTTTATTTGTTTATTTAAGGGTGCTCTTTGACATCACGGGCCATCAACGTCCCATTCTATTCAGGGCGTGAAACGGCCGACAAATTTTGCTCATAGGCCTCTACTTTCAGGCTTGAGGTTCCTTATCGTGCCACGGCTTTACTCCCCTCCGAAGGAAGCCATACTTAGGATTCATCCATCCTGGCCGGGTTTGAACCCACGACCTTTGGTTTAGAAGGCAAGTACGGTTACCACTACACTACAAGGACTACAAACTCCTACTGGAGGAGGGTCCTGACCAGAATTGACACTCAGACCTCCCGTTCACGAATCAGTGCATAAGTGACCTCGGCCACCCGTATTGGTCTTTTAATGAATAAGTCGATACCTTCAATGCTTGTAGCAAGAGGACCAGATGAAATAAATTCATGTGTAGTAAATTATTGTCTTGAGAAGTTGCAGAATGGCATTAAAATATTATAATATGTTCGACAGTTGGGAAGGACAAAATCGGAACTTCAAAGTGGCTATGGGAGGATGTTTTCTGGTCAGCAAAGGAGCCAGGAGTGTTGAACAAGATTCATACAAACTGGTCACAATTTTCTGCCAAAAGATGCCAATTTTGATGTGATTGAAAGAGCTCGCTACAAACATGGCGTACATTCCTGAGCATTGGATGGAATTGGCATCAAAAGCAAAGAAAAGAAAACCATTACAGACAAATAGAATGCAGAAAAACTACTTTGTGTCACTTGCTGATTGGGTGATGGAGGTTGCAGTTCACAGACATAAGACCTTTATGACCATCAAGTTAAATGGTTACAGATTCAATATATGTATGTAGAATCTAGAGCATCAATGATAATGATATTCAAATACTCTAAAAGTGACTTAGAAGAGTGGAAAAGACTGGACTTGTAAGACGAAAGAAAGGTCGCTCTTCATCACAAAGGGTGTTGGTCCAGTCATTTTATATCTAGAAATAAGAAAACTCACTCAAATTAAATTGAAGGATCTCAATGGCTTCTTTCTTATACACCACCCAATGCATCACAGTTTTTATTTCTGACGAGGAGTAAGAAGATGATGAAACCAATGCTTAAAGTGTTTAATGTATGGGAATGGATTAAGTTAATGTTATGTTCTCCTGGAATTCTACCACTCAAGAATTAAAAGAACATAAATATTTTACCAGTACGACCAATGAAAAGTATTTATGTTTATTATTATATTTTTTTTCTGGTATTACCGAGTGTCTATTAAAAAATAAAAACTTGTTCTATAACTACCATTTATAGTATATTACGTAAACCAGTATATAAAAGAAAATGCAGATTTCTTGAAAAGTGACATAATGGACATGGCCCATTATTTTATTCAAGGGTTCAGTCCACTTCAGTTATTATGGGATCAATAGTATTACCTAATTATGAAAAATTCTATCTTATTAGTCAATTAATCACACTGGATGAATAACAATCATAATAATAATGGGACCAAGTTTCTGAGAATTTTATTTCAATATCTATAGAATTAGTATTATCATCTGTCAATTCCGCATTTGAATACATCATTTTACTGTATCTGGAAGGAGGTTCGTAAACACACAGAACTGACACTAAGTTACCGATGCTACGTCAAGCAATGATTCGAGTAGTATAACAAGCGCACTACGTGGTACAGATCTACCGCAACAACGGCGAAACTGGGAACTAAGAGTAGTTACAACATCCCTATCCCATTTAACTAGAGATAAAAGCGAATGTTTGCCTACTGTTCACACTAAGCAACTGTTCTGTTGTGGGGTTATTGCCACAGGACAGCAATGCTGGCAATCTAGCTTGCATATCACACTATGTAAGCGGATTTATAGACAAAGTTTTAACAAGAAAATAAACAATTTCCGAATCCATTCATATAATATAATTGCACTCTATACATGCAAAGAATGTTTCCCCAAGTTTTGACATGTCTTTCTGTTGCAACCTGTATATAATATAAATAAACTAATATTAATTCAGCTAAGGTAACAACACAAACTGTTGTTTATTATGTTTTAACTCTTATTTATTAGTACATTTTAAATTGAAGTGGCATTTGGAATTACATAGACTTTTAGTTTTGAAGTATTGTTCGGTACTGGCTTTTGGCAGGTTTACAGAAACATTTCTGAAGGTTCTTTAGAAACTGCTTCTCTCAATTAAATACGTACCTGCCTTCAATGAAAAACCTGGACAGGTACAGAAGAATAGTGTATTTTGTTACGAGGAAACGGGTTTTTAGTAATTTATTCCTGAAGTAGTGCCTATTCGATAGAATCCATTTCTAAAATTCTTCCTATAATATCTTGATCCCTACGGAACCACGTTCAATTTCAGGCTCATAACAAAACTACCTTGCAATTTTTGTTACTTGTACCGATAATTTTTTCCGCTACTCGTTTTATACCCCTATGGATCTAAGACTTTTTAAAGGCAATTTATCCACAATGAATTCACATTAAAGGAATTCTCCCCCTCATGTTTGACAAAAGTGGGATGCTGAATTTAGGCGTGGTCGTCCATTCAAGATGGTGAGTGCTCAGGGAGTCCCAAAACTGCTTGACCGATGAGTTGACAAAAATTCACAATGCCGTACTGAATGATCGCCGATTGAAAGTACGCGAGTTGGCGGAGATGCAAAGACCTCGGTAGACCACATCTGCTATTTTACACGAAGTTTTGAGTATGAGCAAACTTTCCATATTTGTTAACAATGGACCAAAAGCGCTTTCGAATTAATATTTCGCAAGTGTTTAGACTTACTTAAATGCAATTCCAGCGAGTTTCTCCAACATCTCATAATAGTAAATGAGACATACATTCATTTAAACGCCAGAGACGAAGTAGCAGTTCAAGTAATGAGTGGCAACAGGTGAAAGTTTGATTGATTTATTTATTTATGGACGCTCTTTAAAATCTCAGGTCATCAGCGTCCCATTCAACTCAGGGCGTGAAACGGCCGACAAATTTTGCTCAGAGGCCTCTCTTTCAGGCTTGAGGTTCTTTTTCGTGCCGTAGGGACCCACAGCTTTAGTTCCCTTCCGAAGGAAGCCATACTGACAATATTTACGCCCGAAAAAATCCATCGGCCCTGGCCGGGTTCGAACCCGCGATCTTGGGTTTAGGAGGCAAGTATGACAGGTGAAAGTGCACCAAAGAAAGCAAAAACGGTTCCATCTGCAGGAAAAGGCATGGCTACGGTTTTTTGGTATTCTCAGTTTAATGCTCTTAAGACTATCTCCTATCGGGGAGTACTACATTTCACTACTGGACCAAATGAAGGATACTATTCAGGCTGAACGTCCACACATCGAGAGAAAGAAATTTTTCTTTCATTACGATAATGCCCCTTCAAATCGGATTGTTGCAGCAAAACTGCATGAACTTTGCTTCCAAGTGCTTCCACAACAGCCAAATTCGCCGGATTTGCCTCCCAGTGATCATTTTTTGTTCCCAAACCTGAAGAAATGACTGGGTGGATGAAGATTCACATCAAATGATGAGGATGAAGCTGAGACAGACGCTTATTTTTCACAGTTGAACAATCATTATTTTACTGAGGAATTAAAAAGTAGAAAAGTCGTTGGACTATGAATGAATAAATGAATTTATTTTCAAATAACATTACAAGTAAATACACTGTTTACATTACTTCTGATTTTCTAGGTTCTAGCAGTCTATCTAAATCCTGGTTCTTCACCTCTTAACCACCTGGTTGTATGAGTGTAGGAAACCCCTAATTCTTTCCTTCCTTATATTTATCTTCTTACTCTTTCTTCCTATTTCTCTCCAATTCTTAACTTTTCCCAAATACTCCCCCATTTTCTGGATTTTTCCACTCTCTTATTCATTAACATTTTTAATACCATTATATCTTTCTATAATTTATCCCACTTATTGTCCCCAATTTTCCCTAACCACCTTTTAACCTTTTCACATTCCAGTAAATAAGAGGACACACTAACTACTCCCCTACAAACATTACATCCTTCCTTATCATTTTCCCTTAATCCTTTCAAAAATATTACTTCTGTGTGTATCCATACCCAACCCATTCTTCCAATTTGTCGCAAGTTTCATTATATTTCTCTCGCCCCCAATTCTCTTTAACTTTTTATCTTCTAGATTAACCCAATTCTCTTGCTTTTCAATTTCTTCTATCCTCTATCTCACTACCTTCATTAACCATTACACAAAATAGTTCACTTAATTCACAAATCTCAAACAGTTTGCTTCCTTCTTTCTTATACACTTTATCCCTACTTCTTCTTACCCTCTCATCACTTCACATCCATGCACTTCCACTTTCTAAGACCATAACTCTTGCATCACACACTCCAACTCTTGCATTAAAGTCACCGGCTATTGTAAACTCCATACTATGATAATTCCTACTTAATTCTGCCTTTCTCTTACACTGCAAATCCATATTCCACAACACCTCCTTCCAGTCTATTTACTATTTTGAGTCACTCCTTTCACTTCTAAAGTTCTTTAACTTTGCTCGTGCCTCATTCTCCTTTCTCCTGTAGCCCCCTGCTCCTTCTCTGCTGTTTATATAACACTTCCCTTTGACACCCCTTTAACTCCAAACTGCCATTACTGCTGCTTATTTCCCTCTTTGTTGGACTAAATGTATTGATTTACAAAGTGACTATGTTGGGGGGGGGGGGGGGGAGAATCTCTTAAATTTGTGGTTTCTTTGGTTAGGCCAAAAACTTTTGGAATGCCACATGTAGAAGTAACTGTGCAGCTTTTCTGGAGGGAAACGGTACAATGGAAAAATTTATTGAAAACTGTTTTAACCTCTATGCATGAAGTTGTGATTACATTAATCATTCTATCATGTGCGCATTGTGAATGCACTAATAACACCAGTAGAACATTTTATATGTAATAAAAGCACATGACTGAAGTCAGGAGTCAGAGACAACCCGTGCTTCAGCCATTCGTAGTCAGCACCACGAAAATGAAGTTCTATAGTATTAATGTTTCTCATAGATAAAGTATTTAATTGTAAAGGGTACAACATTTTTTAATATTTCTATATTATTTTATAATAAATAAAACAATAATTTATTATTTCTAAATGTCCATTCGCAAGCCTCTAGATAATATTTCCTACAGCTAGAAAAACTCTGGTTTAGAATATAAACCATAATCCTGTTTATTGGACTTAATTGGAAGTACTTATTGATGTTAAATGCCATATCACTCTTATCACAACACTGCCATATAACTACAGTTTTTACTTGAACTCAAAAAAGTGGGTTAGTCCTTTTTTGTGTAATGTTTCAGTTGGCGTTTACTTATTGTACTGTGCATAGCTTCAGCTACATTACAGGTAGGCATATGTTAATAACAAGCTCTCACTTATAGATAAAGTACAAGATCACTGAAAGAGTACAATGCATTCATGCTTCCAAAATCTAGAAGTCACCACAATAGAGATCACTGAAAATGTAAGCCTCATATTGCTTGAAGAAATACCATATCAAGTGTTATGTGTACTGTTTGCTACTCATGTTTAAGTCAAATCTACTGCTGAAACTAAAAATTAGGCTACAATCATGTGGATTATGTAAGTAAAAATCTACAGGTCATTTATGCATTATTAGCACACAGCATAAATTCAGTAGAAGCCATTTTTGATGAGGTCTCAAATCAAAGGCTGCAAAGTATGTGATACGAAAGGCTCAAAGCAGGAAGTGGAGTGATGCTTTCAATTTAGGGTTCAAAGGCATAGTTGCACAAATGCAACAATGAAAATTTAATTTTGACCAGAACATACCAGATGTAGGTCTGCGCCGACGAAATGTGAAGGTGTCTGATACTTCAGGTTCTTCTGTTTCTGTTGCTATAGGAAACCAATAAGTCAATAGTTGCATTATACAAATAACAATATTTACTTACACATAAAAGCAACATATAGTTATTCAGCTATTAATCTTACAGTGACATGCATCTAAACCTCTTTTGCTATAACAGTACATTAATTTAAAAAAGACGAGTGTGATGTTAATCATACATTAACAGGCAAATGGTATACACAAGCATGCATTAAGTCACTTTACATCCAGGTGATGAAATGAGAATGAAAATAAATATTTATCCATATATAATATGTGTAAGTAATATGAATAAAATTCATAGATAATTCTAAATACTGAAGAAACAAGTAATATAAAATTAAGTGCATTTTGATGTATTAATATAGAATATTAAGGAAAACTACCTAACAGAAGAAAGTAGAAGAGAAAAACAAAGGAAAGAACAGATTAAATGTAAAATGTAGAACACAATATAGAGAAATAAAGAAGACAATAACAAACATAAAAAGAAGGAGAAGTTTAGAGAAATGTTACTATGAAAAATCAATGTTAAGTTAGAATAGATCAAAATCAGTGTATGAGTTATATTGCTTGTCTTGAGGAAAAAGGCATTAACTTACAAACAATTTAAGGGACCTTCTTTAGCAAAAATACATTGAATGCAAACACACAGTTCTTTTGATAACGTGAAAACCTTTTAAATGCTTCCAACCATATCTCATTAATACTAATTAATTTATTCATTAAAACTTGTAATGCATGCACAAAAGAAGAAAAGATGTTACAATCATGGGAAAAACATTGAGAAGAAAGGGGTATAAAAAGAATAAGATGGTAGTTATTACTGGTATGGTGAAGATAATTTGTTCTGACCCTGAAGATCCAAAGACAAGCATGGTTTTTCTTACTAGAAAACAAGTAATGTGTGACAGAACTTGAACCTACCAGATACCGGACGTCGACGACGTACTTGGGTTGCTTCTGATGGTGTTTGGAGTGATGTATTCACTGTCATGAAAATCAACAATAAGTGCAATACTACTTAAACAAAACTTAGTCAACACACCTACATTTGCTACATTTGCATTGTGAATGTAAACATAATGCCTATTTTATTAATATCCTACTTTATAAAATATAAAGAAATCTTCACAAACATTTATAAATGCAAAAAATAAAATAAAGGAAAAATAAATAAATACACAAAAAGAGATTTGGCAGCCTGAATCTCACAAAGGCACTCATGATTAACTTATATACATTGTAAATTAAAAGGAAATGCAGAGCAGTTCAGTTCAGAAGCGCAAAATTATCTTATGAATAAAAGTCTGAATTCCTAATGACCACAATTATTTACTGGTCTATTAAAGAGATTAAAAAGATCTGTGGAAACATTTCTAAGACATTAATAGAAATATATTTACAAAAATCAAATTTAAATCTATTGAAATGACCTATTTATTGAACATATATAAGGTGGCTTTCTGCATAATTTCGTGCAACTAGCTTGCAAACTTGCTCGTAGATATTTTTAAGTTTTTAGCACATGAAAATCTGGATAGTGATATTTCTCCTTGGAATAGGCTGAACATTAAGAAAACTTAAAAAGCTAACCAATGTAATCAGCACATTTATTCTTGAGTTACTTGGTTCATATGTAATAGAAGCATTTGTTTTTAGATTTTTATTTTTTCAGGCACTGATACTGGCAGCAGATGCTATCAAAAAATGACTGCTTTACAATATAGAAAGTTTAAAAGCATTAGTAAATAACTGATGAAACAAACCTAATTAGGAGTATGCAAAATTGATTGTACAGCCCAATCGATACTAACTGCCATTAACTTATATTGAGATAAATGGATGTCAGTAAATAAGACTACATTTTAGTGTAATTGGTAAGCAGCAAAATTAAAATATTGCTAAAATGATAAAAAGAAATTATATATGTATGCATGCACATGTGTGAGTGTATATAGGAAAAATCCACTGAAAACCAGTCACTAAAATATAAATTATATTCATACAAATTCTTTAAACTGAAACAAAGTAAAGGAATAAAATAATTGAATGTAAATATTCTAAGAATGCCCAAAAGTATAAGTTGATAGATCCTCAATGAAACCTAAGAATTTCCTGAAATCAAATATTGAAACCAAATAAATTTGGATAAAAACAATCACTGCCATTTAAATAGCTGTGCAACATTTATAATACATAATGATAATTTTAATCAAATTTTCATGCCAATGTATGTGATAATGGAACATATAACATACAAAAGATAAAAATTCAAACATGTAGGAAACTAATTTCTGTCTATATATTATAAACTTACTAATCATTTCTCAACAAACAGCAGTGTGGTTGTGAGAATGCAGAGAAGGAATTGGTAGATGTTCTGACAAGCAAAAGAACAAATAAATAAATAAATAAATAAATAAATAATTAAATAAAAGGAGGAGAAGAAAGAAAAATTGAAGAAAAAAAGCTTACTTTGTCTTGTATATAAATATTGTACTTACGAAACTGTTGACAATGGAGTAGTAATATATCCTAAACTTAGGTATTCATTTTTTACACGAAACTCCACTTTACTTACATAAGTAAAGTAAGTAAAGTGGAGTTTGGTGTAAAAAATGAGTACCTAAGTTTAGAAAGCTTACTTTGTTCCATTCATTTAAATAAACTATCAAGGACAAATTTCATCAGCTTCAGAGAATACATATTAAAGACAAAACTGGAGATTAACTTTGATATCTGTAATATGAAAAAATGCTGAAAAGTCCCACAGTTAACTAAAAATTTTATTGTTGTAATGATAAAATTGTACAGATATGAATGTAAAACTATCTTACAATACAAATATTCAGCAGATCTTTTTCTATTATGGGCAACACATGTATAGAATGGCTTTGAAAAGGCACAGATCCAATACTAGAAAATATCTGAGTACAGAATTATTGGAGAAGAAATAACTAATATCTTTGTTATCAGATACCAAGAAAATGACAGAAATTTTATCTTTTATTTTGATTATTCTCCTAAAATGGAATAGATGAGGAATAGATTAAAAAGTATAATTGAAATCATTTTATGATATAGTCGAACTACACACTCTTATGCTTCACTTACTTGTCACTATTGTAGACCGGTTTCGAGAACAGTTGTTCTCATCATCAGTTCAAATCTCCGACTGCTGGATAATTCATTGTGTTGTGGGTATTCTGCTCTGGAGGAGGTGTGATGAACTTAAAGTTTATATTTTCTTTGCCGGAAGTGTCAAAGTTCATTAAACTGTCTCTGTATTTGTAAATGTATATTTTCTCCCATGTTGCTAATTCTGTAGGTCCTTGCACTGATTTTAATAATTTTGCTTTATTCACTATATCGTGGTTTTCTGTCCAAAAATGAAATGCCACTGCTGATTTCTCAATTTGCTTGTATTTTATGTTCCTGAAATGTTCTTTTAACCTTGTGCCTATGTTTCTCTTTGTTTTTCCTATGTATATTTTTCCACATTCTTCACAACTTATTTTGTAAATGCCTGGTTTTTTCTCCTGTGGGATACTGTCATTAACATTGTCTGTGAGAAGATGTTTAACATTAAACTTGTTAATCGGTGCCAACCTGATATTAAAATCTTTAAGAATTTTCTGAAATTTTTTTGTAGCCCATGGATGATATGTAAATTTTTTAAAAATTTGTTTATCTTTCTTTGCTGAAAGTGAATAAAAGAAACCACAACACTTTCAGCAAAGAAAGATAAACAAATTTACATATCATCCATGGGCTACAAAAAAATTTCAGAAAATTCTTAAAGATTTTAATATCAGGTTGGCACCGATTAACAAGTTTAATGTTAAACATCTTCTCACAGACAATGTTAATGACAGTATCCCACAGGAGAAAAAACCAGGCATTTACAAAATAAGTTGTGAAGAATGTGGAAAAATATACATAGGAAAAACAAAGAGAAACATAGGCACAAGGTTAAAAGAACATTTCAGGAACATAAAATACAAGCAAATTGAGAAATCAGCAGTGGCATTTCATTTTTGGACAAAAAACCACGATATAGTGAATAAAGCAAAATTATTAAAATCAGTGCAAGGACCTACAGAATTAGCAACATGGGAGAAAATATACATTTACAAATACAGAGACAGTTTAATGAACTTTGACACTTCCGGCGAAGAAAATATAAACTTTAAGTTCATCACACCTCCTCCAGAGCAGAATACCCACAACACAATGAATTATCCAGCAGTCGGAGATTTGAACTGATGATGAGAACAACTGTTCTCGAAACCGGTCTACAATAGTGACAAGTAAGTGAAGCATAAGAGTGTGTAGTTCGACTATATCATAAAATGATTTCAATTATATGATTGGCTTCACTGTGAATGTTCCAATTAACATTTTTAGTTTAGATTAAAAAGTGTTCATTGTGACAATGACTGGTATATATTTACTTTAGCAAAGTGACACAGCATTGACATACTGTTGTATGCTTCTGAATTGCATTACATTAACAAATAACAAAGAATTTATAAAATATTTTCCTAAAATATTAATTAGATAATATATATTTTTTTCAATAATAGTTGTTAAGTTTTCTCCCCAACTCATAGACAAACATGTTTGTGCCTTCCTTGATTACAATACATTTTATCAACATCTTGTTTCAATATTTAAAATAGAATAGGAAAAAGGGCATGTTTATATTCACAATGCAAAATTAAACAGGACCAATGAGAAAGAGGCTGATTACAAACAGGCAAATTGTATTGTCACATTTAAGAGCTTACATATAAATTTTACATATTTATCCTAAATATTTTTGGAATAATGTACTTTAAAAAATTATGATCAAAATTCTTGTATTTTTTCAAGAAGTATTCTGAGAAAGAGTTGCAGGGAAATAAATGAAAAAATGTTGCCGATATCTTTGATGCCGAGCAGCAGTCTCAGTGGTCTTATAGTTAGTACAATCTCTATAATGTTAATGAAATCACATTAAATGTACTAATTGCAACATAACACTGATGTATTTATGTTCTATATATATAATATAAACAATTACATAAATAAACATGCACACATTATAAATATACAATTACATTATTCAGATAAAACCAGGCCTATTTTATTCTATAGACCATTATTAGACAATCAGACACTGCAACAAAGCTTCTTCTTATAAAGTACTTTGCAGACAGATACAGACACACTTGTTAAACACAAAGCAAAGCAATAGGTAAGAATAAGCCAGAATATTAGAGCAGTATATATTAATGAAAGCATCTGTAGAAATTGCTTTTAGTAATTTACACAGAACATTGAAAGCCTAGGCAAATTACATACTATATTAAAAAATCATACATTTACATTAAAACAAATACATACTTTAATTTTTTATGTTCACAAAATCTCATTTATAATAATTACATTAAGTACTAAACACATACTAACAAGAAATAATTTCAGAAATAGAGAGCACCTTGGAATAATATTCTGGAGGCTCTAAATTATAAAAATGATTTTACTGTTATGTTATTTATGTGATTTAAACAACATTAATAAGCTATAAGTTCCTTTAAAATATAATGTTTATTATTTTAGTAACTAACACAAACAAACACAACAAATTTGTTTCCAGTAACCACTGGAATAAAGACACTGAGAAAACTTTTAAAAATAAAATGTTATAAACTATTACCAAAATGCACTAAACTAACTTTCATGTTGTTATTAGTATATACTCCCTACCTGGTATCAGCATTCAAGGAAAATATTTAGGAAGTCATACTATATCCACTATGTGTCTTCATAAACTGTTCCTTGATTGAAGTGCTCTATGGTGATTTTTTGGTCTGATGAAAAATGGAGTGGTTTATGATGTTGTAGTATGCATGTTGGCTTAAGAAAATCCAGTAAGTCTTCTATATAAATACATGTAAAATTGAGATCACTTATGCCACATATATAATGCTGAAATGATTAACGTCATTGCAAAGACCAAAAGGAAGATAGAGGAGTCCAAATGTTGTGATCGCAGCCATTTTTTTCCTTCTGGGGCTATAGGTATATCATGGAACACTCTTTCTAATCTATTTTAGAGAAAATACATATATCATTAAATTGTGCATTGAAATTTTGAAGATGGAGAACAGAGTAGCGGTCAGAGACTGTCCTAGCATTTAATTCTTTTTTTTGGTATAAAGTGAAGTGGGCTAGATCAAGGGCTGCTGGACGGACGACAGATTTAGGTTGACAATTTGCTGAATTTCCAACATATGTTGTGCAAGTTTATCTGACAGGAGGCATTACACAATTGCTCTACTGATATAATTAAATGGTAAGCACCTGTTACATCAATAGAGTATTATAATTGTTTTTTCAATAAATTAGGGAAGGCATCTTACAAATAAATGACCATATCTATGTTGTGGATCAATGGTACAGATGATTCTTTACTACTTTTTTAGCCAAATTTTCAATAGATAAATCAGTTACCTTGTCTATATGGCATACATTCTTAATGTCCAGCAGAAGGTCAAAGTGACTAAGAAATTCTTGCTTTTGATTGGATACTTGATGTCTGGTAGAATGGAGGGCCAACAGAACTGGCTTCTTAATCCCAAATCCAAGTTTTATAAGTCATTAACCATAAGAAGCAATATATGTACCATTTGCTGCTTAAAGTAGGTAATCTGCAGGTAATTGTTTCTCCTTAGATGTTATGTCAGTCCTGGTGGTGTAGTGGTTATCATACTTGCCTCCTACACCCAAGAACATGGGTTCGAACCCGGCCAGGACCGATGGATTTTTCGGGCATAAAAATCCTAAGTATGGCTTCCTTCGGAAGGGAAGTAAAGCGTGGGTCCCGTATCGTACATTTACGGCACGAAAAAGAACCTCAAGCCTGAAAGAGAGACCTCTGAGCAAAATTTGTCGGCCGTTTCACGCCCTGAGTTGAATGGAATGCTGATGACCTGAGATGTTGAAGAGCGTCCATAAATAAATCAATCAAAAAAAAATCCTCGGATGTTGGGGTATCAGCATCAAATCTTCCTGATATAGTGTTGTATTGTCTCCGGTGTCTTAATTCAGATCTACTTCTTGATCTGGATTATGATCAGATATTAAATTATGGATTTATTGAATAAATTCAACTATTTGTTTCACCAATGTGGATAAACCAATCAGATAAACAGTCACTGGAACTTAACTTGACTCTTATGAATATATGTACTGGATAGCATTTGCGATGTAAAGTATATTCTATTGGCCATGGTATTAATCTATGTCATCATAACTAGCTGTTAGGACAGCACGCTTATTAGAGGACATTCAATCCAGAAATATATTCTTTACATACTCATCATTAATTGTGGTAATTGCCAGAGCATGTATTTCTAAGAAGAGTGCATGGATTTTTATCAAAGCTAGACTACTTCTTTGCCTTTCGACTCTAAGATTCCTCATATTCTTTAATTAATTTATTTTTTAAATCAGTATGAAATGTACATGAAATTGATTTAGAAAGAAAATCAACAATCTGGTCAGCAATTTATCAATTCAGAAAACCATTATATGGTTTGGTATGTTCATAACAATTTTCGAAGAGGTGAATTGTGTCTGTCACGTTCTTGAGCCAAAATGTTGGTAACTTAATTCACAACTCTTGTAGTATCTGGGTATGTTTTTTCTTGGTTATTACTGGTGTTGTCCTGTTATGCATTTGTTTTCCTCCATTCATTACAGTTTGTTATTTATTTGTCTTGTTTCATAATCTATTGTTCTTGATTGTTAGTCTTGATGGCAATATCCGTTCAGAGATAGGGATTTGTTTACCTTGTATTTGCATAGTTCTCATAACAGATTACATCTAGAGTCTCTAGTATATTATGTTATTTGGTAATTGTTAATAAATTATGAGTCTTTTGCAAGCCCAATGTTTATTATTTTAGTAACTAACACAATCACAACAAATGTATTTCAAGTAACCACTGCAATGAATTCACGAGACACTGAGGAAAAAAATGTAAAGATAAAATGTTACTAAATTATTACCAATATACCAGAACTATCTTTCATGTTATTGCCACCACAATATAAAGATAGTTTTCAAAATATGTTAAACAATAAACATTCAACTCAAAACTCTGAAACTATCATGGCAGATAGTAAATGGTAAAAAAGTGGCAAATTACTTAGAGAGGGAAAAACGTTTCATACAAAGCAATTCAATTTACAAAAACAGTATAAAACAGAAGACAAAAATAATATACAGAAAACTAAATGAACAAAATGACATTTATAATGAAAATAAGTTAACAAATCTTCGTTTGAAATTTTATGATCAACAACAACTTACAAGGATTAGGCCTGAGATCTGTTCTGGGTCGTGAATGACCATGTGAACCATCAAATTTTCCTACTGATGTTAGAGTGATAGATGGTCAGCCCATGGCTTAGAAATGTTATAGCAAATAAATTAAAAGACACTCTAAATTAGACAAAAAATAATGAAATATAAGCAAACACTCACACAACTTTTCTTAAGTTTGTAAAGTATCTTGCAAGAAATTGGACTAAACTTCTTGTTGAAATTATACAGTTAAAATGCGGACCTCCAAAAAGTATATTTGAACTTTTTATCATTCCTAATGCCTAAACAACAAAAGATATCATTATGTAATATTGACCAGTGGCTCTAACAGCAGCTACAGAAAAGCTCAGAATGATAACAAGTCAACATAATTATTTCTTAGAAGAAAAACACACATACAATTTTGTTTTCCCTTATCTACATATATTTAGAACAGCCATTCTACTTCCCATCCAATTATAAAAATCACATTTCAAATCAGCATACTTTACATTTTTATATCTAAATTCCTCTATAAATTATGAGAAAAGGTCTAAGTGTCTAAGCAATTTAACAAAAATGGTTTAAAATAAAAAAAAATGTACTTAGCCTACTACAATAGCTGTAAGAATAACCCCATTCCAGTATTACAGCTATATATTAATCAAAATTCAATTCTAGAAGAAGTCAAAGAACCAGCAGCTATCTTATATTTACAACTAAAAGGTATACATAATGTAAAATGGCCAAAACACCATCTAACACAAGTAGCTAACAAAACCCAAAGTGATAAGTAAGATATTGAATAGCCTAGATTAACTAAATATAACAGTACAGATAGAGGATCTCCATTATTACCATTATTAAAATATCAGACATGTAATTTTAATATAAATTTATTAGTACAAGCAGAAAAGAAGGATAATCTATCATAAAACTTAAATTCATTGATTCTGTGCAGTAGTAATATCAAATCAAAGTAATCCAGGAGAAAATGACCAGAATGTATTGAGCCATTGTATGAAAAACAATCTTGAGAACAAAATGTTAAAAACAGACAACAACCAGTAGCTTCAGAAATAGGCCATTATCTGTGGGCAGAATATTTAGAATAGGACTAGCAACTATAAAGATGTATACATTGTAAGAAAGGAGGCTAAGAAATGTATAAATATAATTTGCTAACATGTGATACTCTTAATTAGAATAAACATCTAAGTAATTTATATTGGGATGCAAGAAAGAAAATAGTATTAAATGAACCATACTTTACCATAAGGACTTTTTGACAAAAATTCTTGTAAAGGTATTCATAACCTATATTATGTCTATGTATTTTTCTTATTTCAATTTGATTTTAATTAAATTTTAAAGATAAGAATGTGTTAAGCTATATTTTTTGTTTATAACGTCCTACATAATCATAAAAATAAAATATAATTGTCACATTATATTATATTTAAATATGGAGAGGAAATGAAGCTTAAATATTATTTGTCTTGCCCCTTGAAAATGCCTAACATTGCATTTTCCACTCTCTTCCTTTATTTAGCTCCAGATCTTTTATTACAAAATTGAATCTCACTGTTTGAAATATTTATCTAACAAGGTGTGGTTTCATACTACCTAGAGCTTCTACAATTCTAATTACAAAATGTAATATTGTTTGTGCTTTTCTTCACGGGTAAATCTTGCTATGTTCCATTAGCTCTTCGGAGGAGGGTCTCTTGTCCACTAACAGTGTTTACCTGCTATCCCTCACTAGCCCTCCTTCATCACTGGTTTGCTGGCTCAGTAAAGTTGCTTAATGGCCCTCTAAATGACCAGATACATTTTATTTCTAGTTCGAGCAAAGTTATTATGCGGATTGGGAATTCCTTCCTCGTTTTACTGGCCAGCATCCGTCCTTACGTCAGAGTCACCTCTAGGTGCCCGATTTTAACAAAAGAGTTAAAAGTTAACAAGTTGTTAGATTGCTTTAATATTCAGATTAAAAAAAAACAGTTTTATGAACCTAAGCTAACTTCAACAACGTGTTAAATTTCGTATTAAGTTAACATCACTTTTCCCTTGTGTTAAAAGTTTTAACATTTGATCTTACAAACTGGACAGTTCTGAGACTAAGTGCCGAAAGGCAGCGGAGAATGCCGAATTATTCAGTCTCGAATGGCATGAAAGAAGTCGAATACCAGGAAATATTGGAACCATGCAGAGAGATGAAATTAAAAATATAAATTGTAAAACTTGCCCTACAGACAGCATGCGGAGAAATGTTAATTGTAGTGTATAACAAATGCAGGCGGAGATAACATAAGAGATTCGGCGAGGAATCATAACATCACAGATTTTATTGCTTCTTTGCAATTTTAAGTGTCCAACACCTTTCATTTTTGAAACAAAATTGTCTGGGCGATGACAAACATGAGCTCCATTGTTTCCTTAATTTCCTGCTTCTAGTTTTTATAATCATCAAAGGACGAGAAATATAGTTCTTCCGATTTGACTTTTATTCCTTATACTGATTCTAAATGCTCAAATATATTTGTTTCTATTTTTTTCCAGCATATATTCCTAAATAATTAAAATCAATTGTGTATTTGGTAAGCGTGTTCTTAATTGTTATTTCTGTTTCAGTTGGTTCTTTACCAAAAAAGTGCCATGCCTTTAGTCTTTTCTGCCGATATTATTTAACAACTACATTGCTAAAATGATAAATGATCTTCTGTAAGTTGTCCTCTGAAGATCGTATTATTAATTGCTTATTTGCAAAGACTATAATGTCTAATCTTTGATTATCTATTCTAAAAGTATCAGTTAAAACTTGTCAATTTCTAATGGCACCGTCAATGTATTAAAAATGTATGCATTGAACAAGTGGATACACGCACTTATTAATCCATGTTGCTTTTGTGACAAAAATATTTCCAATTATACATTTTATTCTATTTCCTACAATTATTGCACATATGTGGGACAAGCAGTTTGACTTTGGAATGCTCCTCTCCTAGACCAGTTGCCATCTGTACGACTTAGTTCATCTCCCATATAACCTTTTGGTCATCATTCTTTTTAGGTGCTACCTTCAGGGTCAAAAAGACGGGCAATCTGAAATAAGGTATTTTCGTACAGAGCTACTATTCCTTGTATCAACTTCATTTTATAATTAATATCTAACGTTTGTCTTTACTACTGAGGCTTCACATGCAATAAATATACTACATGAGATAAAATTTTAAAAAATGGAAAAGCAGTTTTGGGAAGGAAGCGTTCCAGCTCTAGTTTTAGCCTACCTTCCCGGTATTTGTTATGATGAGGACTGAGGAAAACACGGAGAACATTTCAGTCAGGCAGGCGATTCTGGCGATATTCGAAACGCACACTTCCAGTTCACAAGTGTGTGCCTTCACTACTTCGGCCACCTGTGTAGATATCAGCTTCATGATTGCCATATGCTATAATGAGTCTTGTGTTAGCTTTTATATTTCAAATATACGCATAAAAAGCACCGCACAACTAAGATTACGTTATCAAAGTACGTATGCTGTTTCTGCATTTATTATTAAAATCTAAAACAGCTGGTTACAAGAGAAGTGCAAGGAATGCCAGAAACCAATTCCGACCAATCGTGGCATATTTAAAGCGCATGGCCGAACAGGCAGCAAGGACAATATGTTAGCACCACAGCGCAACGTGCTCTGTCTACACGAGTACTTTGTAAATAAAATATATATCTTTACTTTAGAATATTAGTATATATCGTGATAAGATTACCTCCTTTTATGAATGCCCATGACTATATAGGTATCACAGTAGTGTGTAAATTACGTTATATTCTTCGTCAATGTATGTATAAAAACAGAACTGAATGGGTGTTGCGAACGTTCAAGGTACCTGACTAATTTTTTAAGTTCTATAAAATACAAAATAAGTGTTTGAAAGGTATGCAGGAAAATTAGAAGTGCGTCAGCTCTTGAAGTTTCGAAAAATATTTCCGTTTCCACATCTCAACCTGGAGAAACTGTGATATATTTCATGAAATTCTTGTAAGGACAGAAGAACTAATTGGATGCAACTCCTGCGCTTTCTAGAAATCGGTCCCTTTTCAAATAGACACCGGTAGGATTAGGTTTTGTCTTTAAATGTAATTCATGCGATAAGATGACATTCAGACAATGTGGACACTGCTATGACACATAATGTTTTACACATACAGTACATTGCATGTCACATTATATTCACTTAATGGACTTCCATATCCATTCTGCTCTGGCGTTACAATTGTCCTGTCTATGCAATCCCTGTCCTTCATTATGTGCCATTTTGGTTGGCATCGGTTTCTGACCCCTTGCATTTTCCTTGACTCTGGATGGGCAAATGTAAATTATTAACGTTTTTTTTATGAGTTAAAATGCTAAAACTATTAAAGTAAATGCACCTAATTAATAAAAATCTCGACCTGACTCAAGGATGATTTAAACTATGTCTTCTGGTTACAAATGTTTAACCTTTAAGGTTCCTCGGTCATATTTTATAACTGGGTGTGTAAGTGAAATACATTAACAGATGCAAGATAATAGTTTGCATTGGCCAAAATGGAAAAGTACTGAGATATTATCCAACTTTTCAACTTTATGGTCAAGGTGAATAGAAGAGTGAAGTGGAACCTTTTTCTTTGTGTTTTATTTTTACGTTTTGTACCTTTTTTCTTAGTTTGAAGATTATTTGTATTGTTTATATATAATATATTATACATATAAAACAATACTTTCAATGACTATGTAGAAAGCTTCAATACATTTTATTAATACTTGCCATATCAACATTTGTGAACATTATGAAAGTATTCGTTCTATGAATAATTACATTAAGAGATGACACAACAGGTAGAGCAGTTAAAAGTTTATTACAACTTACTTTGTCCTGTATCCGGTGGAATGACCCGTCTTCGAGGCAGTGTGATCGTGATTTCTGCTTTTGTGTCATCACGAAGAGTGCCAAGATCAGGTGTGGATGTCCATGATGCAGCTGGCCGCACAGTACCAAACCTGTTACAAAATAAGTAAATAACAGCATCAACATATCTTTGCGGCCAAGCACAGCTACATCAAGCGACCATGTCAGTTCTGTGTGAATGCCTTCTCCATTTCATGGAAATGATACCTTGCGTTACCAAGATGGAGTTCTCCAGGGCATCTTGAATCACGCCGTAAAGCTCTCGTTGCCTATCTTCTCATAGTAATTTTTTGTCGAATTTGACCCTAAAGTCAACAGTGCGATCGCTACTTTTAAGATGTCATTACCATTTATTTTCCACATTTTGTTTTTTGTCGTAATGATATATTTTCGGTCTTATCAATAAATAAATTTATATAAATTAAACAAACAAAACTTTTGTAGTTTTCTTTAACTATGATCGGAAAATATTGATTACACTATTGGGGCTGGTTCTGATACACTATTTGCTATAGTACGCAATTTATATTGTTAATAACATATTTTATTAATGGTGTAAACGTAATTTTATGTACGTACATAAAGCATTATGGATCGGCCCAGTCTTCAGATCATGTTTGTATAGTTACCGAGTGCTATATTTTTCCTATCACTGTGTGATATCTCTGTTGACTGACAAAAAGCCTAAGAATAGTCTTTGACGTTCCCATTATTCTGTATTCAGAACCCCTTGCTGATGTGATATATGAGTTGTTAGTAGTCACCTTAGCGTGCCTATTGCTGAATTGCGCATTGCTATTACACATGTGTTACACTGTTATTTTGTGCAATGGTGACTTGTGAAATTAATATGCTACAGAGCTACAAACATTGAAGTTACTGACTTGTCCACTAAAGGCGAAAGCTGACTTCCATCCTTAGGGTTTTCTGGCAAGCAAACTTCTCCATGAGTTTGCCATACTATTAATAAGTTTTATCCTCTATTGAGAGAACAAGTGCAATTAATCCTTCTTGGTTCCTGATGGAAATGTTAATTCTCTTTAGATATCATTCGGGACTAGCTGTTGTCATACATGTTGTCACCGTTATTTTAAAAAAAAGATTGTCTAATATTCTAATGTTTGATCTCTCATAAAGTACAGAGAATTTACTTTGAAGTCTTTGCTTTTTTACCATAGGACAGTTTTCTACCACTAGTTCAAGGATATATTTTGGAAACTATTAGAAAATCCTTCCAAACGTGCAGAATTCAGATGCTTTACAGCATTAAGATGACTCAAAACGATCTCTTATCTCTTCAGCAATGTAATTACATACTCCGATTGCATTTGGGTGGCGGTTCAAGGAAATAGAAAGAGCGCATGAAGGAACCGCTTGAGGGATATGGATAGGCAGCAGATAATTGCGCAATGCAGAGAGAGTATTTCGTTGGAATTATAATTGGGACTAAAATCGGAATGGGGAATGGAGCAGTACATCAAAAGAAGGACTAAACTCACTAGAAAGGGGCTCGTGTAGCTCAAACTAGGAGCATGGAGGATGATTAAGTTCACTGGCGAATATGAGCGGAGAAATTGTCCCATCTGTGAGGAGGGAAAATCATGGACACATATTTTGGCTGAAAGTAAAGGTACGGAAGAATGGATGGATAAATACGCGTAACACTCCTTTACAGGATCGAACAGAAAGAGGTGGTCATGCTGGGCTTTTTTGGCAGGCAAGGAAGGAGAGGAGAGATTAGGTAAATTTCTGATGAAAATGAAACAACTCAGATCTGAGAAGGCGGTAATCGGAAAGGGGTTTGGGTAAAACAAATTAACTGAATCCCAGCTGTGTGTCATCCATAATGGGATTTCTTTATATTTTATATGTATTTTAATAGCTTAAATCTAATTTTTCTTATTTTATTTTATTTTTAGTTATTTGTTATTGCTAAATATATATTTTATATATTATTGTACATACTAATGTAATATCTTGTGCTAAATCACCCATGCCAGTGTATCTTAAAAGCATGTTCAATTGGGCCCATGCGGCTATTGAAGTTATTTTGTATTGTATTGGTGCCATTGTAATAAATACATTCCTAATACTTCTCCAATTGAATCCTCTGCTCCTCTTGGTTCAATTCGTCGACCCTTGCTCCTACACTTTCTGTTTCTCCTTTGGTGATCTCTCTTGACTTCAATCAGAATTTGTTCTACTACCTTGATCAAATTCGCAACTTTCTTCTTTATTTATGATTTCAATTTGCCTACATTTAATTTGACTGTAGAACATATTAATATGGGGAATAACTTTGCAAAAAATTGTAACTGGTACAGAAAACCTCTTCTAAATTTCGATGAACTGCTCGAGGTTCATAAACAGTGTTCATAGGATTTCTCTAGCTCATAAAATATTCTTCCAATGGTTTCAACCTCTCATAAAAAAAACTTACAGTTCTTGATTTCCCTCGTAGGTGTCGCTATGTCACTTTTTATAATGCAGCTACACGTTGTGGTGAACGTGAAATAAAAAAAGTATGGAAACGCAGAGAGGTTACAAAATGAATAAATACTCTGGTCGATTTGTTTAGTGACACTGCTCTTTTCATTATTAAATTTAATTGGCGGACTTAACATTGAACATAATGTGGAAAAGGAAAAACTTAAAATTTTATTTTGGGATGTGCTCCATTGCTATATCTAGCTAGCATGACTAGAGCGGCATCGTAAGACTGGGAAATTATTTTATTGCGAGTGGCAAACGCGTAATCATTTTTTAATCCTTAAAATGCATTTGAAAAGCATTTAGCTGCCTGGTTTTCTAGATTGAAAAAATAAAAATTGCTCGTGTGCGTTTCAATTTAGTTCATATCTGATCACTAATACCATTTGCTAAACTCTGATCACTAATACCATTTGCTAAACTCAGAAAGGTATACAGTGTCATTTGCTATGAAAACTAAAAAGTCCAATTGATTATGTTTCTACTTTATTTTGCTATGACAACCTTCCATCAATTTGTTCTGTGTGATTTTGAAGTACATTTAAATACGATGCTGCCTGCCCAAGTGTTCCTCACATCACTGCCAATGCTATCAACAAAGTTAAGAAGACCACGAAATATGAGGATTTCGGAACACACTGTCTTATGGCCACGCAATGCTAGTTAAAAAAATCCTAGAATTTTACGCAGTCGATAAGATGTGCCTTTTTTCCGGTCTGTTCATTATACTTTTCTATGGATTTTTGAAATGCGCAGGTAAGCCGAACTGCAAAATTCACTCTATCTAAGGCATTGAAATGGCAGACTATTAATGTTTGTTAGTTAGTGAATGTTCCTTGATATATTCATGAACGTAGTCAAGATCTTTTACATAAACCTTCGACCAGCAATCATATTCTCAAAGATCAAGCAAGGGAAATAAAATGTGGGTTTTCACATCCATAAACATCGTTCATTAATCTCCCATTTAAAGTGCCTGTGGTAAGAACCAGTTTTACTACCCATGATATATTGAATAAAGTTTAAATTTGGCATTTGCATGCCTTTATTCTTAATATCAAACCATCCTTCGTATGTCCTAGATGAGACTAGTTTACTCAATAAAGACCCTAAACAATTAATTTTAATTTAACTGCTTTTATGTATTTAACAAAATGTTACATATTATAATGCTCTCACGGTGCATTCATATGGATCGTGGCTTATTATTACATTGCTTTCACTAATATGTTTACAAGATTTTCCTTATTACACAATGAACAATCATTACCTCCTACAGGCATTGTTGTGATAACAAGCGCACGCGGCAATGTAATATTCAAACAGCATCAACTCCGTATTGTAGCGCTGCAATAATCTCCGTGCCCTGATTTTAACAGTATGGGTTGGTGGGAGATAGATTTAACTGTAGTATCTAACATGATACGTCATTTTATGAAAGAATTATTAGTAGCATTTAGAAGAGTGCCACAGAACGGTAGTACTTATTGAGGAACCGCCGGTGTGTTATAGTGCATGAAAACAGCTGTGTATGAGATTGTGAAACAAATAGCGCTTTTTTATATTTATTTTGTCTTCTCTTTGGTAATAATAAACTCATTCGTGGAATAAAGCGGAGTGACTAATTTAGAACAACTTTAAACACAAAATAAAGCACACATAGACAAAGATAACATAGAGCATGCATACCAGGTGTCAGCTGCCCCTTATTTTTCTGGAAGACATACACTAAGCGATATTCCTTCCTATGCTTGCCTTCTATAACTGCAGGCTTATCCTACAAAGGAAAATGAGCTCTATAGATGACCCCAGATGATTCGTGGAATAAAAAACGATAATGAAGCGCCATAAACTTATGGTTTGCATACTAAGTATTAACTTCCTCCTACTTTAGTTAAGCATTGCCAGGGGTGCTTTTGGTACCAGTTAGTTCCGTGGTTCGAGTACTACCACAACGCCTTATTTTATGAGTATCCGTGTTTTAATAGTTATTAAGTGTGGTATAAATTTTGACGTGGAAATTAATAAATCTCAAAATTGACTTTCCCTTAAACCAGTGGTCGGCATACATCGATTCATGAATCGATCTAAATTGCATGTACCCCTTGAACACGGCAACCCATGTTGCACTCCGCACTCCCGCTTCCATCCTCAGAGAGCTAATGATACCATTGCGGGATTAACCAGTCAGTGTATTTACATTTACAATGGCGTTAAAAAGAATATACACTTCTGCCTATAAAAGAAAGTTTAGCAGTGATTGGAAAGAAGAATATTTCTTTATACCTAATGGAGACGATGTGAGATGTTTGGTATGTTCCAAAATATTAAAGGGTATTTTCAAAGCAAATATCAGACTGCATTGTAAAACTTATTATAAAGAACGCAACCAATTAACAGGTAATAGTTTCAATATTAAGTATGTTTGTTTTAAATTCAATGCTTAGAATTAAAAAAATGTATTGTTAAAGCAAAGTAATGAATAATAATAATAATAAAGTGATGCATTATTGAATGCTGAATACGCATAACAGTTTTCACGATTGAACAGGATGTATGTCATTTATTTTAAGCTACATCGGGAAAGACAATTAAAAGAAGTTATCAAGGAATCGGAGTCCATAATAAATCTTTCAGATGATGAAATGACAAATAAAAAACAAGTTGGAAATTATCACGCTGCCTGGGACATCGACAAGTCGTTGAAATCATTCACATAAGGGGAACGTGTGAAAAATATTTTTTGAAAGTAGGTAGAATAGTATATCTAGAAAAAGAAATTATTTGAAAGACTGAGGATGTCGAGTCGCACGTTAGAAAGACGAATAACACACATAAGTAAACACGTTGATAATGACATTGCGTTAAGCATTCACAATTGCGAATGTTTTTCCTTACATTAGACGAGAGCTGTGATATAAATGATACAGCTTAATTAGCAATATCCCTTCCCGGTGTGCATGAAGACCTTGGATTCCTAACAAAATGCCACATACCGTACAGTGTGTTTATTTATATTTTACAATGAAGGAGGAATACATTTCGAATGAACATACTTGTAGCATGAAATCTCCTACCGTTTATAATTGTTTTATTAACGTCCTTTGTTTTTAAAACTTCAGTTCTCATAGGCGTTCCTTTTGTTACAGTTTATGGCAGCTTAACAAAAATATATGCGTCAAGTGAAATGAGAATGCATTATATACGAGTTTGGATATACGAAAACAAACATTTCATTTATTTTACGTTCTCAAGATGTACTGCGCCACTGGTTACGCCCGCTGCGTGCTCCGTCTTGGAGTGTCGTTCTTCTCTTGCAATGCGGGTCAGTCTAGTTTTCTCGATCAGGAGCGGCATAAATTTTGTCGACCACTGCCTTAAAGCATTAAGTTAAAATTAGAAGCTGTTACTTAAATTCAAAATTAAAATGTTCAAATGACACGTTCATGTCCCGATGGACTAGTATTACACTGCAATGTTATGTTTTGATAGTGGTCTGTGTTCACTGCTCAGAGTCGGTTACCATACTTGCCTCCTACACCCAAAACGCGGGTTCGAACCCGGCCATGATCGACCCATTTTTCCGGGCGTAAAAATCCTAAGTATGGCTTCCTTCGGAAGGGAAGTAAAGCCGTGGGTCCCGTGTCGTACATTTACGGCACGAAAAAGAACCTCAAGCCTGAAAGAGAGGCCTCTGAGCAAAATTTGTCGGCCGTTTCACGCCCTGAGTTGAATGGGACGCTGATGGCCTGAGATGTTAAAGAGCGTCCATAAATAAAATCAATCAATTCACTGCTTAGATGTATAGTTTCAACACAGGTTTAGTCACAGTCCTTCCACGGACGAGTAGGTTGATATGCTCCTTGTCTATATTAGAGATACATCCATATAGACGACAAGCAATATGCTCGTTGTCTATATTAGAGATACATCCATACAAACGACAACCAACGGCAAATGCTTCCATGGACGAGTAGGTGCATATGCTCCTTGTCTATATTAGGAGATACATCCATACAGACGACAACCAATGGCAAATGCTTCCACGGACGAGTAGGTGGATATGCTCCTTGTCTATATTAGAGATACATCCATACAGACGACAACCAATGGCAAATGCTTTATGGAATGTTGAAAAATATCTGTGTACGACAGCGTCACTTGAAAAGATGTCTTCTGTTAGAGAAGCACAAGTAACATCCTGTGTCAATAAAGAGCTTGTTTTGAACGCTATCCTGTATATAATCAAGGACAATTGCACAAGAGGTCAGTCTTCCTTGATGCGAATACTGCATGCTAACAACTTTCATCGTTTATACCTTCACCAAGAACTCCGAGGAAGAGAGTTTGAAAGCCGGGTGAACTTCTATGAATGGATGCTGGACAAAACGGAAAATGATATGGGATCCGTATTCAGAATCCTGTTTTTGACGAATTCGGGTTCCACAACAATGGAATCATAATTATGTACTATTGGAGGGTTGATAATTCCCACTGGAGACAGCGTTCCAAGTGTAGTGGGGAATGAATGTTTGTCGTGGAATCTTGAGTGACCATCTTATTGAACCATTTTGCTTTCCGGAACATCTAACAAGAGTACGCTACCTGTATCTTCTCTGCGATGGATGTATCAGTGGAGAAGCGAGCAACGATACAGTTTCAACATGATGAGAGTTCCACCGCACTGGTCGATGATTGTCTGAAACCATCTAAATGCACCACATCCTAATCATTGGATAGGAAGACGAGGACCAGTCTCCTGGCCAGCCAGATCACCTTATCTATATCTCTAAACTTCTTCCTCTGGGGACATTTAAACAAGTTTATGCAGAGGAGTCAGAAGATCCCAAGAGTCTTCGCCTGCGTATCAAGGCGGCATGTACGAGTCTGTCGTCCTGGTGGTGTAGTGGTTACCATACTTGCCTCCTAAACCCAATATCGCGGGTTCGAATCCGGTCAGGACCGATGAATTTTTTTCGGGCGTAAAAATCCTAAGTATGGCTTCCTTCGGAAGGGAAGTAAAGCCATGGGTCCCGTGTCGTACGTTTACGGCTCGAAAAAGAACCTCAAGCCTGGAAGAGAGGCCTCTGAGCAAAATTTGTCGGCCGTTTCACGCCCTGAGTTGAGTGGCACGCTGATGACCTGAGATGTTAAAGAGCGTCTGTAAATAAATCAATCAAAGAAAAGTGTACGAATCTGTCACATTACAAAGACTCAGAACTTCCATTCAACAGCGTGCTCAGGCGTGCATTAACCAAGCAGGTCGTCAGTTCGAGCACTTATTTCGCTATAAAATACTTGTCTGGGCATTTTCATTCCCAGTCACCGACAATCCTAGTCAGTCGAACCTTGTCAAACAAAAGAGCCCTTTTCAGGCCGCTATAACGTCCAAAGACTTAAAATAAGTACCTGAGATGATGATGATATTATTAGCAATAATAATGACGATGAATTTTAATGATAATGAAAGTAATACGTTCCTTTTTGTTGCTTTCTGCACCTAGGTATAAAAATTTGTAACTAATGTTAAAACTATCTTGCTAAACTCTATAATTAATTAAAACAGTTAAAATGTTCTGGGTTGTTTTGCTGTGTGGTCCATGGCTTAAATAGCTTTCATCAACTACTTAGGTTGGCATCATTAGTAGACGATGAACAACACCTGCCTGCGGAATCCCCCCTCCCTTTCACTCCCTCCTCTCCACTTCCGCCACACACATGATATCGATCGGCTGAATACTGTCGTCTTCTAGCAGTCAGTCGTCCACTGATGATGCCAACCGAAGTAGTTGGTGAAAGCTATGATAGCAATTTAAGCCATGGATCACGACAAAACAGCCCGGAAGATTTTAAATGTTTTAATTATGACACAAGCCGTGAAAGCCTAAGAAGCATTATATTACTTTACACTTTCCTCGTTGTCTTAGATCACTTTATAACTCCTATTCCCTGCTTTATAAAGTCTATCTAGGTCGCGTTAAAACCGTTATGTTCTTGTAGTTTACCAACAATAAAGAAACACCATAAAACAATAAAAAATAAAATTCAAAATAAAGATTAAATCAAACAAAAAGAAAGTGATGTAAAATTAAAAACCTATACATAAAATTTAACGTAATCATATTTTAAATCATTACAGTTTATTAATATTAAAAAACATAAGTAAATGACATTGCACAGATGGCGCAAACTGCCCTTTCATCAAACAGTTACACCACTACGGATGTGCTATTTCATACTGAGCTACATGATAGGTTGAAATTAAGCGCTATCAACATATATATATCACATATTTGTGTGTGAACTTTCGTTGGCGTCAATTGGTTTCTACATTAATGGACGATACCTATATCTGCCGCAGTATTAATCCTCTCTAAGTGTATAACTGAAATATGCATATTGCAGTATTTGCGTATCATAGGGACCGATGTTTTCATATTGGACAATAAATAGCAATTCGTGTAAAACTAAAAAAATAAGCGGGAGTCTGAACTAGACCTTGATAGAGACCGGACGTGTTTCTGTGCTGTTCCGAGAGCACCAGTGTGGTTGTGAATTCTCCGCTATCTCAGTAACGTAACAAGAAAGGGGTAAGCATAGAGGAAGTATTGAAAGAGCTGAAGTACGAAGTAAATACCGTGTTAATATCTGTAGAAAGAGCAGAAGAACGAGCTACGGGCACTGGAGGTTCGATGTGCGCTATTGGATGCGAAACTTTATTATTCAGAAAACCAGTCCGGAGGAATAACATTGTCATCTACGGGCTACGAAAGAAAAACAGCAATACCGAAGAGAGAGAGAGTGCTGCGAGTGGGAAATGATCTAAGGCCTGGAGATATTGAGCGAGTTCATCGAGTTAGTCAGGCTAACCGAAGTCCAACAGTATATAAGCCTCTATCTTGCAAATGGGAACAGTTATTCTAATTAGGGAGAATTTCAGCGACAAAGTCCATTAAGAACGCGAGTCCCTCCATCGGCACATGGTTAACGCCAGGAAGCAGGGGTATCATGGAGTTATGAAGTTCGAGTCCGAGGTAGGGCTGAGTTAAAAGAGATTGACAGAAAAGTGGCAGAGATCGAACAACCGGCGGAAGCTTCTACTATTAGACAGCATTGAACCGAGTTAACAACATGAACACGCAGCAGGTGCAGGCAGATTGCAGATCACAGGAGGAGGAAACAGAGGGGGAGGAGAAAGTCAACACAAGAAAGGACCAAGCAACCTCGGGAGGAAAACAAAGGAGGACATCCGAGGGAAATCAAGTTTGAGGAGTCGTGAAGAAACAACATCAATAGAGGTCCTGTCCCGAGGATCTACCCTAACACACCTGCCAACAATACCAGGCCGCAAAGAATAGGGGACATAGGTAAGAGAGCAATAAGAAAATAGGAAGGAAGCCTAGATGTCAGTAGGATTCTGGAATGTGTAAGGCTTGGAAGGAAAGCTGGCCAACGATATTTTCTGAATTCATTAAAGACTTGGATATATTAGAATTAGCATAGACTTGACTGAAAATTAATGAATTTGTGGACATTTGTTGGTTACGCTGGTGTGTTTGCTGATTCAAGAGTGAAAGGTAGAAGGGGAAGTATCCAGGGGGTTGCTACCTACTATAAGAATATCCACAAGCAGCTTGTAGAGAAAATGCAGTGTAATGTTTAAAGGAGCAACAAGTACATATTGTAACATTGGCAATATTCTCCTTTGAAAAAAGCAGATACAGCTTTTAGGACACCAAGCAGGAGCAGCAAGGACCCAGTCCTCATGTAAGGAATAAAGAAGTTTTATTGTTTTGTGATGCCTTCGAGTTAGAAATAATTAATAATGGGAAATACAGGTAAATCAGGGCACTTCGCTTTTTGTACATGCTAATAGGGGTAGTGTAATGGACTACGTACTATGATAGCAAGATATATCATCACTTATTAAAAGTTTTTAAGAGGAAAAGCAGGGTGAACTCATACAATTTCCCGCTGCTATTGACATTAATTTGAACAATACTATGAGCTTCCAACCGAGGAAAATATAACTGACACCTATGTTTCAGTAGTATCTATTCAATGTAGATAATATACACAAGGGCGCTGACTGTATAAAGAAATTAACACATATTATACTGCGCGTATGCTAATTCGGAGGAAAGATAAAACAAGCAGCCTAAATTTCACGGCTGGTACAATGATTAATGTAAAAAAGCGAAAAAAGCAGCAGAATACCGCACTTCCTAAACACCGAAAGGAGCGTGGTGAGGAACAGAATTTCTTATGCGAATCTAAGAAAGAAGTACAAAGAAATACTAACGCACAGCAAAGCTGCATGACAAGACACAAGAGCAGCAGAGGTATGACAGGAAATTATTAGGCAAAACCAAAGCCGAAGGCTAACGCAAAGAAATGTTTCAGCTGGGGAATGGATTAAACACTTTAAAGCAATTTTCGAAAGAGAACTCGAAACTAGTGCAAGTGTTACGTACACTAAGGGGATAGATTCACCATGTGTGCCAATGTTAGAGACTAAATTAACCGATCAGAGATCGTTCAAACGATAAAAGGTTTAAAAAGGGGGGAGAAGGCTGCTGGTATAGAAGGCTTGTCAGCTGAGTTCTTTGAGAATATTTTACAAATTGGGATATTGGTAGATCTGTATAGAATAAACTTTCATAAATTATTTGAAGGAAAACAGCCATTATCCGACCACTGCACAAGGGCAAAGACAGTAATATTGTTGTTTATTTACGGGCGCTCTTTAACATCTCAGGTCATCAGTGTCACATTCAATTCAGGGCGTGAAACGGCTGATAAATTTTGCTCAAAGGCTTTTCTTTCAGGTTTGAGGTTCTTTTACATGCCGTAAATCTAAGACATGGGACCCACGGCTTTACTTCCCTTTTGGTTTGAGCCCGCGAATTTAGGTTAGGAATCGAGTATGATTATTACTGCATCAGCAGTACCGATAGGCAGTAATAATACCCCAGGAAAATACAGAGAGATCTCATTGTTGTCTGTGTTTGGAAAATTTACAGCAGAGTTTTATGCGAAGGAATTAAATTTTGGGTTAAGGTATATAATAAAGTATTTAAATTTCAGGCTGGTTTTAAGGAGGAATTTTCAACCGTTGGCAATATCTTGGAAGCACGTTTGACCGAATTTTTATGCCTGTAAAAAGTTTGCCCCCCCCCCCAAGTTTATTATGCATTTCTTTTAAAAATGGTGTAATTATTGATTTTTAATAATTAACTATTCCAACTATATTACTTGCAATTTGCCCGATTCCCTTAAATTAATAAGAAACATCAAAATGTGTTATATTTTCTTCTATTTTCATGTTTGAATGTAACTCCTTTTACCATTTTTCTTAGACGCTACTGAAGAACAACTTTGATAAATAAGAAGTTGTTCCGTTCCACATAAGTATGCAGATGTACATATATCTTATTTATAAGGGATTACTTCGTCCTTTTGAATTCTATATTACAGTTTTCCAAGAACTATTGAATTGTTCTATATTTACCTGGAGGTGAGTATGTCACTGCTAGCAGCCTTTGAACTCTCTTCATTTCTTGAGCTCGAGGAAGAACCACTACTCCAACTGTTACGGGAACTAACACCACTGTCCGTGCTGCTTGAGCTACTGCTCCGATTATCATCACGAGATCTACAACAAATAAAACATATAACTTCAAATTGAGGTGTTAGCAGACTGGGGTAAAGTATTGCACTTTACTATAGCGGCACAGTTGATATTTATTTATAAATTGCATTTTATTCCTTAATCTTACGTAACAACTAAGAAGAAATGTATTAAACAATTGTTCCAAAGTTAGCAATAAAACATATCTATCAATTGAATTTTAATATTGAAAATATTATTTTCTGGAAACCCGAGCGTTAGCCATGTTTGTTGTTGAGGGTGTATTTACAACTGCTGCTATCAGATGGTGCACATTTAAATTATTATTATTATTATTATTATTATTATTATTATTATTATTATTATTATTATTATTATTATTATTATTATTATTATTATTATTATTCAATAAAGAGGGATGTGATGTGTTTATCACTGGGTACTATACTATTTAGATTATGTCCTGTTTATTATGTAATATACATGTTTATATATTATATATAAACAGCAATTGCACTTAATTACAAAAGTACTTGCTTATAACTACACAGTAAACTAACTAATTTGATTGTGTATGTATATCAATTGGAGTTAATTAAAGTAGGGTAGTAAACCCAAGTTCCCAGATGCCCCCCCATAATAAGGAAATAATAATATTTAAAATATAAGAACAGTATATCTATGGAAAAGAAATACAATAAAACATTACGAAGAAGAAACAACGAGTTTGGGAAAAGGCCGTCCCTGCGGTGGTAGAAAAAAGCGTGGTGTGTAACACCTTTCCTTGAGCTACTACACTAAATCCAATAAAATGCAAAATATTTACAAATTTGAAATAATATGGAGCCTGGGAAATAGCTCAGAGCCAAAGGGATGGAAAAAGAAGGCTACAAGTGGAAACCAAACAAATTAATTTAAATTATAGAATTAGGATTTCTGAACTCTACTAGAATATTGACTCCATTTTCCGGACATTTTATCCATGGCTGCTATAAACATCTTCAGTGACAGGGTTGAAATATTCTCAGCGTCGACTAATACGGAGCCAATAGGTTTTTATTAACGTAATAGATTTGCCAGCTGTAGTACATTGGGGCTCTTTGAGCTACAATATTGACATAAAATATAGTGTTTTGGGGTACATGTTTAAGGGATGGTTTATTAGTTCGTTTTTAAATAACCCATACAGCTGCAGTTGTATACTGCTGTGGAGAACAGTCATTTGTTCTATAATAATAGTTATATAAAATTATTTTCTATTGCGCTATATTTGCTAATGTATATTTGTTTGTTACTTAGTTTGTGTCTTAATGCATTTGGTTAATTTTAAATTCTGAGGCACACAACCCATTTTTTTCTAAGATAATAACCACTATTAAGAATGTTACATTTTACATTTACCAATATTGCAAAACCCGTTATAGCTCGTTGATTAAGAAACTGGATCGTATTCGACTTTTAACGAAAAACACATAGACCATTGGCACCATAACTATAGTCAAACATCCAATTGAGTTCTCTAGTAAGACCATCTGCTACTCCCTTTCCATCAACCATAAGCAGAAAGGTTCCAAAACCTCGCGAGAGGTTTTATATTCCGATAAGGCCAAGGGCATAAGGCCTACCCCAACTAATAACCACATGAATATAGCTATTTATAACAGTTTGTATTATATAAGTGTACATAGTTGCATGAACATTTCTTTAGACAAATGTGTGCATACATGCAAAGAAGTTAAAAACGATAATAGTAAATAACTAAAATAGCAACAACCCCATCACCCCACAAGGCATGGCTATTGCCCTTGGCAAACCAACTAGTAACGCCCTGTTGTGTATTCACCCACCTACGCAAATACTACAGGATATGCAGCATCATTGTTACTCCGATCAACTCTAATGCAACAATGTTTTAAAACAAATACTGATATCACAGGTCAACGTGAATTTTCCTTTTTCTTCTCCTTCTTTTGACACTCGTTTTATATTTACTTTTCTCACTTAAATCCAAAAATACCCTTATTTTGTGCTATAATGTACCACATTATTTTAGTATTAACAATTAATAAGGTATTAAAATTACAAAATATTTCCAATGAGAAACAAAACTAATTTCTTAGAAACAAACAATCACTCTTAAGCTGGTTCATTTTGCATCACTTCTTATTACAGACGAAAATATATCATGAGATGGCAACACTTTCTACTATTGTAATAACAATCATTAGATGTAAGTTAAATGAACAGTGCTGAGCAAGATATAATTCTAATGCTTGTCTAGAAGAGCATTTACGGGCATTATTTCGTATATTTCAGTTTATTCGTTGTGTCATAACTATGCTGATGACGCAATGTTTGAGTAATCCAAATATATTTAGTTGTATTTGTGCCCTATTATGATCGCAACATAGAGACAAAACATAATTTGAAGGACATTTTCAGGAAATACTTAGTAGACCTTGACACAATTATGTACCTCCCTTATAAATTCAAATGGTTAATGAATCAAGCTACAGAGATATTGATTTTAGTACCTAACGAACAAATTTTCTGAGCTCTCAGAAATAGAAGGCAAATAAATAATATTTTAGACCGCAGATAAAGGAATTAACTAATAATATAGGATATAAAGAACGCATGTTTACTCCTGAAAGGGAAACTTGAATTGCCTTAAAAGAGCTAATGCATAAGTTATTGGCAAATAAGAAAGCTCCAAACTACGTGCAACATGTAAATAACATGCTAAACTTATGCGATATGATATGTATCCAGGACTGTGTTTTCAAATGCTTATAAGGATAAATTACTATTACTGATGAGTCTTGTGGTTCAGATAAGTTGACAAAACACTTGTCTTTTGCCATTGGAAGTCCATGGTATCCTGGAATATCTCAACAGTAATTATCCAGCTTTCTATGGAATTAGAAAATAACAGTTTCCCATATCTATTATAGACGCTTTGATTAAGAAACTCCACTGACAATTTTGTACATCCTCAGCATATCCCAAACCCACACATATCGATATATATTTTGATGCCACATCACATCAGCCATCGAACACTAAAAGAACCTGATTGGAGTTGCCCAGCTTATCAATGTTTAACAAAAGATGTTAAATACATAAAATGTACTTGAAGCTAATGGGGTTCCCATCGCTGTAGACGTTCTCCATTAGCAAAAACAGACTGGTACAATTAGTTATGTTCAAGGAGTTACCAATAATATAGCAAAATATAGCACCCCCCCCCCCCAGACGCTGTTTAACATCTCAGGTCATGAGCGTCCCATTCAATTCAGGGCGTCAAACCGTCGACAAATTTTGCTCAGAGGTCTCTTCTTTCAGGCTTGAGGTTCTTTTTCGTGCCGTAAATGTACGATACGGGACCCACGGCTTTTCTTCCCTTTTGAAGGAAACCATACTTAGGTTTTTTAATCCCGAAAAAAGCCATCGTAGCCGGGTTTGAACCCGCGATCTTGGGTTTAGAAGGCAAGTATGGTTACCACTACACCATCAGGATCGACAGCAAAAGTTCTGGGCTAACTTACATCAGCACGATTCTTTCTATGTCTTGTCAAAAAACGACCATAACTCCTCTTAAACCATGGTGTTTATAAGTTAACATGTGGCTGTAGTAAAGATACCTTGATACATATATTGATTTTTTTTTGATTGATTTATTTATGGACGCTCTTTAACAGCTCAGGTCATCAGCGTCCCATTCAACTCAGGGCGTGAAACGGCCGACAAATTTTGCTCAGAGACCTCTCTTTCAAGCTTGAGGTTCTTTATCGTGCCATAAATGTACGACACGGGACCCACGGTTTTACTTCCCTCCCGAAGGAAGCCATACTTAGGATTTTTACGCCCCGAAAAAATCCATCGATCCTGGCCGGGTTCGAACCCGCGATCTTGGGTTTAGGAGGCAAGTATGGTAACCACTACACCACCAGGACCGACCTTTGATACATAGGTCAAATTGGCAGAATCGTTCTTATATGTCGAAAAGAACATGTAAAGAGCTTTAAACTAAATCAACTACGCAAATCACAAAGGCAGAACATGACATAGTTAACAAACACCATATTCACTGACAACATAAAAGTTTAGCATCTATTCACTATTTTAATCGGAGAACAATAAGAGTAAGATTTAAATATTAAAAAAATTGATAAGCGAAAATAACGGCAAACATATGCACTCCAGATGGAAGACGCTGCTTTGATCGACCACACAGCTGTCAATGAGAAAGCTTCGGTCATTCAGATATATATATACATACAAGATAGCATGGAGTTAGTGTATATAACAGTTGTAAATAGACTGAAGGTATTTTTTGTGTTTTTATTGCTTAGGTTTAAGGAAAAAATACAGATTTAAATTACCTTGCAACTCCGCCCATTACATTTAGTTATATAAAAAGAAAAATGCTACCGAAGAAGGGAAACAAAATTACAAATGTAAACTAATTTCGCAAGACTCTGCCGACATTATGAATGAATTTATACTGTTGTTGGCATAATGTTGTTTATAACTTACCCGTGCAGATAGCACCAGGGGGTATTCATCTGTTTGTACGGGTAAGTGATAGAATCGCCCTGGTGTACTAGTCACACCTGCTTTCACAAACGGCAGCGGAGGGCAGCGCAGAAAATAGAGTCCAATTCTAGTCATCTAATGTAGGCGAATAATTACCATGTTGTTTATATCGGCCTGGTGACTCGGTTGGTCAGAGCGTCGTGCTACTAACGGGAATGTAGTGTGTTCGATTTCCCCAGCGACCAACTTTTATTTTAATCTTCATTATTAAGGAAATTAGGGAAAAACATTTGGAACAGCATCACATATCAAGATGGTTTTAGAGTATTGAATGATTTAACAAATAAAATATCGTTTAAAACTACAGAAGTGTATATAAACAATAAATGTCAAGTATGAAAGAAAATTCAACTATCAGAAATCGTAATATTCCCCTAAAAGATATCAGAGAATCCGAGAAAGGGAATATATATAATCTGCAGAATTTAAATTGAATTGCTAATGTAAAATAGAAATAAATAAAAATTTATCTGGAATATTATGTGCTAATATAGAATCAAGTTATAGAATATAAGCATTGCGGAATAAAATTAAATTTAAAATATCTTCATTATATCTACACTTTCCTTACTGTAATAAATGTTACCTTATTTATGGAGTACATGACATAAGTTACAATTTTACTTTTCTGTCATGTAAGTTGCAAATTTAGTTTAGGTTAGGCTAGGTAAGGTTAGCTGAGCTCAGATTAGGTCAGGTTTAAAAATAAAATGCAAAAGCTATACTGTTAAAGCAAAGATTGCAAATTTGGGTTAAATTGTTGTTGATTTGGTTTATTTAGGGGCGCTCTGTAACATCTCAGGTCATAAGCGTTCCATTCGATTCAAGGGGTGAAACGACCTATAAATTTTGCTCAGATGCCTCTTCCTTCAGGCTTTAGGTTCTTTTAGATGACGGAAATCTACGAAATGGGACCCACGGCTTACAAGCCATACTTAGGATTTTTACTCCCGAAAAAATCCATCGAACCTGACCGGGATTGAACCCGCGATCTTGGGTTTAGGAAGTAATTATGGTTATCACTACAACACCAGGACCGACTGGTTAGGTTACATTTAACAATTTGCAAAACTTGTGCTGTTAATGTGTATGCCTTTCCTGTATCAGTTAGTTCCTTTATGTTTTACTTTGCTACATTACAATTTTCCATTTAATTTCGCTATATACTGAATATCATTAACTACTAACAAGAATTCTAAATTGTTTCTGTGCGTTATGATAGTTATATCCGCAGTCATTTCTTGAATTGGATTTGGTCTACTCCGCTGCCCTCTGCTGCCTTTTGTGAAAGGAGGCTTGATTGGTGCAATCTGTAAGGGTATATATTCTCCTCTGCCGTGAGGTTACTTGTGATCAGACTCTTCTCCATTGCCGGGCCTATTAGCGTGCATTTTCTGTCTTTAACTGTGTCCCGCCTCAAGAAAATTGTATAGTGAGGAGTGTTCTATAGGTGCTACAAAGAATGTTTAATGTAGATGGCATCTGTCACTGGACTTATCGCTAAATGTGTTTCATTAGTGGCTAACCCTACATTATTGATCCAGACCCAGCTGATATTTACATTTTATTTGTTTATTTTAATTTATTTATTATTCATTTTTATTTACTTTTTAAATCTAAAATTTGAGAAATATTTTGTTTAATTGGATAGCTGTGTTAACTTTCGGAATAGACATTGGTTATCTTTTATATTCAGATTTATTTGTATTTGCAATTTTATAGGAATGTATATTATTTTAATATGTAAAATTATTACAGTTTTAAATTATTAGAACATCAAGAAGTACCAGTTGTTGTTGTGGCTACTACATTGGCCTTTCCATGACTCCATTCTGGGAGCTTTCTCATTTTAGTATGTTTCCAAATATCTTTATTTGTTAAAACTGCACGACGCAAGCGGGGGAGCGTCTATGAAATAACCTGGAAAGTTAACGCAGCAATATTAATTATTGTCGTGGTTGAAGCGGTTGATAGTTAAAGTTTACTTTTCTCTTGTTGAACTACATCACGATCTGGAAAGAAAAGAAGAGAAAATTTGTTTGTTATGTCTTTTTGGGGGGGGGGGGATAATAGTACCGCACCATCAATTTCGATCAGGTGCCCTCAGAATCGGAAGAAACAAAACGATCCTAATGTGGGATCAGTTCAGATTAATAATCACCGCAACAAACCTACAACAGACCAACTAGATTCCACATAAAAAGTAGCACAAAAAGTCATGATACAATAGATAGAGCTCCAAATGACAAATGTGCCATTAACTTGAATAAAAATGTCATACAAAGGACATGGAACCATTTCGCCGTTACTCATATTATACACAACAGATTAATATTAATAGTTCAATAACATGTACCGAATGCATAAGCCAAAACCCGACGAACCTGAACATCTTCCAGCCAACAATTCTTGTTTATTTGCTGAGAACTCATCTGATGAATTTTAGGCGTCTTAAGAATTTTGCTTTCCTCTTAGGTGATTAGAATTTCCATTTTCTACTTAGCCTTTAGCGGGGGCGTCCTTCGCATTCAATTTGCCTTGGCCCAAATGCGGTGTCTTTTGCAGATATAATCCAAGTCGTGGGCTTACTGTTTGATAGAAAAATGTATTGGTTATCATATGGATTAATTAAGGACCCTATGTAATCATTCTCTGTGTATTTACATGTCCTAGTAGCACATTCTGGGGCACACCGGGAGCTGCTAATGAGCCTGTATTGCCAATTAATCCGGCCAAACCTTGACTGTGGAATTTAGTATACTGATCAGCGCGACCTCCAGTCCTGCGTCGCCTTAACTTCATTCGTCATCGGGGTATCCATCTCGCCATTGACGGCTTCCCTAATGGACAATTGCAAGCCAGCGAGCGGGGTTGGCTGAATCTTCCCTTTCTTTTAGACGGATTATTTCACGTTACGTACGTATCAAATGCATCCTATCAGTGAGCTCCTTGTCACCTATTGACGTCACGGTCCCTGTGATAGCTCGCTGACTCCAAAGCCTTCCCGAAATCGATATCAGAAGCTCTTGAACACTTCGGACGTGCACCAAACTGCTATTAGCGTTACCAGAGAAACCCTTTTCGTTTTCTGGCTGTTTGCGAAGGCTCTAATTCATCTTGGGCTGACTTCGGTCAAAAATCTACGACTATTATCTGTTGTTCGCTAGAATTAACAATATAGTTTCCTTCTCTTGGGGGATGTTGTTTTTTCTATACAATCTAACTCATATTACTGGCGGCTTGGGGTATGCCTTCGTATTTTAATTATATATATATATATATATATATATATATATATATATATATAATATATATTAATTATATGTATATTTGGTTTTGGTCTTGGCCTTACGAGAAAACATTTTGATAGAACTTGTGTCTTTTATAGAACACGTTTATCTGAAGAACATCTTGAAGACCGTAATTTTCTGCGATTGCTTAAGCCTCCCTTCGAGCCGATATTCTTCGGAATAACGAGAACGCAGATGTAGCGAAAGTATCTATTTTTAGCTCCCCCCTCAAACCTGCATCTTATTTCCTAGAAAATGTTAGTGTCTCTTATGAGGGGTCGTTCTCTTGCATTGACACGAAGAATTGTCCTGCGCTCTGAGAGAATAAACTTCGGGAGAGCAAATCTCTTCCTTTGCTTAGTGTATCTCAATCGTCGACAAGAGATAGCGTTTTGAGGTTTGGACATCGCAGATTTGGCCACCGTCTATTTTAAAGGGCGAGTGCTACGTTTTATTGATTATTGTAATGTGTGAAACAATGTATAATCTTTGTTTAGCATGTTTCACTATTTTCTACCTTTAATTACTTTTAAGGCCATTGCTGATTTCAGATTTTTACCGATGATAGCTTAAGGTCTAAGCTTTTACTACACTTTTTATTCTTTTCCAGCTTCTTGTTCACGTTTGTTCGTGGACAATTTACTGAAGTTTCCCTGTTTTTTTTTTTTTTTTTTCAGACGAGGAAAGCTTAGTACCTCTATTTAAATCTTGTCCAGCCTTGTTTCATATTCCTTGCCGTATTTAATCAATTCCGGCACTAATGAACAGCGTAATCGATATCCTTAAACCACATTCCATGCATTCTGAATCCAATTGAACACATCTAGACATTTGTGGTTCAGGAGCAGGAGGAAGAGAGAAAACAAAGATCAATGGGTTCTTTAAGCTTATATGATGGAGATATGGTAACGTTAGCTCTGTTGCCCAGGCTTCTATTTTTCCTTGTAGGAAATATGAAGGAACAACTGCGCGAGCATACTGTTGTTGGAGGCGATTTCTATAAGGAGAACTCATTCCTTCAGCCCATTTATCTTTTCACGTATCCTGATGCATAGGTTCTGCTTTTATTTGTTCATCATTCCTGTATGAAAATGTTTTATGCATCCTTAACGATATCAGTGCAAGACAAGTTCACCAAGTTGTAACGTTTGTGAAGCTCTTCATATTGTATGACATCATGCAAAAGAGTGCAGTGCTGAGTTTGCGCTGGCGTGGGAAAAGCTTACTATAGTAACGTAGACGTAGACAACAGCATTGCAGCATTAACACTCTTAAGTGTTCAGGTAACTAGTTAAGTATAACAGTGCCTTTTTCCTTTTTCCTTCTTTTTTGTGGGAAGAGCTACAATGTGAAGTAACTGCAAAGGGCTTGGTGTGTGATAAAGGACTTCAGCATGATAAGAAATAGTTTACGAAATTACTCTTTGTGCCGCAAAATGAGCATGACAAATATCAGGGTGAGAAACGTTAAATATTTGTAACGATTTTAAGGGAAATTTTTGATCATGACTTCTTCTTTTTCTGAAGTTTTGATCGATCATCAGGACTACATCTTCTGTTCATCTGAGTTGTACAATAGCTCTTCATTTAGCAAGAAACTGCGGCAGTTTACTGAAGGAAATTTTGCAAAAGAAAGTTTTATTTTGATGGGCGTCGAGGGACTAATTTGAAATATTAAGTTTGTCTTCTTAACAAATATACGGTTATTCAGGAATATGCGCAGATATCAGGAGGAACTGAGCTATACGGAATGTATTTGTCTAATTTCTTCCTGGGCGTTCCAAAATTTTTCTGACAATGCACAAGGAGCAGTTAAGTAAAGGTATTTGTGTATATATAATTAGGATAGTCATTTTTTCAATGACACAAATAGTGATAACGTATACATATGTACATGTGGAATGAAGCAGAAGGAGGCAGAAGTTCCCAGTATATTGCATCGTGTGCTGTGAAACACTCAAACGAAAATGCTCAAAAATGTAAAATTATAACTGCATTTTCTGATTCGGGCACTGGACAGAACAAGAATTGCAATGTCTGTGTTTCCATATTATTTATTGCATGACCCAGATATGAAAATGGAAGTAATAAACTACAAGTTCATGATTCCTAGTCACAGCTCGATGCAGACTTCGGTTTAATTGAATTAGCTAGTAAGAAACAATACATTTTCTATGCTGATAATTGGACAGATTGTAAGAACAAGTAGAAAGAAGACTGCTTTTGTTGTGCATGTAATGAAGAAGAAAGATTTTTTTTTTTTCCACGTAGGAACTTTAAACCATGTAGTGGTTAGACAAAGAACCATTGATGGGCGTTAGTTGCAGTGGTTGAAAGTGATATGCATGAAGTTTGAGAAATCAAAACCATTTACCATGGAGTTCAAAGGGAATTTCAGCCTCAATGGTGAATTGCATAAAAATTATCTCTGTAAACGCCAAAGATTGCCATCAGTTAAACAGAAGTCTCTTTACAAGACCAGGCATTTTGTGACAGCGACCAAGAACAAGGACATGATAGATCTTTTTCCTTATATTCGTCCTTTGTATCATTCATATTTCAAAACTTACCAATATGTTCTTCTACACGTCTGTCGATGGACTCATAAGACCAGGTTTCTGACTTGGAAAATTTTTAATTTTTTGTTAATGTACTACAAATTTGACTGCTGTAAATTAAATAATATGGATGAGCTGAATAAATTAAATGCGCAAAATAAGTCATTCCATGTTTTTCTTTAATTGTTGTAATTTTGTCATTATCTACATAAAATACATTATTCCGCAGTTTTGAATAGAATAACTTTCAATATATATAGCAATAAAGTATATTGATGTATTCCTTCATTTTCTGTGTCAATTTTCAAGAACTTGTATTTATCTGTAAATTTCCCTGGATGGAGTTGCACCGCTTGTGCACCGAATACCTCAAATATTAGAATTACTTTTACTAAAGAACACTGTTACGGAATTAGGAATTTTAAAGCTGTTGAAGGAACAATTGAAGTCGGATTAAACACTTTCCGTGACAACACATGGAATACCCACTCTAGTTGGAGTCAATGTTCCGCTAAATGGCCATATGTTATACTCACATATTTGCGTGATATCAGAATACCACTAATATTATGTTTACAGTTTTCTGATTTTTGGTTCTCAAGAAAGTACAACAAATATTCTTTAATTATTGTGAAATACTTTTTGCGGTTGCCATCCACGCATATAAGAGAGTTGATTAAACTTAAAATATCGATATCATGAGAATTAAAATGTTTGAAAATACATTATTTTTAAAAATTTTGTTTTTGAGTTTATTTCCACACATCTTGAAGTTCTCAGTTACGAATAAGGAAAGCGTTTCCATCAGAATATTTCTATAATGGCAAAAAATTACAATGCAATTGAAATTCCATCTATTATTGATGGAAATTAAGAGAAAAGTCCAAAATACATAATGTTATCATTCCCACCTTTTTGGTTACATCTAAATCTGTTGTTTAATGTTATTTGAATACTGGAGAGGTTGCTTAGTGTGACTGAAATATATAATTCTTTTAAACTTCAAATGTGCCTGAGGGAAAAAACACCAGGAAGCATATTCTAATTTTGCATAAAAGTCTTCCTTATGTAATATAGTATTATCAGAAACTCGTGTCAGTATTAAAATTTCTCTTCGTCTAAAATATAATATGCAATGTCTGTTACGCAATTCATGAAAGAGTGCAACAATATACTCAATGATCTATATTTTGTGTTCTTGATACACATATCATTTAATTCCTCAGTCCACTTCTGGAAGTTGCCCTGCCTCTTGCTTCCCCTCTTTTACCGTCTTCCCTCAGCTACCCCTTTATTAATACCCTTTTTCTCCCCAGCTTCGACTAATTGCTTCTCAGTAAGCGTGCCATTTTACCTTTTAATTCCTATCGAAAGATTTGATTCCTAGATTGTTTTATCATTAATCTCCGGTTTCCTCTTTTCTTACAGGCAGACATGGGACTTTTTGTTAAAAATCGACTTTCCTGTCAGATGATCTCGTACATAAAAATAATTTATTTTAATGGGCCTACTATTAGTGACCAGTGGTGACATTAGTCCTTAATCTTGTCCCATAGCACTGTGATCAACAGAATTTCTGAAATGTACGAAAACGTGGAAGGTCACTTTTCAGAAAAACTTCTCTAAACGTAATATTCTTTAGCTTAACTCATTATTCATTAGTCCTTATTCTTTAATCGCTATTTTATTCTGATGAAAATTTAGACACAAAGAATACAGCTGAAGAGATAAGGGATATAGGTTCAGATTTCAACATCACACAGGAATTCCAGAACTTAGTGTCTATGAAAGATTGAGTACGCTTGTGGTAAAGATATTTTTGAAGTAGCATAAAAATGCAAAATTAAAAACCAAGTAAGAATGACCATGCACTAGTATTCAGTTAACAGTGAAAGGGATAAAGTAACGCAGATGGTGTGATTTCAAGAAAAACGTAAACGGGCTCTATCACATCTAGTAAAATATTAATAAGTGAAACAAAAGTGTCAGTAAAGGTACATATTATACACTGCTCCCATAATAGCGACCAAAAAGTTTAGCTTCGACTGATAAATGTACTTAATATGGGAACAGTATAAGTGGCAATGGAATATTGAATACACGGAGTGGTTTTTTTTTTTTTGATTGGTTTATTTAAGGACGCTCTTTAACATCTCAGGTCATCAGCGTCCCTTTCTATTCCGGGCGTGAAACGGCCGACAAATTTTGCTCAGAGGCTTCTTCTTTCAGGCTTGAGGTTCTTTATCGTGCCGTAAATGTACGACACGGGGCCCACGGCTTTACTTCCCTTCCGAAGGAAGCCATACTTAGACTTTTTACGCCCGAAAAAATGAACGGAGTGAAGATAGAACTATCGGGTATGCTGCTACAAAAGAACGCAATACAGAGTAATTCCTAAATATAGCTTTTCTTTTTTTGTTTCATGCACAGTGTGAAAAATTAAATAACATTGAAGTAACCAAAAGTTTATCCTAATTACTTCATTTGAATTCTAACTTGAAAACTCTTTGAACCATCTCGCTTGCCGTTTGCTCCATTCCCAACTATGGTTACAGGAGAAAATATGTGCCAGTCCTAACATTCCAAGTGTTAGAATTGTTAAAATCCCTGTAGACCAGAGGATGAGGTATGGATGGAGGCGGAGGAGATACTTGCGGTATTTCAGCCTTGGTCAAAACTGACCCTTGGTGACTGCGACCCCACCCTCCAACGGGAGCACCTTCGGGCGGAAGGATTGAGGTAAGGAAGACATCAGGCGGCCAGGATCTACGGGCGGTGAATGGACGGACGCAGAGGGTTCTTAAATGTTTCCAGATAGAATATCCCCACGCCGGTGTAGGCACCCTCCCGAGTTTTTCGAGACCCTCAGAAGGTCCGCTTCTATCATCACTCGGCTCCAGCCCACCTCGCTCTCACTCTCGAATTGTACAGAACCTACGCAATGAAATGACATGAAAAGAGTGGGAAATTCCTGGAATATAAATATTCATCCCCAGCATTCGCCTAAGTGATCAAGGAAAAACAAAAACAACAAAACCCAAGGCCAGTAGACCGGCCCAAAAGGAGTTTAACCCCGCACTTCCCACATTTAAAGGATACGGTAGATAAGTGCAGGACTCTATCCTGGAGCGCTATTTTCCCAACCTGTAAATTTCTGTTTATCGTCGTACTTCAGTGGACTGGGTGAGGCAAAGAGTTCCCTCTTCTCTATAGTCCCTTGTTGCAGCTATGTCGTTCCTCTAATTCAACCACTTACCCTGATGAGGGAGAACTCCAGCTGGACAGACTAGGGGAGGATACCGTCGTTTCTTCTCTTCGCAGAAGAGAATCAGTAGAAGAATCTCTGCGCGGTCCATGTTCTTTGTAGTCTCTGAAATAAAAGCATTACTAATTAATATAGATCATGGTGTTAAGAGAGATTTGGAAATCGGACAAAAGATACAGTAAATACATAAAAATTGTTCACTAAAAGTGTCCATTCTACTTGCTTTTCTACGATAAGAATGCAGCATCGTTTATGTTGCTCTCGTTAATAGTGACCCACTTTGCTACCTTTCTTTTGAATGTAAAACGCCAATTTTATTCATAAACTCGTAACTATACTTGTTATATTTATATCGCTCAGGCCCCGCATCACTGGAAATTTTCAAGAATATTTTATAGCAAAAACAAAACTGTAAATAGAGATCCAGAATGATGTCAAAGGAAGAGTTCATCAAGGGAGAAGAAATTGTCCGGCAAATGAGAAAACAAATATACATTTTTAAGATTGTCCTTTAATTTACGAGAGATGTTCTAAATGTTCTCGGTCTTGCTTAAAGATGTCGCGAAGATGGTCAAATTAGTACGATAGTTGGGGAGATCATCCTTTAGATATCGTGCTTTTAAGTTTCAGACACGTAAGTGTAGTCACTTGTTTGTAACAATCATGTAAACAAACTAGTGTTAACATTTTCTACAAAATTAATGAAATGAAAATAAGCTATATAAAGCATTTTGTTTTGAATTTTGGCTTAGAAGGGTTTAACTTCACCAGAAATACAAAAGAAATTAGCTTCCACATTAAGGATTATTCCTCTTCGATTTCGACGGTTAAAAATTAATTCAAGATGATCAGAGCTCAAGGCGTCCTAAAACACATTGGGACAAAAATTCACAATCCCGTACTCAATGTTCGCCGATTGAAGGTACGCAAGTTAGTTGACATTGCAAAGACCTCGATAGGCCGTGTCCACTAAATTTTACACGAAGTGTTGGGCATGAGAAACCTTTCCGTTCGATGGGTTCCGCGTTTGTTAACAATGGGCCAAAAACTCATCGCAAAGAACATTTCGCAATAGTGTTTAGACTTGTTTTAACGTAACTCCAGCGAGTTTCTCCGACTTTTCATAACAGTAAATTTTCACTGATTCATCACTAAACACCAGAGAAGGAGCAGTCCAACAGTAGGTGGCAACAGGGGAAAGTGCACCAAAGAAAAACAGTTTCACCTGCAGTAAAAGTCCTGGCTGCGGTTATATCTGGGACTCTCTTGGTATGATGCTCGTAGACTTCCTCCAGAAGGGCAGAACCATTACCGGAGAATATTACGCTTCACTCCTGAACCAAATGAAGTACGCTATTCAGGTTAAACGTCCACACCTTGCGAAAAAGAAAGTTCTCTTTCATCACGACGCCTTCATACACGACTGGGATTGTTGCTGCAAAACCTTCTCTTCCAAGTACTTCCACATCCACCATATTCGCCGGATTTGGCTCCCAAAGACTGCTTTTTGTTCCAAATCTGAAGAAATGGCTGGGTGGACGAATATTCACATCAAATGATGAGGTTGAAACTGAGACAGACGCTTGTTTTTCACAGTTGGAGAAATCTGACTTTACTCAGGGATTAAAAAGTTAGAAAGTCATTGGACTAACGTAATGATTCACATGGTGACTATGTTGAAAAGTTAAAGCTTGTGTTTTCTTTGTCAAGTCGAGAACTTTTAGAGCACTCCCGTATAATGATAGTGATGTCCGAATTGTTGACATTTGAAAGATTATTAAAAATAATTGCAAATACTGCAATCATCAAAATGTTCTCAGATATACAAAATTTAGAATAGAGATCAAGTGCCCCAATATCCGATCTCCGTGGTCCTCGTCTGGAATGGTGGCCAATAGGAAGTAGATAAGCCTTTTAAGCGAAGTACGACGAAGGATTTCCCGTACCTTGAAGGTCAAACAAAAACCCTGAAAACTGGCAGAAAAGGCAAAAGGAATGTCTCTCCAAGTTGGGGTTAGGCAGAGGGCTGTCACCCAGTCATATAAAACAATTTTGCTACATTTCCCAAAAATAAATATAATATTGGATGGATAAATGGACGACACGGTTACTGTGGTAAACCCTGGCATACACGGGAGTAAGGTGAAATATTTGATAATATTATCAAAGCAACTAAATTTAACTGTAAATGGTTACATTGATAATAACGGAAACAAAAAAGAAAGGACGAGAATACACTATTAATTTACGGAGAAGAGAAGCAATAAACAAAGGGAGCAAAATTATGGGTAGCTGCCATTATAAGATAAAATTCGAGAGAAAAAAGGAGATGATATAAAAATAAGAATAATGCTATGTGCTCATGGAATAATTTGGAGTAATGGGCATTCATGCCTGTATCAGCTATGCGTCGCTAAACGAAAGAACGAGTTTTATGAGAACTAGAGAGAAGCAGGAAATGATTTCCCGGATAACTGTTGATAAAATGAATAATTTTAATGAACGTATTGCAAGGAGAACTGTGGTTCTAGGGAAGAAGAAGTAGAAAATGACATATTTTGTAAAGAAGGTGGATATGTCATCATGAACAGTAAATTTAAATCCTTGTAAGAAGCCAAAGTCAATCATACATTACGTCAAAGTAAGTAAACAGTATTCTATTAAAAGACAGTAAGATAAAGTATATAATCACTTTGTTGTTTCTTTTTTTTTTCTTTCTTTTTTTTTTCCTTCCCCCACTTTTTTTTGATTGATTGATTTATTTAAGGACGCTCTTTAACACCTCAGGTCCTCAGCGTCCCATTCAACTCGGGGCGTAAAACGGCCGATAAATTTTGTTCAGAGGAATCTTCCTTCAGGCTTGAGGTTCTTTTACGTAGCGTAAATCTACGACATGGAACCTGTGGCTTTACTTCCCTTTCGAAGGAAACCATACTTAGGTCGGAAAAAAGAAAGGAAAAAAAAAAAACATCAATTGTGGCCACAGGAAGTATGGCTACCCCTAGAGCACCAGGAGCAGTAAGAAAGATGTGAACAATGCAATAATTCCTCGTCAGCACTGCAGCTTGTGATTTTGGATGAAAAATCATTTTAACAGCTGTTTACTTAGAAAATAAAGGGCAAAAAATGTGACATTTACGGCTATGAAATTGTGCAACTTATTTTAGAGGATAAAGTAAAACTATTCGACAAGCAACTACATTTTATTTATTTTTTGTCATTGTGTGTTATTCTGTGTCCAAGGGTAAACTCGACATATGAGTGAAATAATTCAACAAATTAAATAAAAGAGAACAAGTAATGGGACGACAATTGGACCTGGCGGATTTGCGATGAAGTACATGGATCATCTCAGTTTTTAAGACCTTCTGTAAAATGTTCGACCAAGTTCTAGATAGCTAAAGACCAACTTATCATATGAAATTGTTACATTTAAAAAAGAAAGTAGTAGGACACAAATAAATATAGGGGTATTAGTGTCATTACTTCAATTATTTGAATATTCAACAGTATTCTAAAGAATGGGTTGAAAAAACAATGGAAGGAAACATATTGGAGGATCAGGCAGGGTTTATCACTGAATCAGCTTGGGTCACATTTTCAGTATGAGGACCGCCGAGGTCGTTAAGGCGGGAGCGGGAGTCTGGGGTTCGATTCCCCCTGACTGAAGTTTTTTCCAAGTTTTTCTCAGTCCTCAAATCTGGCAAATGCCGGGGCAGGTATCCTAAACTTGGCCTGGAACGGTTGCCCAATTGGGCAGTTTCATGCCATGTATCATCAGTGTCCACCGGCTGTGGTGCCCAGTAGTATAAATACACTACCACTACTTCATTTTCAGTACTAGGCAAATTACATAAAGTTTCAAGCTAAAGACCGGCAAATTCATCTCATATTTGCCGATTCAGAGAATGCTTATGACTCAGTGGCTATAAATAAACTCTTGCCTGTAATGGAAGACATGGTTTATCATTAATCAAGAGAATATACATATTATAAGTGTCCGGTTTTGTTTGGTTTATTTAAGGACACTCTGTAACTTCTCTGGTCAGTAGCGTTCCATTCAATTCAGCGTCAAAAGCGGCCGATAATTTTTTTCTCATAAGCCTCTTCTTTCAGGCTTGAGGTCTTTTCACGTGCCATCAATCTACGACACGAGGTTATCGCGTTTATTTCCCTTCCGAAGGAAGCCATCCTTAGGAGGATTTTTACGTCGTAACAAATTCATTGATTCTGGCAGAATTTGAACGGGTGACTTTAGGCCTACAAGGGAAATATGTTTATCACTAGGTTACCAGAACCGACAATAAAGGTAGGAAAGAGCTATCGATTCCATTTCGAATAACTAAAGGCTATGTTTCCCACTCTGTTTAAATCTACATTCAACAAATATTGAAACAATTGTATTGATTCTATATTGGCATGCGAATATACCTGTTCAGCATGGGGCATTTCATTCTTTATTATTTCTTAATAATTTCTAATTATTAAAGCGAGGAATTAGTGAAAATTGTTTTCAAATGTGTGTGTGTGTGTGTGCGCGCGCGCGTGCGTGCGTGCGTGCGTGCGTGTGTAAATTACCAGCAATAATAAAAGTAGAAAACGATAAAACACTTAGATAAAGTCACACTTGAAATTGCTATAGACAAACAATTTCAAGTGTGTCTTTATCTAAGTGTTTTATCCTTTTCTACTTTTATTATTACTGTTGATTTGTTACATTGTTAATAGTGTTACTTTATTTTTTTTAATGTTATATATATATATTTATATATATATATATAAATTCATGTTTAAATATGCTCTTATTTTTTCTTCTGGCCATTTAAATACCCGCTACTGGTAAATGCCTAGGTGTATATTCACGGGTGTTGTCCCTCATGGGTAACTTGTTAAGACTTGATTCTACATTTATATTTCTCGCAGATATTTGAATATATATATATATATATATATATATATATATATATTTGTAAACTTGCTAACAAGCAAGGAATAGTTTAGCTAGCAATGCCTGCACTGCTATTACCTTTCTTTGTTTTGTAATGAAACAACATGTGGTTTTTAGAATTTTAGATGTTATAAAGCATGAATGTTCTAATTATGTTTATCTAAAGTCCAGAAGTATTTTTTTTTCTTTTTTTAGTGTGACATACACATTTATTTAATTTTCCCAGTGCATATAATAGGTTTAACTTTTAGATTGCAACACCTGATTGTGCTTAAGTGTCGAAGTTGGTAAATGTCTTATGTGCATATTCATACAGAATGGTGCAAATAAACGACCTTCAAAAAAGGTAATGACAACTAGAATTGTGTACATAAGAGAAGGAAGAAAGAAGCTGCACCTGGTATTGATCTCCAGCCTTCTACTTCAGCAGAAGGAGATTGTACACCATATAAAGAAACCCCAGAAAGTACATCAGCCGTTGTGAAGTAACTGTCTGCATTTAGTGAGATGCAGGAAAATACAGACGTAGACAATTTAAATTACTGCTGAGCACGAAAGTTTATACGAAAATACTTTTCAGGGCATGATATGCATATATGTGATGCAAACATGGCAAGATCTTAATGGAAACTATATTATCTCCTTCTGTTGTGGCTAAAATAATATCTGTACGTACAAGGGTGACCAAAAATGCAATTTTTATGAAGTGCATTAAAGGTAAAATCACAGAACATGCATTGCGAAGCCAGTTTAAAATTGTGACTGAATTAGATATAGTAACGTGGCATTGCATTAAAAGTAAATGTTGATAAGGACAATCAAATGATGAAGGAAAGTCAGGTCATCAGTAATTCAAGCACACAAGAGTGGAAGAAAGATAGGGATATTCAGTAAAGTGACCACTGAACAGCAGAACAAGAGTGTATAAGGTACCATATTGGGCAGGCCTGTTTTAAGGCTATAACCACGTATTATTTCCTTTTTTTCTGGCATTTTAAAACTTCAACATTTTGCATTGATTGCACAGTGCAATAATGACCAAAGTTGTGCATCAACTTATTTGAAATTTTCAGCAAACACTTTAAAATATACGGCTAAAAAGTGTCATATTCGTTCTAACCTAGCATTTGTTGCTTTTATACAGCAATTTAAAAGTTTTAAATTATGTTAAAAAGATTAAAAATGATAAAATATAAAACTATTTTTGTTAAAAGTGGATGTCCAGAGTTAATAGATTATGTCCGTTTTTAATTCATAATTAATGAACAGGTTAATATTTAATTTGTCTACCTTTTCCAAAAACCGGAATCATTGTAGCAATTTTTGTAATGTATTAAATTAGTTAAAATATTAAAAATAATGAAAAAATATTTTAAGATAAAAAAAGAAACTGAAAATGCTACAGTGCTTTCTTGAGAGTGTGTAATTAACTTTTTATCACATTTGATCCAAAACTCTAGGAAATTGAAATTTCAGTGAAAGTACAAAATTGTGAGAACACTAAATATGACGATGAATGCTATGGAAGCATTAGAAATAGAAGAGACTAAATTAAATTTGGAAACATCCTAATATGTTGTAGTAGGCGATAAAACACGGAATATAACTCTACCTTAAGGAACCATAAAAGTAGTTGAAATTTTTAAATACTTGGGATCAATTTTTCATGGGCCACGGAGTTGTAAAGCTGATGATGTCACAATATTGCAGGAAAGAGAAGCTATAAAATTCTGACTGTAATCCTGTGGATTAGAAATATAAGTAAATAGACAAAAAAGAGAAAATTGATGGAATTTGTAGAGAGCCAGGATACTCATGTTACAGAAAATAAAAAAAAAATGAAGATGTGAAAGGGTTAAAGAATACACTACAGTTCTTTGTAGAGGAAAAATTGAGACATTGATGTTCAATGGGTGGAGAAAGATGGTCAAAGACCAATGGAACGGTTATCATCAGGGAAATGAAAACGTGACATCCGTAGGCAACATAGAAAAGTAATTCAAATAATGAAGAACTGCCAACTGTAGGAGGAATAAGGGCAGATTCGTGAGAGATGGCGGCTGGGATTTCAGGCTAACAGCTGAAAAGCGGAAAATTTCTTAAATGTTCAGTAAAATTAAGAACAGAAACCAAAAAAATTATGCCTGCTCAAGAGGACATGGATATTTTCAATTCCGGCATAATGAATATTAGAATTCTTACCGCTTTTATTTTATGCACTTACAAGCCAGTATTCCAAATTAAACAAGAATTAGAATCGTTTATTGCAGATCATACCTACAATAAATTTAAATGATGTATACAACATTTCTTCATCACTCATTAAAAAATTACTTAAATCGATGCCCCTCAAATAAACGCGAGTAATGTCCCACGTTAGACCATTGACATAATATTATATGCATATTAATCTATGCATATATGTTTCCCTAATTCTTATTGTTTTAGCTATGTACAGTTACATAACAATCCCAAAATTAGCATTTTGAATATGCTAAATTGCCCTTGTGTTAAAGCTAAAATACAGAACAAACACACATAAGTTTGAATCTCAAACTAGCAACTAAAGAATGCATATTAAATTTAGTTGGGGTTTACCAAACCACTGGTTACTTGTGTCACTATGAGAAAATCAAAATGTTTCAATAGAAGCAAAATATGGGGGGGGGGGGGGGGAGATGAACAGGCTCCGAAAATTTTAATGGTAGGCTTCGACAAGTGTGGCATTCGAAAACAATTTCGGGAAAAAACTACACACCACAATAGTGGAAAACAACCAGAGGGTGGGACAGAGAAATAATAATGCTAGAACACGAACCGGAGGCTGTCTTTACTAGCAGAAGTTAATAATCAGGAAAAAGGTGAAGAGAATATGACATGAGACCGCTACATTTTAAAGTAAGGAATGTTGGGAGACAGTGTGTAAATCGGCGATAAATAACGAAAAGAAGTAACAAAATGTGTCACTCAGTCAAACAAGGAGAATAATTTTAAAAAATAATAATTCCTTATACTTCGAGGTCATGGCCGGGAATCAAACCGCGGATCTTTGCCTGTCGTGCCAATGTACTATATCCTGGCTGCCCGTTGCCGCCATTCTCTCCCATTTTAGTGCAATGTACCCTGGAGACGCATAAGGTTATCTCGCTCAGAATTTTATTCTTAAAAGGCGACTCGAAACTTTCGAGTGCTCATAGACTAAACTTCATAGTTCACCACGCTATTCGGAAAAAGAATGTTTTCACATAAGCCGTGTGTTAGGCCAAGATCTGGAATCCATGATAAGTTAGAAAAATTCGAGGTCATGGCTGGGACTTTAACTGCAGGTCTTCGGATTGCTGTGTCGAGGAATTTACCATCTGAGCTACTGTGCCCTGCCGGGCCATCTCCCCCATCTGAGGGTATTAAACTCTGGAGATATCGAGATCTTGTTGCAGAGATTTTGTTCCTAAAACTTGATTCGCCACCTCCAAGTACATACAGCCCAACCTTAATAGTTAATCAAACCATTAGGATTAATTATTTCAAATTTGAGATTTTCACACAAGCCGTGTATTAACTAAGATTTGGGCTCTAGGAAACGCGCACGGCAGACAGAGCGTCGGCACTGTAACTCAAAGGTCCGTGGTTCGAATGCCGGCCTTGAATTCAAACTGTTGTTATGTAACTCTCATTTCAAACCTTATCCAATACATGGCTTGTGAGGAAAAAAACACAGTTAATATCAAATAAACAACTTAGTAGTATGATTAACCAAGAAGCCAGGTCTCACGTGCTGGAAGTTTCGAATCACTGGTAGTTAAGGCCTCTGCTCATCAGGTTAGATTAACGATAGCCCCGCCACCAAATGGCACTAGTGCCGCTTTTAATCCTCCCCTTCAGGTGGTGTGATTAGGTGGAATGGGAAAGCGTCATTTGGTGGTAAGATTATTGTTAATCCAAACGGATAAATAGGAGTAATTTTAATGATTTAAATATATATATATATATAAATTAACACTAATAATAAAAGTAGATAAAGATAAAACACAGAGAAAGAGTCACACTTGAAACTGCTATATTTCGAACTACTGCGAGTTCTTCAATGGCAAGAAGATATATATATATATACATATATGTGTGTGTGTGTGTGTGTGTGTGTGTGTGTATTTACATAGATATTAAAAATATTAATTACACAATAGTGGTGAATTACAATGGCGCCGTTGGTAGGAATTTTTTGGTGAAAATAGAAACTGTAAAATGTTAGGTGGTGAGGGGAAAGACTTTAGTGGTAAACTAGGAACTTAAATATATGAAGTGGGGGGAAGCAATTGGTGGCAAAACTGTGAACTAAACTTGAGTTGGATAGAAGAAAAGTATATGGTACTGGGGAGAAAGATTTGGTTGGAAAACTAGGAACAAAAATAATAAATTAATAAAAAACATATGGTGGGTGAGTGGCACTTGGTGCCAAACGTATGAACTAAACGTTTAATACATACACGATATAGACATATTTTTACACACTATTAAAAATATTAATACTAATTATAAAATAGCGGCGGTGGTGGCAATTTCAACTACAATGAGGTGGTGGTGAGGAATTTCCCAAAATGGTGAGAAAACTACGTAGGAACTAAAATGGGAATATATTTACACAGTGGTTCAAATATTAATACTAGTGCTGGTAGACATGCTGGTAAAATTATGAAATAAAAAATGTGCTGTGAGTATGGGGAAGACTTGGTGGCAAAACTGCGAACTAAATACTACATACAGTTATGTTGGAAAAAAATCACAATGGTGGTAGTGGGCTCGTTGTGTGTAAAATTGGAATTAAAAAATATAAAAAGGATAATGGTGGAAAAATAAATATTTAAGTAGTGTGAAAAGATATTAGGCATTTAAAATTATTCTCACTTTGTGATTTACTGTCATTAAAACAATAAAATAACGTTGAAATTTAAAAATTATTCTCAAAAATTTAATAATGCAAAAAATAAATAATCTTTGTTTAAAACAAAAAAAAAATTTAACATGCAAGCAAAATGTAAATTGTGTAAATATTTGTTAATTTACTTCATAAAAAAATTACAAATTTTTTAAAATACTAGTTACGCTGTAAGCAAGATGTTAATTTGCACAAATATTTGTCAATTTACCTAATGTGTTGTTAAAGTAGTTATACATGATCAAAATAATGCATGCGAATTGCTAATTGTTTAAATATTTGTTAATTTACTTTGAAAACAAAAATTATATTTATTGGCGGCTAAAAATACATGCACAAACGGGTACTGGGGGAAATAATTTAGGATTTGAAAGGGGGAAATAATTTAGGATTTGAAAGGGGGAAATAATTTAGGATTTGAAAAATAAGTGTGTACGTTAAAAAAAATTATTAATTACTGGTGATATAAACATATTGGTGATAACAGTGAAAAGTTAAAGTAAAATTAGCCAAAATATTTTGACTCACTGTAATAGAGGTGAAATGGAAGTGTTTTGTTTACGAGTGTCTGCAAGCTACTGAGTAAAGTTAATGTATGCAAGCAGTAAAAAGTAACACGGTAAGTCACTTGACTACCGGAAATAACTTTGGGAAATAAAGTCTGGATCAGATACCTTGTAGGCTTACTGTAAACAGTCTCAAGGTCATTTGTCATCACACAAGGCTAAACAAGCCCTAGAATCAGACTGACGGCCAGGGGAAAACAAGTCTGAGCACGTAGAAACTCTGTAAACCGCCTCAAGAACATATGACGTCACATAGCTATCTACTTGACTGCTGGAAATTAGTTGAGTGTTCAAGCCCCCAGGCGGTGAAATCTCGAACAGTTATTTATAGTTATGACATACTACGCAAATCAAGTCATTTTTTTAATCTTTTGATTTACACATGTTAAAATTCACTCGCGGTAATTGTTTTCATACTGGAAAACTTTGTTTTTTTTTTTTTTTTCATAGCGCCATAAAATATTTTTATGCTTTTTGAGTGATGTCAGAGACCAATGAAGTTGTTCACTATATATCTCATATTTTCATCCTTTGCAAAGCATTATTTCACCAAGGAAATGTTACAATATAAATAGATCAGCAGTACTTTGAGTGAAAATGCCTGTGACCCCTAAATAGCTATGCTCATTAGCGGAGAGGGAAGAAAACATAACATTCCCTAACTTCACTAGGCTTCAGGCTTCCACGCAGTTAACACGGCTTAGTGCTACACACATATAAATTATTTTATAATATACTTTTACAAATAAAAGGGTTATTGGTGTCTGTAACACACATTATGAAGTACTTTCAAAGGTAAGTCCTGTATTCATTATCATTAAAATTTAATTCGGAACAAAATACGAAATCTTTCTCCTGGGAATACGCCTGTTTATACCTATCCATTAAGCATATATTGATGCACTCCAAAGGGCTATAGGCTATTTAAATCAATTATATTTTTAAAAACTCTTATTAAATTACTATGTAAAACAAATAAACCTTTTAAAAACACCAATAAACCTAGTTTTAGTTCGCTAGAAAAACGCATTGTTCCATTTAAAAAAATGTAACTATGAATTGAAAGCGATACTTCCTACAAGCTAGATTTTTACATCTTGTTTCATTTCTAAAATAATTGAGGTCGCAGAGTTGGGTGAGACACCCGGTATATATGCAGCCTAATACTAAGAAATACAATAATATATAAATATAATTTAATTCAAATTACACAATGTGCTGGCATATAAACAAAAGTATACTCACGGAAGTAAAAGAAACCTTTTCTATACAAAACATAACACACAATGAATGAAACAAGAAAAACACCGATAATGACAAAATTATCAACCAAAGTACATAAAACATACTGTTACAACATTTATGTGAAAAGATAAAGGAATACTGCTCTCCAAAAAAATTCTAGGTGGACAGCGAAAGATAATAAAATAAGAATCACAAGATACTTTTATGATGAGATTGCCTTATTTGGGAACTATGAAACATGAAAATTACGCCTTTCACTCGTAGTGGCTTATATGGTTTATTTCACTCAAACCTATATGGCTCAAGCTACATGGGAGCGAACTTCGCACTATAACGCGAAAACTTATGAATAAGAGGATGGTACAACATGACGAAATCTACTGAAAAACGAGTAGGAAAGTGGACCTCCTGGTAAAAATCTGGTAACTCACATGCAATTTTGCTAACGTTGCATAACGACCGCTGGAGAGGAATAAGAAATCGGTTGAAGACCATAAATTACTACCTACACAAGGAACTAGGAACATAGGCATAAAAACACAAATATGTAATTCATTCATAGTTAAATTAAACACTGATATAAATTAAAGATTGTCGTCCTGCTTAGTCTGTTGTTTGGAATGGAAGGCATCAATGCGGTGCGGTTTTTCAGTTTCTATTAACTCGAATCGCCTGGTTAGGGTGTCGGATAGAAGTATACTGATAAAATGGTTGATTCCGTAACGAAAGCAAAATGCTCAAAAGATCATAGAGGCTGAGAGCCAATATCAGAAGCCAGACATCTCGGGGAACCGAAAATGCTAAAAGAGCTTTTATTGTGTGTGAAAGGCTTACCAGGCAGCAAATTTAAAGGTATCAGTGATTAGCAAATTATGTTTACTGGTAATTGTCTTAACTATCGTTTTAACTTCCGATGAAATCCGCAAAAAAACGTTTATAACGGGAAAACAGCGATATTATAAGCTAAAATTCCCAATATCATCATAGTATGTTTATCCATAACACAGTTTCACATGCCTTTACCGTCAAAGCACGAGTTTTATATATACCTAATTACCACCCGTGGTTGAGTTCTGGAAATGGTGGAAAAGCGTATGAACCAAATCTACAGCGAGAACAAATTTTTACAAACCGCCAAGGACTGTCAACACAAATTATCAATCTTAGACATATATGTCCTAACGCAAATGATTCCTATATGAACAGAAATGAACATAAAGGTAGACAAGTGAACTGACCAATGCGCCAGGCAACCAGTTTTTCTGGGGTGCCGAAAGCCTACGTAAGATATTGATCAACACATTTAGGCAAAATTATACTATGCTTTAAACTTTTCACTATCGAAATAACACTTCAAACTCATAAATTTAATATTTTCTTTCCTAAATGGAAATAATTCGAGCCGTAAGATAAAGGTTCACGCTCATCTGAAATCTCTTCTAACAAACTGCGCTAACGGCTTGCCCGGATGCATCAGTTTGCAAAATAAATTGCCAAAATCCGGCAAGGCCCTCTTTCTCCAACCTTTTAAAAACGTACCTCAAATGTTTAATTTAAGTTTTAAAATCTGGAGAATGGACAACTAACTCACCAAAATAACGATGAAAGTACTTGAAATCAACATCTTCAAAACTACGTTCATCATTCTAGTAAGTACCTATCTCCCCGTAGCAATCCCAAACGGAACGCGATTAAATTAACAAAGTTTCCAAGGAGTAGAAAAACAGTAGGAAGTTTATTGAACTCTTCTAAAGCGATCCTATGGTTCGCGTTATTCAAAGCTAGCATAATAAAAAGCATTGTCTTAATAAGCACGAAGCTGCAAATGTATGAAGGAGCGAAAATTCTCAAGATGAATACTCTTACTAAGAATAAAGTTAGCAATAAACTTAGGAATCGAAAATATGGGTTAGTTCTTATTATAAGGTAATAGTAATACGATTCTCGACTTTAACATTGCATCAATATTGTTTCTCAGAATAGGTCAGCAGCACCCAATTTATCGGAAAACACTTCCAAATAAAAATTTGTAGAACCTTCCAACAAACAAACCGCACAAGGATCCAAATGAGATAAATTGCTAGGCGACTGAAATTAGATGATGGACACATGCGTCTTCAAGTGCGAAAGGGGAGAAACGGAATATTTACTCGCATCTACAGATACCGAAAGGCAGATATCAAACATAAATCGAACAGATAAGAGTAATTATCGGGTGACGCACAACTTCGCTTCATGAAAGAGATTTTGAGTTAATACATAGAACAGTGAGCGCTTCATACAAGGAGAAAAACAGGCGTGAGGACGTGACATTTGAGCGTTTATACCACAACTGGTTAATTTTGAAGCCTTGGAAACTTTTGAATTAACATTAATTAAAAGTACTGTATTACCCAAATCAATAAATAATGTAAAGGAAATTTAGTAAGCTGGAGAAAGCACAAAGAACCAGGCAATCCGAAATTCCCATAATAACATTTAGTCTCTACAGCAAAAGAGGAACACCTTTTTTTCTCTTAGAAGTTTAACTGCCGGTCAATTGTGTTATATCACCTTTCTCTCTGGTCGGCTGCTGTAATCCTTTACCAACAGAGCGCCAAGGTATGACCAGTTCTTTTACAGTGTTGCGGACCAGGGTAACCCGATAACTGCAGCTAAACATTCTTAGCCAAACGATGATGGCAGATCCATGCTACTAACAGGAGCGATTCTTAAATAACTTACCGCAGTGTTAAACCAGATCTCACTGCAGGGAAGTTAGCAGTTAGAATTTCGATTTCTAATAAAACCTGCTACTTGAGCTTCCTTCGCTGGTTGAGAAAGGCCTTGTGTAATATCCCAAATAAATCTAAAGGTTAGGTTGGCACAGATGGTCAGACAACCCAGCCAGTGCTTGTCTCCGCATTTGCACAAACCAGCAGCTTCAAGTTCGACGGCTGTGGGGATAAGGTTTCCTTTTCTGCATCAGGCCATCAGAAAAGACAACTAAATGTTTAGTATTCAGCGTGTGCTGCGTTTGTGTTATAACTACGCAGTATAGAATGCTACTACATTACTTTTTTTTTTAAAGAAGTACAAAACAGTATTGTTACAGGGGTACACATAATTCTTCACATCACTATACAGTTCAGCGAGTTTGCAGTGACGGTATTAGAGTGGGCGGCGTTAAGGCAGATTTTCAACTGATACTAACCTCACTCGTTCCAAAATGTCTTTTTTGCGTCCTTTTTCCCTTTTAGTTGCTTATGTTTCATGTCATTTTAGGGATTTATTGTCAAATTATTAAGCTATGTGCTTTTTTCTTTCTAAAATACCGGGATGGACGAATAAGCGGACCGCGGAAGATGTAGCAATTATATAAAATGTTATTAATAACGTATTAAAGGGTCCTTGTCAACAACAATGGGTGGGACAGTTTGTTTTAAAATGCTATCCAAGTAAGATATGAAGGGGCTGGAGTGAGATCGATTTTAAGAAGATAAGGAAGCTTGTTTAGACTTAGAACGCTTGACTTGGGGAAAGTGGAGAAGAAGCATTGATAGTGTTAAGCCGCAGTGTTAGAGCTCCTCTGCCCAGAGATGCACAAGACGCCACCCGGACCAATAGGATTATACATTATATAGTAATGAAATGTGTTAATCTGACTTACTAATCAGTGTTTTCAGTTATATCTACGTCCCCATTTCTCTTTCCAGTTACATCCCGGTACATGTATAGCTTTTTATAAAATGTAAGCTGATATTGTTACAATTGTGTTAGTAAAACGGATAATAGATTTGTTTGAGATTAATTTAAGTGTCATAAAGGTGTTTGTGACTTAAATTAATTGTATTGTGTGTGGATTGTCACATAATTGGCGGATGCGCTGTGTATTTTATGTGGACTTCACAATATTACAAAGTTATAATTGTATTTAACATAACCTTTGATATCCTGAATTCATTCGGAATCTAGACTATAACCTAAGATCCGAATGATCAAAAGATTAATAAATAGGAAGCAAACAGAAAGGTTATTCATATGTTTTGTATTGCTGTATTCTTAGGAAGCAATTTAAAAATAAAAGTTTTTCTTAAACGTTATCTTTCCCATGCAGCTATTCAAAAGTCTTCAAGCAGATGAATGAAGCAATTTGTGATGCCATAAACGAATCCAGAGTTAGAAGATGCTTTTGAATAATTGCACCAACAACAAAATGCAGAAATAACATGGAAAACAAGAGAAAATACCACTGGATTGACCTTATTTAATGCTGGTTTTGGTATTCTCGTTTTACTAATTTCATTTGACCAAAGGAATGCTTCCGGTTTGGATCATACATTTTGCAGCTCATGTCTATGGCATGGTCTTCAAGAAGATGAGTGGAATGATACCGCGAATGAGCTTGGAGCCAATAGGGACATAAAACTATCTGGCAACTGTGAGGGTATGTACGCAGACATTTGACCCTTTTAATATTTGAGCAATTTTCCACCGGTTAACAAATAATTAGTTACTGCTGTGTAGTTTTCATGTACAGCATTATTTCATACACAGCATGAAACCGGAAATAAGGCTGCCTATATTAATTTTATAACTTGAGGCTGCAGAAATCTATAGGTATTAGATTAGATTTGATAAGGATAATTATTATGTATATGTATAATGAAATCATTTAGAGATAGGTATAACAGGAATTGAAATAATTGGTAACTTGTACTTATGTGTATGTCATTTGACAGGTGATTGTATCTTACAAAAGGGTTTTGTATACATTTTGTGGTAAAAGATGTGAGAAAGAGACAAAGATGTATACCTGACGCCTCGTCCGCTGCCCGCTCCTTAGACATGGCTGAGGAAAGGGTAAACTATCTTTTGTTAGGTCACGAAACTTCTGCCCAGGAATTACTTAGAAAGTTCACAGTAAGAAGACATATGGCCGTAACGGGATAGTATTTGAACAAAGTCAGACAGAGAAATAATTTAAGAGAAAATGAAAATGTCAAAACGGAGACGAAAATGTTTTATTATAGGCAAGCTGGGGGTACAAAGTATTAAAAACCGCCCATAACTACGTGCGTTATCTCTGAGAACATTTGGAAATCTACAAGCTAAGGGAGGCAAAAGATATTTCAATACAAGCAAAATACCGAAATTTATGGCAGGCTGTTCTTGGAAAATTCAGGTTCGTGGGAAGACATTGTAGATCAGGAGGGAGAGAATAATTCTAGCCAATGGTCATCGGATAAAAGTCAACGAATAAGGAGAACTTACAAATAAATATTTTAAGATAGCCAATGACGAACAAATAACACGGAAATAGGATAATATATGAGGGAATTTAATTTAGCGAGAGGCGTGGCGATGTGGTAGAAAACTGGAGGACAGAGGTGACAGACACACGGTAGAGATACGAGAGACACAAGAGAGGATTCACTCAAGAGGTATACGGAAGCAGGCAGCCAAGTCATTCGAAAGCAATCAGTAAGTCATTTTCTAAAGTCAGTCGAGGGCAGTCTAAGTCATTCTAAAGCGGTAGAGGAAATTCTAAGTCATTCTAATGTGATTCTAAAGTCAGTCTAAGTGAGTAGTGAAGTCAGCGACGAGCAGTCAGGAAGTAACCTGTCAAGTTGTAAAATAAATTAAATATTCAACCAGTGCCGGACTTTATTAATACAGTGAACAATCTCCTTCCCCCCTAATGACTTTAAGTCATTAAAAACAGTCCAAATTTTACCCTGAGAACCCATCCATTCCTCCTACATTGAAACCACTCAAAAATAACCGTTTTAAGCATTATTTCATATACACCATTAATCACTACTTCCCCTCTGAAATTCGATTTACCTTGAGTAGATAAATAAAAAGAGTTGTGTAAAGTAAAAACACATATCTTACCTGAAACAGCGCTTACATCGTGTGGGCCACCTCACTTGAGGATGGAAACCCAGAGGACAGAGAGGATCTCCTTTAGCTGAGATTATAGGGTGATGCATTACTTCTTACGTCTCTGTAACAAAAACGAAAATAGTTATTTAATTTTCTGCATTTCTGTATACTGTTTGTATAGTTTAGCCTCGTTAAAAAAAACCCGCTGGTATCTATTAGACTGAAATTGTCTTTCCGAACTGAACTGCTGACTAAAACTAAAAAAAAAAAAAAAAAAAAAAAACAGCGAGCAATTATAAAATTCAATAATCATAGCGCTATTCTAGACATTAACGTTAATGCGCAGTCATGGCTAAGGAGCTTGGAGCCTCTCCATATTTCTACCTCAGTACTTCAATTCTCTTCAACAGCTCAGTTAGATGAAAAGTAAAGGAAAAGAAAAGAAAATTTGTTGTATTAGAAATTAAATGTTATGGTAATACTAACGAACACAACTTTCACCTCAATGACAGTAATGATTGTTTCTTGTCAATTTTGATAGAGAGGTAGAATCAGAACTAGGAGGCAGGAGCAATAGAATATCTGGATATTGCATTTTACTGTGAGTTTTAAATTCTTCAACGATGACAATTCGACCATGCAAAATTATTAAATATGATGGTGACTTGCTTGTTACCTCCATATTTCGAAGTATTAATCTAAAGACCTAGTCTTAATTATTACAACACTTAAATAAATATTTTAAAAACTAAAGATAAGATAAAAGCATAGTTCCACTACAAAATAATTTCAGCATTGGAATCAATTATATTTCCACGGCATTATAATAATAATAATAATAATAATAATAATAATAATAATAATAATTTCGTTTTTGATGATAGTGATTTCTACATACCAAAGCGGTACGAAATATTATAGAAATTATTAGAAAACCTTCGGTATTTTTTACATTCTATTTTCCATTTTTCCTCAAAGTAGAACAATTATTTGTCAATTTGATTTATTTATGGACGCTCTTTAATATCTCAGCACATCAGCGTCCCATTCAATTCAGGGCGTGAAAAGATCGACAAATTTTGCTCAGAGGCCTCTCCTTTCAGGCTTGGGATTCGTTTACATGCCGTAAATGTACGACATGGGACCCACGATTTTACTTCCCTTCCGAAGGAAGCTATACTTAGGATTTTTACGCCCGAAAAAATCCACCGATCCTGGCCGGGTTTGAACTAGCAATCTTGAGTTCAGGAGGCATTTATCAATAACTTGACATAACGAGATATACAGATTATATCAATATTCGGAGGAAAATAGCTATATCTATATTGTGAATAATAGTGTATCCATTTAATATTTTGAGAATCGGCGATTTTTTTTAATAGTGTTTAATGCCTGTTTTAACTACAGGGGCATCACAGGCGTTGGACACTGGTGATACATGAAATGATAAATTGGGGAAGGATTTTTTTAAAGGAAGAGTTCCAGGACTAAGTTTAGGGTACCTCCCCGGCATTTGCCACTTATGAGAAATGAGGGAAATATGGGGAAAAAAAGAAGAAAAAAACTCAGTCGGGATGATTATCCTGATGGGAACCGAACCCCAGACCTCACACCCATGAGTTCGCGTCTTAACGACCTCGGCCGCCTGCACTATCAAAGTACATAGAGAAGTGTATTATATTTTGTTGTGCACGCTCTGAAAGAGGTTTACTCCACTGATGTGTTTCCTGGAGGATACAGAAACATAAGAGAGGAAAGGAGACAATGAAAAATAATGAACGTTTCAGCTACGTTCATTGTGTTAAATTGAGGTTTCTGCTCTTTTCTTCCAGAATAGCTGCATCCTCATAGCTTTTGCGCATGCGCAGGCAGCTGGTGTAGTTGGCACACTGTCGTAGTGCCACACAAGAATAACTTTATCTAGTCCCGGGCTAGCTTCCATAATGGTGACATACGGAACACGTCTTGGGGATTCCTGGACCAAGGGCATAACGTCACAGCTACCATGCAATAAACCGAAGCTCACAACAGGTGAATGACCTTTAACCCATGAACCCTGAAAAGAAATAACGAACATGGCATGTTCCTGTCTGTACGCATTAATTGCCATACAACTGTGATTTATTGACTTATTCAGCTATAAACAACACGGGCGAAATAAAATGTGATCTAGCATACTGTTCCTGTTTGTCTCAGACAACACACTGTTGCGTTATTAAAATAACTCAGACAGAGAGAGAGAGGTGGGAGTAAGTTTTTTTTTTTTTTTTTTTTTTTTTTTTTTATAATGATGTTTAACACATTGTTTTTACTACTGAGGCACCACAGGTGGTGGACACTGGTGATACATGAAATGGTAAAGTTTAGGGTACCTCCCCGGCATTTGCCAATTTTGAGGACTGAGGAAAACCTGAAAAAAGCCTCAATCAGGGAGGACGGTCCTGGCGTGATTCGAACCCCAGACCTCTGCTCACGAGTCCGCCCCTTAACGACCTCGGCAACCCGTTGCGTTAGGGGGGAATAGCAAAACGTAAATTTTGTATTGGTATATATTTAAATATTTGTTTTTCTCCGAAGGCTTAAACTATAAAAATGTTCATATAGTTTTGCAAATTATAAATATTTAGGATGAAAATATAATTTGTATTAATTTTGTGCATATAATGTAAAAATAAATTAAGTCTTCATGTGACTCAGATATGGCACATGTGCTTGTCAACAGGAGGGGGGGGGTTTGTTCCCAGGTCGGAGCACGTAGACTGAGCTAGGAGTTTTTACAAGGCTTTCCCAGGAAAGATGAATACTGGTTAACTTTTGACACTGAGGACTATTTGTGTCATCATTTCATCCATGCCATTCGCTCGAAAGACCTTGGCAACGAAACCTTCTTTTAAAACATCCATCTTCTCTAATATTTCTATATACTTACGTGTGGCTTTAAACGATTAAAAACAATAATAAAGGTGGCCTATATAAGTGATGTAACTAAGAGTAACTCAGTATTAAAAGAAATAAAAAATTTAATTCATGTCTTAACTTTAAATCCATTCTATGTATAGAACATCTGCTCCTTCGATATTTTGATATATCCGCAATTCGCTCATAGAATGTTTCCTGTTTATCCTGTAATCGTCATGATATATTCCTTGGTACATCTTTTCCATCTCCTTTATATCCTAATGAAATCCTTCATCTTACTCTTCAATCTGCCTAAATCTAAACGTAAATGTAAGAAAAACACTTTTATCACAACCCAATTTTTGAAATTGTTTTGAAAGTTATGGATTCTTTTGACATTTTGCATTTGACAAAATTGAAGGCAATCTTTTTTAAGTTATTCCAAGCCGGTTTCTCATTCTTCACCTCCCCCCCCCCCCAAATTTCATTGCAGCTGAGCAAAATTGAAGTCCATTAAAAATTCCAACTAATTTTCACATTAATTAATTAATTAACTCATGCATTCATACTGTTCTGCCTGAAGGCAGGCAATTAGCTGGCAGATTTTTGGGAATGGATACTGTCGTAGTTTCCCCGTTGCTTTCCACATGATGAAATAACCTTATTGGAGAAGTTCTTCAAACCGAACCTAATGTCATGTCCTTAAAAACAATTTAGTATACACTAAACAGATTCATAAAACGAAGTCCCCCCCCAAAAAAAAAACTGAACTATAATATGTGGATATTCAGCAGTAGTGACTAGACAACTCTGAGTGGATATTCAGCAGTAGTGACTAGACAACTCTGAGTGGATATTCAGCAGTAGTGACAACTCTGAGTGGATATTCAGCAGTAGTGACAACTCTGAGTGGATATTCAGCAGTAGTGACAACTCTGAGTGGATTCCTACATATGACTTTCCCTTAATGCGCTTACTCAAGAGTGCACAAGCTGCTTTATAAGGGCGTGTTATTTGGTCAACGCTGCCCTAAGAGATCAGATAAGATGGATACACAATCTAAACGAAGAAATAAACGAGATACAATATTTTTTATGACCTGATTTAAACCAAAGAGAACAATTATCAGCCAAGAGGGAAACGGTGTGTGCAGACCAAGGAGACACGGGCCGATGATCTCTGAGACGGAGGTTGTCAATATTTGTCTACCTTGAAGTAGAAGAAGAATTACATGTATATCTTTTCTAGGACGTTCGTAATCCAGAACGTTAGCAGTCTGGTTGGCATGAAACAAATATGGCGTAACACAAGTACTCATTGTAGTCAAGCTTACTTACAATTAGGCCTGGAATGCTTCCTCCAAAAAAAGAAAAGAATGTTTCTCAACTTATAATTTCATTTGGTGTGTCTTGTCCACCGACTGTGATGCCTCAGAGGAAATAGGATGTCAAACACTATTCAAAATAAATAACTATAAATAGTAAAAAGTAAGTTTTGCTTGAACTGTCCATGGGGTAAGAAGAAATTCAACAAAGGAATGCATCAATGGTGTAAAGAGGCTATACGAAGAAATTACAGGTATTAGATTTGAGGATATTAAAGACATATTCACAAACGATATCATGCTCAGGTAATGTAAGCATAAAAAACAATACGAACACAAATGTCATTATGGAAGATAACACCGCAAGAAATGCAAGAAATTAAATTTTACGAAGCACTAAATCAACGATAGCAATAAATTCGTACCGATGACACCAGTAACATTTGTTCCTTTAATCCTAGACAGTCGACTGTCTTTGTTGTGCAGCAAGATCTGTTACAGAGATACCTGGTGCGCGACTTAATGGAATAAAATTTTACATGAAGTTTTGAGCGATGATTTTGTTGTCGATTTGGTTTATTTACAGGCGATCGTTAACATCTCAGGTCATAAGTATTTCATTCAATTCAGGGCGTGAAATGACCGATAAATTTTGTTCAGAGGTCTCTTCTAAAGGCTTTAAGTTCTTGTACGACACGGGATCCACGGCTTTACTTCCCTTTCGAAGAAAGCCCCACTTAAGATTTTTACGCCCGAAAAATCGACCCTGGACGGAATTGAACCCTGATCTTGGGTTTAAGAGGCACGTAATGGTTACCATTACACCACCAGGACCGACGCTGAATATTGATGCACTAGCTAAAGTGGGAAATTATAGAAGCATTATACAAATCTTAGCCGCAGATGAATTTGATTTTAATAAGTTGTAATTATTAACACTCTTTACCTTCGCTGGTCCTCATTCTCATTCTCGCTCTTTCCAACGGCCAACCGATCTGTTTGGCGCAGTGTCCACATTGCAGCATTCACGCTTTTTTTTGTACTGGACATAGGAGACCCTAACTCAGCGTCAATTTTAGAAACCTCTTCCGTGATAACATAACTTGCTGTGTGTGTCGTTATTTCATTATTTTTCCTCTTTCAGTTAAAGCCATACTACTTTAATGTGTTTTTATATTAGCTTTTAAAGCCCGTTTTCACTAATGAGGCATCGCAGGCGGTGGGCAATGATGATTTGTAAGATCAAATAATAAATTGGAAAAGGAATTTTCTTGGGAAGGGCGTGTTCCAGGCCTAAGTTTTAGGATTCCTCTGTAGCATTTGCCATTTGTGAAGACTTAGGAAAACCTGGAATAAATCTCAAGGGAAGCGGTCCGGGCGCACCTACCGTTAACGAGTGCGCGTCTTAGATACCTCGACCACTGGAGGGGTTGAATATACAATGATTTGGTGCGAGTCTAAGCACTTCACGACCTTCCAACTTTGCAACTGCCAGCCATTTTATAAGGTCCCCTGCTTTGAACACTCGCCGTTACAAAGAGACCATAAATGTTGCTGCTGCTCCTAGTGCCGGAATGGGTTTCCTAGGAGCTGCAGCAGCAGCAGCAGCAGCATTTGTGGTCTCTTAGTAACGTCAAATGCTTTGAACCGGTTCAACATCTCTGCGTTAAGAGTTATAGATTAAGGCATAGGAACATCGTGATAATGCATAAAGGTTATGTAAGCTTTATCAGTAGTAAGTAAGGTAGTAAGTTTATTTGCCTAGAGTGATCTATACCATAACATTTTCCAAAACTTGGTGTTCATTACGTGTAATTAGTGGAGATCGTGGAAAAGTACACAGCAGTGAAGTTAAGTAGCCAACGACTATGTTGCTATCGTGCGAGAAACCAGCTGAGGCATGGCAGTATTCTGTACCTTGCCACATGCCGACATCAATATGTCATATGATACATTTTTATTTAAAAGTGTTTTATAACGTATTTCTTAGTCTATTTAAAGTTTAACACTTCCGATTTCTAATGTTCAACATGTGATTATTTTACTTCTATAAGTATCTATTCCATTTACCTTAACAAGAAGGAAACAGAAATAATCAAGCAACCTGTAAGATTATTATTGCTATCGCAGTGCACAACAATATGCATGAAATAATTGACAAAAGTAAAATTCCTCCGGTATTTATATTGTGAGAAATTCTTCTACTTCGTACAAAGTGGCGGGCGCACATTTAAAGCAAAACACTAATCTGAAATTTGTATGATGACATTATGTTTGACGATTTTAGGTCAAATTTCAAAATTATGTTTAATGAACCTTAAAACTTTTAATAAATCCTACGCACTTGCATATTTAACAATTGAATGTGCCTTCTCATCATTTAAAGTGTTAAGAAATGGTAAAATGTTTTGTAATCTTTAGCATGATATTCTATGGCATCTACCCAGCTTCTCCATTAGTCAATGTAGGTTGAGAAGAAAGAAACTCTTATTCCATATTCCCTACTTCTCTAATGGCTTTTAGAACTTAGTTTTACATAAGAAATTAAAGCATCAACATTAAAAAATGAAAAGCAAATCATTTCTGTCACTCTATGAAAGCAATGAGTTAGTTCAAATGCGGAAAGTTTAATACTGACATCTAATGTGCCTGCCTTTACCGCGGCAACATGTGTGACAAGAAGCAAAACATTGCATTTAATACGAGGGCTATTTTTTTTTTCAACCTCCGATCGCTCTGCTACGTGACCAGACAAGCATAAGGAGGCATATCTGCGCACTGTGCTACTGCCTTCCACCATGATATGCGCCAAGGCCAAGTTCAATACATTAATTGGAGCTGAGCTACAGACAGATCAACATGCCCGGCATGGTTGATTTTCCCCTTAAAGTGCGAGTTGAGAAGCGTCTTCTACAGGCAGAAGGGAATAGTGCAGCAGAAATTCATCCCAAAATGAGCCGTGTTTATTATGCAAACTGTATGAGTGAGGGTGTTGTGCGTGAATGGTGTAGGAAATTCAAAGAAGACCGAACTGATGGTCATGATGAAGGCACGCATGTCTGTCGCTAGTGAAGACCTCGTTCAGCAAGTTGATCAAGTGGTTCAGGAGGGAGCGAGCTTTACCATTACAACAACCAAAGTAAAGAAATGTTACATGAACATAAAGAATAATGCAGACCAACATTAACGAAAATTTGGACAGCTACTGTGCGAAGGATAAATGCATTATGAAATATGTCTTTCTTCCTATATTAACGTGATTCTGTTAAAATAAAACATTCCCAGTCCTTTACCACGGCAATAAAATCCCTTTCATTGAAACGCATACTTTTGAATGTGGGATTTAACTTATAAGTTGCAATTTCGAACATAAAATGAGTGTAAAGTAATTCATATAATTTATTCAATTTCTTGCCCAACTAAAAATTGTTTTATTTCATTTTTACATAACAACTGCTTTTGCAAATGGATCGTGGTTGTTGCTTTTTTGATTGCTTATTTATTGTATCACAGTTGTCATTAGGTCTTCTCTTCTCTTCTATTAATTTAGTAATATTGCACTAAAATTCAATGGCATTACCACAATAATAGTGTAAGTAGTAATAAAAACAACACACATATTCGTAAGAGAGCTAGTGAATAAAAAATCGGATTTCTGTTCTTGCGAAATACGCTAGGCAGGGTCAAGAATGATGTGGTTTTTTCGAAGTACCTGTTGAGTTGTACACTCTTGGCCGAACGTGTTTGCCAGTCTTAGAAGACGAGCTGAAAATCTTTTTATGACAGCGTCAAATGAACCACCTCCTTCTTTATGACAGCTGCTGATGAGCCCTAAAGTTGGTCTAGAAGGTCGTTTTTGAGAAGGGGGAACAGAAAAAACTCACACGGAGCTATTCCGAGCTGTATAGAGGATGGGTATACATTCAATGATTTTTCTGGCAAACTTTTAAGCAACAACGTGAGGGCGTTCATTGTCATTGTGAAGGCGCCATCCAAATGGATGCAGCTCAGAGCATTTTCATCGTATGCGTTCGGCCAGGACGCTCAAAACAATGTTATAATAATTAACCTTGTTTGTGGGGAAACTTCATGTTGATAAACAATTCCACGAAAAACGAAATTATCATAATCTTTCCTGCCGAATAACCACGGTCGTCGATATTCCCGAACAATAACGGCAGCTGTGTTAATCATAGTCTTGTTCACTGTTGTGGTTGTAGCATGGAACTCCCTGCTTTGTTGTTGAAACTCGGCCCTTCTTAAGCTCTTTGAACCACCGAAGCGTGGTTTATTGTGGCAGAACATCATCACCATATGTTTTTCTAACATTACTTATGCTTCCACACCGGATTTCTGCAGACGAAAGCAAAATTTCAAAGTAGCGTACTGCTCATTACGAAGCGACTCCATTTTACTCAGCCAACTGACAAACACTCGTTCTTTGCTGGCGTTCTGTATTAAGATGCATACGCGTACGCGTTTCCTTTTTTTTTTTTTTTTTTTTTTTTTTTCTTCACAAATCCATTGAGAGCTGATCTTTTATGAAAACCATTTCACCATTGTAGTTCTACTGTGTGCTGAGGAAAAAAAAAACATTCTCATTATTGACTAGTCCCCATATATTCCTACATAAACATTAAATATAGTGTAAAATATCTGGTAGTAAATCGTAAATAATAAAAAACATTAACGTAATAAAAGAAAGAACTAATGTTTAGTGCAAGAAGTGACAAAGTACTCATACAAACATGTAAAACATGAAACAATGAAAATAAACGCGCTAGTAAAACGTAACAAACGAAAACCTTAAGAGTAATTAAAAAAAAATTTTAAAAAAAGGAGATCAGTAATAACAGTAATTCTATTGCAAGATATAACAAACACATATCTCTACTGGAACATTAGGAATCTAAGTCTAAGGCGATCATTATTTATAATCGTATTAAACAATTTGTTATTAAATTGTTCTAAATTTTAGCACTTTCTGACATTTTGTGGCAGTGCATTTTAGAGTAGGGCGGTGCTTACGAAAATATGAGTAGTGATGTGAGGTACATTGCAATGTAATACCGAGTTTCAAAGCGTGTGTTAAGGTTGTTACAGGAAGATATACGGAATGGAGATGTGTGGATAATTTTAAGACATGGATATTTCAGGCGGAGGTGAACCAAAAGCACATTGCATGTGTACCTATATTGCACAGATACAAATATGAGCGTGCTGTAGTTGTGCGTCGGGTTAGAGCAGAGGTCAACATATAGTGCGGCGCGTGTCAATGTTGTCCCTTTCTGTACGGACAGTAAGTTGAGCAGGAATAAGCCAATTCCAGTGCATGCAGGTCCAAACCTTCTTTTTACTCTTGCCTAGAAGTAAATCAAAACAAACCTACGCACACGCGCATATTGCGAGTGCGCATATTAGTTACGTTTGCAAAAATAGTTTGCATATAAGAGTCATTAATTAATAATCGGACATTATATGTCTAAAATATATTAGTGTATAAAGGAAGTGCAGAAAAGTGCGATTAACGAAGAAGAAAATAAAGTATGCTTAGTAATACGCAAAGCAGTATGCAGTATGAACACTCAGTTGCTTGTAAAGTTTTAAAATATGTAACAACGGGCATGTCTTAAGCATTTCGTTAATAGTAAAACATTTGAGACGTTCAACCCCTGCATTTCAACCCCTTCTCCACTCTCCTTGATTCCTGTTCTGATATTTTCTAGCCCATGCCAGTCTCTTTATCTTCATAAGAAACGTCAATAGCTATTTACTGACCGTTTACGAGCTTACTTCCAGCTTCTTGAAGGCGCCTACGCACTGTTGCAACATCTATTTTCACCCCTGCAGCCTCCAAATCTTTTTGTAAATCAAACTATTCTTTTCTGGATTATTTTGCTGGTTCTAATTAGGTAGACATCGTCTTTACTGGACCTTTTTCGTTTTCGGCCACAACGTCCTTTCCCTTGAAGTGAAATTGACCCATTTCTCAATTTTCCTTCTAATTAGATTATTAGCAGCACCCAAACATACATTATATTTAGCTGCTATTAAGTCATATTATGGAGGGTTATGACCTTACTTCTCTTCTTAGATATGGCATCCATTGTGAATAAAATATATACTTGGTAAATAAAATGTTAAAATGCTAGAAACAAGCGAATTGTTTAACATTCTAAAATAGTGTAAACTATCTGAGGAATAAAAACTCCGCACTAAACTTAGCTATGAAGGATATCCTTTCTTCGGTCTCTTGAGATTCAGCCACCAAAAGGCCTTATGCATTATCCCAAATAATTCTAATTTACGAGTTTAAGATTAAACTTATCGTTTATCCGTCAATATGTTTTTCTTCCTTGTGGGCTAATCACTTTCGGGTTACATGCAGTTTTATAAAATATGCATGCCTCTGTGATGCATGGAGCAAGAGCGTACTATAATTTGCATGATTATAGATTTGTCTGTATTACTTATCTATTAAAGGCATTACGCATCTCTCTGCGAGTGGTACAAAAGTCAGCAAGCCGAAGGCGTAGCTTCTCTCATTGGTTTAAGGGCGGTCATTCTGCCTTTTGACTAACCGAAGTCTTGTTGATTTGGTTTATTTACGGACGCTCTTTAACATCTCAGGTCATCAGCGTCCCATCCAATTCAGGGTGTGAAACAGCCGACAAATTTTGCTCAGAGGCCTCTTCTTTCAGGCTTCAGTTTTCTTTTACATGCCGAAATATACGACATGGGACCCATAGCTTTGCTTTACTTTCCTTCCGAAGGAAACCATACTTAGGATTTTTACGCACGGAAAGAAAGAAAGAAGAAAAAAAAAATCGATCACATAACCGAAGGCTGCAATACTATACATTGGAATATAAAGAAGTTAAAAGACGTTTGTAAACTTACATTTTATTAATTATTAACTTAATCATTGCATGTTGTATAAAATACTGTAATGGTTCATAGAAAAAGTGACCTTATAGACTTTCACTTCTTCTGTATTTAGCTTACTTAGTACTCGCCAAGCAAGTTCAGTATTTTACAAATAAATTCATTTTTTTCCTTCCAGAGTGATGAACAATCAAATAATTGTATTAAGCAAGCTTGGTTTCCCTTTCCGTATATGTATATGGCCTATACATTCTCAGACAGAACAGTCAAGTCAGCAACAAGATAGATACAAAATTTAAAGTTTACGGTTTAGTACTTCGGATACTGTGGTAAAGAATAAGAACTTGCAGAGGAATTTGTGAATTTAATTAGCGTTTTATGCTTCTGCTTTTTAGGAGTGTAATAACGTAGTCACATAATTAGTAATTATTGTTCTAATCAACGTCCATCATCACGTGTAACAATTATAAAGAGTGGCACTTACATTGCACGGATAGTCCTTGTGATCAATGTACAATTTAAACTTTTGAAGTAACACTTGACTATTATTTAACGGAATAAAAATGCACATGTTACTGTGTACATGGGTCATAAGGTATTTGAATTGTTTTAATTGCTACTCAGGAACTTAGGTGTTCCGTAACAGAACAGATACCTGCATTGCATGTATGCTTTCAAAATAATTAATGTTCAATAAAGCATCTCCAAAATTATATTGCTTGCAAAAGTAGAACTGTGAAAGACTGTCTTGTATATGTCCAGTGCAATTGTACAAAAAGTACAGTCAGAATCCTTCCCTACTCACTGACGAGTATTTCGGCATCTGGAATGTTCTGAAACTGTTTCCATTGCTTTATGTTAGAATCGTTCTGTCCCCAAGGAGTAGCGGAAAAGATAACCCTGTAATGTTTTTCTTTGCACAACCTAGCTTGTATTATAAACACTTGAACTATTCTAAGGAATCCATGAAGAAGAATGTGCATGTCGTTCACATTGTTCATATTCATGAGCCGGTAAGTTTAATATAAATTTTGCAAAGTTTCTAATGTTTGCTCTCCGCCATGATGCAGGTTAGAGAAATGCATATATTAATTAAAGAAAGCGAACTATTCCCGATAGGAATAAGTTGTCAGATCAGCCTTACTCTGAAGCAGTTATGCCCTCCCTGCGAATTCCGAGCTCAAATGCAATATCATTAAATGATTTATTCATCGCCCCAAAATTGAATATAAGGTACATAAATGACAAAAATATCCGCCAAGCAGGAGTTGCGTAAACTAAGCGAATTCCTCAGAAAGTGGAAATTTTAGGGTATTACAGAAAGTTAGAGTAGAGAAATTGGTGGAGTGATTTTTAAATTTTGAGTTTCTGAAAAACTCCCACTCCTAATTGAGAATTTTCGCTGATTTTCAGAAAATTTTTTTGTTTTATTTCAACAGCATATACCGAGTTTTGTTGAGAAAAAATAAAAAATTGCGGCAGCTAGACTGATTTTTAAATGTTGGGCTTCGGGTAAACCCTCACTCTATAATAGTCTGATTTCGCTGATTTTCAGAAACTATTTTTCTTATTTTATTTCAAGGAATACACCGATTTTTTTTTTTTTTTTTTTTTTTTTTTTTGCTCAATGAAACTATGTATATGCAATTGAAATAATATAAACCGCCACGTGTGGTCGAGGTCGTTAAGGCGCGGACTCTTGAGCGGGAGTTCTATGGTTCGAATCCCGTCAGGATCGTCCTCCCTGACTGAGGTTTTTCCAGGTTTTCCTCAGTCCTCATAAATGGCAAATGTCGGGGAGGTACTCTACACTTAGGCTTGGAACGTTTCCTTCCAAAAAAAAAAAAAAAAAATCCTTTCCCAATACATCATTGGTGTCCATCGCCTGTGGTGCCTTGTAGTACAAACGGGCCTTAAACACCATTAAAAATAGCTTATGAAAATCAGCGAATCATACTATTATGATTGGGGATTTAACTAAAAACCAAAATTTAAAACAATCTTTGTTTTTTGTAACGAAATTCCGTTTAAATAAAATAAGACAAATTGTTTCTGAAAATCAGAGAAATCGACCATTAGGAATGGAGGTGTGTTTGAAAATCGAATTTTTGGAATCACCGAGGACATCGATTAAGGTAACTCAGGAGGGGGAGGATATGTGGATAGGGGGATTATTATTGTTAGCATTAATTGGGTATTCGCGCCAAGCGACAAACTCGGTGTCTTGTGCAAGAGTATGGGGGAATAGTCTTTTGCGCATGGATGAATAATCAGAATAACCCTTACAGATAGCGGCCGTTCTGCGGTTTCAGTACCGAACGGCAGAGGAAAAGGCCGAATTCCAGGGAATGCTGGAGTGATACGGAGCGGTGTACAAATCCTAAATTAGTTTATGTACTCGCTCAACCTTGGTAATGCCGAGGGTGCCAAAAAATGTATGCACACTTTCACAGTAGATATCTATTTAATATGTTTCAAGTTGGACCAAAAAACAACGTTAATATGTGGTATGATGTTCTATAAACAGATGTAACTCACACACATTACGATACCGTTGCTAGGTGACAGGTAAATCAACAATGAACAAATGAGGCCAAGATTATCGTATGATGTTCTGTAAACAGATGTGACTTACATTATACTAGCGTTGCTATAACAAAATGGAGCAAAGATTATCATTTGAATAGCGGAAAATAATTTTGAAGTGGTACTGGAAAACCGAAAATGTTAAGTTCAAAGCAATGGAGACGTGTGTACAGAACGGAACCGACAACGTGAGCAACAATTGCACGCATTCGAGACAAATTTGAGACTCATGGTACCGTCTGCAACAGGATGGTGTACCATCACATTGCCACCGAGATGTACGTGCGTACCTTGATGACAATCTTTCAAGGCACTGGATAGGACGAAGAGGTCGGATTGAGTTTCCACGAGTTCTTCGGATCTAACTCCGTTGTTCTTCTACCTATGGGAAACTCTTAAGGATATTGTATACCGTAGAAAACCAGTTATACTGGGAGTACTTCGGGAAGAAATTCAAACGGCATGTGCTGCAATCGCTGAGGACACTTTCGCAAACGTTGCTCAATCAATAGTTCAACGTACTCAGAAGTGTATCGGCGCCAATGGTGGGCATTTTGAGCAGCTTGTAAAAGTATAAGATTATTAATGGTCATGATTTTCTGTTTGTGTGAATCCAATTTTGTTATATTAACACAGTTTTTTCTTTGCTTGAAGTGTATAAACATTTTGGGCACCCTCTGTATAAATGCGGGCGCAGAGAACGCCGGTTTCAGAAAGCAGAAAAACAAGCAATCGTACCCCTAAAATTAACTATGTAGGTAAAATGTTAATCACATTCCGGTTTAGTTGTTAAACAGCTAAGTGCAATTGGAAACGTTAAGCTAACCATGTAACACGTAAATAAAATAATAATGATAAGGGAAAAGCATATACTTTTAAGACTGAAAGTTATGTTTGTATTAAATACTTATGTATATCTTCAGTTAGCGTTACTTGCTTTTCTACTACATTCTCTGCTCTAGAGCTCTATAATAACTTTCAAATTTCATCTTGCTGAGGAATTTGTTTAATTTATGCAACTCTTCCGTGACGGAGTTTTAAAATTTCATTCATAACATCGATTCACCTCCTATACTATATGACCAGATCTACGGAAGTCCTAAATCTTTCTTTCACCAGTTTGTTTAATAAATATCAATAGTAATAAATATAAGATTACTTTAATTTTAAATCCTATTTTGGATCCATATTGTTAGTATTCCATTAGTACACTTTTAATAGAGGAAAACTACAATGCACTGACGGAACAGTCTGTTCCCAAATTCTGAGATTTTGGTTTTAGTAATTTTAGATATTGCTACAAATTTACGAATTAATTTAAATGTTAATCAAATTACATGTTCTAAATTAGCGATGTTGTTCGTATATTATTTATGGTCGCTCTTTAACATCTCAGAACATCAGCGTCCCATTCAATTCAGGGAGTGAAATTTTGCTCTTTCAGGCTTGAGGTTCTTTTTCGTGCCGTAAATGTACGACACGGGACCCACGGCTTTACTTCCCTTCCAAAGAAAGCTATACTTAGGATTTTTACGCCCGAAATCCGGGCCGGGTTCGAACCCGCGATCTTGGGTATAGGAGGCAAGTATGGTAACCACTACACCACCAGGACCGACACGTTGTTCGTATTTATAACACTGGTTATAACGGAAAAATTGAGTGAGGTGTTTTATAATCTATCAATGTCGGTTTTTAATTGTTCCAATTGTTAATAATTATTTCTAAATATTGTCAAGCAGGTTACATATGCTTTTAATTCTTGCAAATACTTCTCTCATGAATGATAACATTTCTCTACGAGTTTGAAAAACATTTTGGTAATAATCAGTACAATATTAAACTATAAAGCTTCGGATGAGCTGTAGTTATGAGAGAGTGAGACAAAGATTCCTGTTTTATTTTCGTTTGTTTTCTTAAAAATTGCGTTTAATTGACTATCCCTACAAAGACTGTATCCTACAGTGGCTAATGTACTTTCTTTTCCGAGAGTAAATAGCGACCAACAGTAGAAATCTAGCCCTCGGGCCCAAATTATTTGTTTCACAGAGAGCTGCAACAAGTTTAGGCTTATAAATAAGCAGGCAGGAGGAAGAGAACACTGAATTCTTTCAAGTGCTAAATTTAGGATACTAGCAAGAGCAAGCATACACTTTGTTTTCCTCAATGTCATGCTTACGGGTGGCAAATCAAATGGTCCATCTGAACAGGGGATTGATCTACGCTTCATGCAAGTTTCGTACTGATATATCGCATATAGTTTTGTGGCAGTTTCACAACTTTAGCAGTTCTAAAGGCCTGAAATCATATACACAAACAGTGTGTACTAGAAAGATACTAAATCGAGGAGAAAAGGTGCTATATCTACCTTGCAGCCGTTGTAACAACTGTTTGCGGTTTTGTTGGTACCCAGTATAGTGCTATATAATTATAGCTCTATAATTATATTAATTTCTGTCAACAAGCTCACCATTAGTTAATATTCTTTTCCGTGGTTACTATGTTAGGTACAGACTTTGTACTTTTCGATTGTACACTAATGAAATATTTCTTCGAAATTATTTCGCTGATTACAGAAGTCGCTTAACTAATTCTCAGTTTCCTTGAATATGTTTAAAATATACATACTATCTTAAATTTTAAAACACTTAAGATAGATAGATACATATATAGGTAGATAGATAGATACACACACACAAAAACATTTAAGTAATCGGGAATGACCTCAAATGTTAAACATCCTTAAAGTGTAGCATTTTTAGTAGATTTTAAACATGTTTTACATTTGACATGCTGCGAAAACAATTTTTTATTTCATTATATAGCCCATGATGTATTAATTTCGTTAACTTTTTCTGTGCACAAAAAAAAAAAAAAAAAAAAAAAACTGCATTTATGCCATAAGCTTTTCATTAGCGAAAGAGGTTTTTTTTTTTTTATTTCATTTATTAGATTTAAGTTTAGAGAACCTCCCCTGCATTTACCATTGATGAAAACTGGGAAAACTTGGAAAAAACATCAGTCAATATGAACGGTGAAGGTGAGAATCGAAACGCCGACTTTAAAGACCAGTAAGGGTCTGATTAGGGTAATTCTCATAATTGTTTTTGCTATCAAAACCACAAATTCGAAAAAAATGCAACTATTCGAATCCGAACTATATCTAAAGTTGAAATATACAATAAAAAGCAAACAAAACTTTAAAAAAAAAAATCTCTCTTAAAAGCACTATCAATAAATGCTACAGTTTTTAGCAAAAAAAGTTTCCTTATTTCTCCCTATGCATCTTCCACTGTTATCAATTTTTGTCTTTATTCTCACACTGTACCTGGTTTTCCTTTTTCATGAATTTTGAATTACTGCACCTCTTGACCTTGAAGTAAAAGAGATTCTATCTCACACAATTTTTGCGAAAACTAATTTTATCGTGGCATATTATTGTAATTATATTATCTGTAATTTAATAAGTATTTACAGTTTAGTGTCTGAAACATGCACACGGTAAAAGTTCGGGAAAGCAAAAACGTTCAGGAAAAAAATGTCTACTTACTTTCTCAAGCTAATATTAATGCTCTGAAAGTGCCTTGTTGGTATTATTCTGCTGTATTCTATGGATGTGATCCAGCAGAAAAGGTCAACAAATATTTAAGTTGGCTACGCTGTTAAATATTTTCCTGCTCACCAGGACTATTAAAAGTACAACTATGTGGTATAAAAGTGATATTGAAAATATATTGGAGAATTCTGGTTGCGAGTACATCTCTACGAGTTCGAGTAGCACTGAAGATGAAACTTTCGGATAACAGCAAGAGGATGCTGCCAGAATTTCAGTCAACATCAGTCATTTATTTTCCTTGCTTCATTAGGTTTCTTAAAATCGTAATCATTTTAATGTAGTATACTACAAGTATTGAGATTGTTTAAAATTGTTTAGTCATCTTTAAGTTCTGTAACTGTTCAAGTAGTGAAGCGATTTCTGTGCTAATATTTAAATTTATAAGTTTAATCCTCCTTCTCGACCTAAGCAATTCCGTTTCCGAGAGGTATTTGGTTTCGCCCTATACAAACTAGAATTAATCAAATTACGAGCTCATTCAAAAAAAAAAAAAAAAATGCGCAATTCGCAATATTAATTACAATACATACAATACAGTTATGCTCGGCTGAGCAAATGAATGAATAGTGTTTAACGCCCGTTTTTGCTACAGAGGCACCACAGGCGATGGACACCGATGATACATGAGATGAAATGATATATTGGGAAAGGATTTATTTTTATGGAGGGAATCGTTCCAGGCCTAAGTTTAAGGTACCTCCCCGGCATTTGCCATTTATGAGGACTGAGGAAAACCTGGAAAAAACCTCAGTCAGGAAGGACGGTCCTGGCGGTATTCGAACCCAGGCCTCGCGCTCACGAGTACGAGACTTAACGACCTCGGCCACCCGTGGCGGTCGGCTGAACAAAGCCTGTATTTATTTGTGACTTATATTTGTATAGCGAACCATAAGTACAATGGGTTATGCTCCGTTATGTTTTGAGAATTATTAAGAGGGTTCGATGTCGATGGTTTTCTATTATTTGCTGTCAGGAAGTTTAGCTTTGTTATGTTAGCTAAGGGTAAGAATCATAAAACTAAGTTATGCGAGGAAATGCGGATGGGTAAAGGTAAACAACTTTTAGGAAGACAACGTAACGGTATACTATATAAATGCCAGCAAACAGATAAGCAATATAATATCCAATCAGAAAGAGCAGAAAGCTTGTATGTAGTTGCAATAACACAATAGAAAGATATAAATCAGAGAAGAGGTTCTTGATTATTCTAAAGCCATATTTTGGAAGCTCGAATGTAGCGTCCAGACCGACCAACTGCGATGGTTATTTCGAGGCCTCGAGATTTGTTGGACGTTCTTACTGAGTGATTAGACAATGTATAGGAGATTTATTGATTAGACGTTCATACCTGTTAGACAATGTATTCGATATATATGGAATATGAGGAAATATAGTGATATTTTATAATTTTATAATTCAGTGAGACTAATTCAGTGACATTTTCGATTCAGCGATGTTCAGCTAAATAGGTGTTTTCGTTAATAGTAGGAGAAGCGGAAGAGCACTTGATATTAATTCGCAGAAGTTAATAGTATCGTTACTGAATCTAGTGAGTATTATATAAAAGTTAATTGTGAACAATTTGATTAGACCATGCGATAGTAATACATATAGAAACAATATATTCCCAAGAAATAACGGCGACACATAGATATAAAAAATACAAACTATAACAAATCGTGCCTCAATAAAATCTCGTTTCATGTCAATATTCAGCCAGCTTTCCGATTCCTTTCTCTCTGGTCAAAGACCACAAAAGTCCAGCATATTACAAATAAACTGAGGTAAGGCTATTTGAAGCAATTGTTGGAGAAGAGGATAACATCTTAACTACAATTACTACAAAGTATCAATCAAAAATAATCAATCCATTTTAATTCATCTATAAATAATCAAAACTTTTCACCCTCATATCCCAATATTACAAAACCTTCTTCAAATGGTCTTCATCGTGGTGCCTAATTAATCAAATCACCACATCATCATCATCATCATCATCATCATCATCATCATCATCATCATCATCATTATTATTATTATTATTATTATTATTATTATTATTATTATTATTATTATTAGTTCACAGCTTTGCTATGTATTCAGTGTGCAATGCAATAGCGAGTTGCAATGGCCCATACGTGTTCTATTGACTTGAGATTTGACAGGAGATCCTGTTTCGCGGTCAGCTCGTTTACCTAATCTGACCCCACATTTTTTCTTCTTGTGGGTTTATGTGAAAAATGTTATGTACGAGACACGGTTCGAGACTGAAGAGGAACTCCTGGCAAGACTTCTCGCTGTCTGTGACATTTTTCGAACGAGGTTGTTCCAACGGATATAACGGAAGTTTATGCGTACGGGATGCCACTGTGAACATATTAGGAATGTAGCACCTTGTGAAAGTTTTGCAGATAAATAAAAGTATTAAATCCACACACAACGAATTTCGTTTATAACGAAATTCGACACCAGGGTTCATAATCTCAAATTGAGCATCTGCTCTTCTCCATCATCGCTGAAAGTTTGCATTTTCAGCTCATAAACAGCCTATACATCTTTACTAGGCTGAGCAGATTTACCGATTTTGCTAGCAGGCTTTCACATGAATGTCACATATTCTGTTACGCAGAAAATCATCAGGATTTTCATAGTAGTTAATAGATCAATTTAAACGGTTTCAGTTACGCACATTTTTGCCGCCATAGGTGCTAGAGTGAGATGACGTCATCGAAAAGGGGGTTAGTGTCGTGGCGTAATGCACGCTGTCCGTAATAGGAGTGTGTGAATGGTGTTTAACGTCCGTTTTCACTTCTGAGGACCACAGGCGGTGACATTCGATGATACATGAGATGAAATGATATATGGAAAAAGATTTTTTTTAAGGAAGGAAACGTTCCAGGCTTAAGTTTAGGGTACCTCCCCAGCATTGCCATTTAGGAGGACCGAGAGAAAAAACCTCAGTAAGGGAGAAAGGTCCTGGCGCGATTCGAACCCCAGAACTCCCGCTCACGAATCCGCACCTTAACGACTTCAGCCCCCTGTGGCAGTCCTTTAATAGCAGTGCAATTGTTTGCGTTAACAACTTAATTTTTTTAAATTTAAAATTAAATAGGAGTTATGTTGGCCAGTCTAATATTATTTAAACTTAAGGTAGAGAATATGGCGTCAATAGGCAAGAATAAATTAATAAAAGAAAGAAATACGTATTGTACTTACTTTTAAGTCATCAGAATAGGAGAGTGGGTCAAAGGCTCCTGGGGGGTATGTTGTTCGAAGTGTTCATGGAGCTGTTTAGGTTAGGTGGTGATTTCACACGTATCACTTAACCTAATTGGGAAGGGGAAAGGGGCGAAGGCACATAGTGCTGGGCGTCATTGGTTCCGGGTTCCTGCAGGAGAATCCTGAAAAATGCGTTCTTGCGCGAGGATCGTCATCTGCGAAGGATTCCTGGAGTAGACAACATGTCATCAGATTGAAGACGTCGGAGAAATGTAGGTGATTCGGAGCAAGTAAATATTACGACAGAACGATCTTTCTCTTTAAGGAGAGTTTGCATTGAATGAACGAGATGCTTGCTGCGTCGCGATTGAATAAAACAAGGATTGCTATGTTTGGTGGAAATAAGGTACGTGGTATGACAACAATAGAATGACGTAGGTCTTGCAGCTGCAGATATCAATGAAAAAAAATAGCATAATGATGGGGTAATAAACCTGCGAATATGGTTTGTTAGAAGTTTATGTTTTATGTACATGTACGTTATATATAAGAGCCTTTGAAGTTTATTGCGCTTAATGTAGAGACAATTTTTGCGCTGTTAAAGTGTGGAAAGCATTTTAATAACAATGAGTGATTGTGAGTAGAGAACAGTAGTAACGGCAGCGCTGATTAAGTAACATATGTGGAAAGGTTTGAAACTTTCGAAAAATGTCTGAGAACGATGAGTAAATTTTATTTGAGATTTTCCGAAACGAGCTAATATGTGAACCCTATGCCGGTAGATGCACATCCGAACGACTGGCTGTTCGGTATATTTTTAGAATTTTAGGAATTTGCCAACGAGAATTTACTGCAGCTCGAACGAGGGTAATTGGGCATAAGATAAATCTCTTTAATATATTTTAACATCGGTGTTAGACGCTTTAAACAAATAAATGAGAACACCGTTTAGAATAATTTATAAAAATTGCTCCAAAGTAATGAACTTTTTCATGCATAGTTCAATGAAATTTACCTGCGTGTGGAGCAAAAATGTATTGGATTTGTGCTTTGTGCAATACGACTTGTGTTTTAGAATAGAAATTGCGAATAGTGACAAACTATGCCTTTCAATTGCATTGGTGTGCAATACAAACCTAGATAACGAACACTATGTCACAACAAGGTGATTTAATTTTGGCGGAAAAAAAGCAGATTGGATTTGTGTTCAAGAATAAGAAAAACAGAAGTGGGAACCTTAGATGAGATGGCAAGATTTCAGGAGGTACTGAAAGAATACCGCAATACTGTTTTTGCCAACCATCCAGCAAAATAAATTTTGTATAAGGGTGAACAAAAATATACAAAAATACATTTTTTTTATGTATCACAATAATCTCTTTAATGACATGTTAATTTGTGTGTAGCTTTTAAATGCAAGTAGTACGGCCGTCGCTGCAACAAAGAAATATAAACCCTGTGAACAAAATTCCTCCAAGTGCCATCAGCAGGGCTGCGAAAATTATCGTAATTTTATTTTTTGCAAAAGTTGCAATCGCGAAATTAAGTAACAAACATGCTTCAACAATCACCTGAAGGAAGCGGGATTTTATAACAATTCTTTAACGGTGTGCGAGATAGAAAAATTATGTCCCGTGTGCGGCAAATTATACAATCTTCGATAAAAAAAAAAAAAAAAAAAGTCTCATAAATGTGGGGAAAAGTATTGCAACATTTGCAAAAACCCGCTGGTGTCATGTCCAGTTATTATGTTAAAAATAACTTGGGAAAAATAAAGTTTATTCTTACAGATTTTCAGTGCACGCAAAACACACCTTATAAAAGTAAAACTAACATGTTTGAACATGTGCCAAGGCTTTGTATTCTTTGCCAGGAGTGCATTGTGCATTAATAATGTTACAAAGACAAACAATTGTCAACAATGTTGAGAGTGGTGTGTTTTGAAGACCCCGTGAAATAGCTGTTGGATCATATCACTTTGGCAAAGTTTGCGAAATATGACGAGATAGTCATTACGCACATTCTGAAGTCTTACGATGGATAATTTTATTAAAATACATGGTGGGCACACTGCATTCGACTCCAGAACTAATTATGAATCGATTCCAGAACTAATATGAATGGTTTGTTTTATTTACGGACGCTCTTTAACATCTCAGGTCAACAGCGTGATTATGAATGGAAACCGCATATACCGAATAAAGTATGAAAACTTTATCTTTTTGGACTCTTTGAATTTTATTCTCATGCCGCTGGTGCGATTTCCAAAAAAGTTTAAATTGCAGGAACCAAAGAGATACTTTCCGTATCTGTTTAATAAGGATGAGCGAAAGCATTCCGTGGAGCCCATACCCAAGTAAAAGTTACTGTCCCGAAGGTATGTCCGCAATTAAACGAAAAAACTTTAGAAGAGGGCATGCAGAAAAGATTTCCTCGGGTTACGTATTAGACATGCAATAGGACAACATGATATTGCAAACAGATGTCTATCTGTTGTATTTTGGCGTTTCTAATTTTCGAAGGGAATTAATATCTTGAACGGCATAGATCAGGATGTGCGTTACCATTACCAACATATGCATTTGCGTTTACAGAAAGAAGTTCATGCCTAGTGATAAAATTGCCTTAATTCCAACTGGCGGCTATATTAAGCCGATAAGCATTCTCCCGCGGCGTGCATTTCACTCTCTTGGGTGGAGAAACGAGAAAAGGTGATCAATCAGAGCTCCCTTCACGGCCGGAAAGTGAAAATACCGAATCACAAGGTAGATGGATACAGAAAAAAGGAAATAAAGTGTATGTTTATTTTCTTCACCATTGTTTCCTTCACGGTTATTCCCTTTGCTACCCGCACCGTAATGCTTATTTGTTAATACTAACACGAAACAACGACTTTTACATTTAAACAAACTAAAGAATCACAATGAAAATAAAAAATGCTGGCGGCACAGTAATACGAATATAAAGGTCAGTATAATGTAATGTTACAAGAGGACAATAAACTGGCCTATTTTGCTAAATTATTTTTTTTGAACCCACCCAGAACTCCTCAATTCGAGATAGGCGTTTTATGGAGAGCACACCGACTGCATAAAATAAAGTAGGAGGTAAAAATAAACAAAATTGTGTTTTACTATGAAGTGTGCAGTCTGCATGTTTGAAAACAAAACCAAAACGTATCCATAGGTCATCATACGACATCTTTCCAGTTTTGAAACACACACATGGTGGTCTGATTAAGTGTAAAAATTTTCCCCCGATACACCTTTATCACCTACACTACTCGTGCGTATAAAAGGTAAAGGGCAATATTGTGTCTAGAGGAATTTTAAATGTGGGATAGTTCCAAATGGATGTGCAGTCGATACGAATCTTATTCTCAACAAATGGAATGATTAGTGGCGTTATGAGACAGAGATATCCAACATTAGTTAATCAAAGTAAAGTTCTTTTGCTGCAGGATAATGCGAGACCCCATGCTGCTCGAACTACCATGTAAAATATCCAGGAAATTAAAGGGATCTAGCTGGATTTTATTAATCAATTAACCACATTAGATGAATACTAATTACTATAATAATAGGATCTAACTTTTGGTATACCCAGCATATATCCTGATAATAAACCTCGCTGCAAGGTAGCTCAAGACTACAGAATCTAATGGGCTTTACTTTGAAGATAAATTTAATGTAGCGATGTATAGTCCAAGCTCTAACAGCTTACGGGCACTTTTTGCGTATTTTCTTCCAAAAACTCGCTGTGTTCTCAATATTCCATATCTTATGTCTTCCCGGATGTAGTAAATACTATGCGGTTTCTTCTCTATTATTGAAATGCGTGACCATAATTGTGCTACATGTTCACTAACATCTTTTCCCTCCACTTAACATATTCTTCAGCCGCGGCAGCAACTTATACTCTTATTTCCTGTAGAGCATTTCTAATCTTAATTTGTTATACCTCTATTTTATATTAACAACTGCCGACATGCTCACAATATATACAATAATTACTGTGGCACCTAGTAAATACCATTGCCAAAGAAAGCAACTAAAATCTTACAAAACACCAAACTTAAATCCAACATTTCTTATGGGACAACCTAATACGAGGTCTGTTCAAAAAGTATCGCGAATTTTGTGTTTTTTCAAAAAGTATTTATTTATTCATGAATATCTATTTTATCCCCTTCAAAGTAATCCCCACCAGATATTATACACTTGTGCCAACGTATTTTCCAAACCTCGAAGCAATTTAAAAAATCGTTTTTTGTAATCTTGTTCAGCTCCTCCTTTGATGCCGTCTTTATCTCCTCAATCATGGCGTAGCGTCGTCCTTTCATGGGCCTCTTCAGTTTTTGGAACAAAAAAGGTCACAGGGGCCAGGTCTGGGGAGTACGGTGGCTGCGGCATCATAAGTGTGTTGTTTTTGCTCAAAAATTCGCGCACAAGCAACGATGTGTGAGCAGGGGCGTTATAATGGTGCAAAAGTCAACTTTTGTTCTTCCACAAACCGGGCGTTTCTGACGGATTGCTTCGCGCAAATTGCGCATAACTTGCAGGTAATATTCCTTATTGACCGTTCTACCCTGTGGCAAGAACTCATGATGCACCACGCCCCTGCAATCGAAGATAACTCTAAGGCGCGCTTTTTTCGGTCTTGGCTCGTGTGTCAGCACCCATTGGGATGATTGAACTTTAGTTTCCATGTCATAACCATATAACCATGATTCGTCACCACCCTCTGGAGCAAATTTGGGTCGTCGCATACAGAGTTCAATAGCTCCTTAGCCACGTTAATGCGATGGTGTTTTGGTCGAAATTGAGCAACTTTGGTGCGAATTTTGCGGCGACCCGTCTCATGCCCAAATCATTGCTAAAAATCGAATGGCACGAGTCAATCGATATGCTTAGGTCCTCAGCAACTTCTCTAACGATGATTCGACGATTAGCCAATACTATTTTCTTCACTTCTTCTACGTTTTCGTATGTTGTTGACGAGCTCGAGCGTCCGGGACGCTCTTCGTCGTTCACATCTTCTCAACCCTCTGAGAACATTTTGTACCACCGATAAATGTTGCTTTGGTTCAAGATAGCTTCACCATATGCCACAGTCAACATTCGGAATGCATCCGCGCACTTAATTTTGTTTTTCACACAAAATTTGATATAGATTCTTTGTTCCATTTTTTGGAATAGGCAAAAATCGAAGACGAGCCAAAACACGTCCAAGAAAAATAGCTGTCAACAATTAACTGAACATTCAAAATGACCGAGCTTGTCAACGTAAGTGAGGGACATGAGTAACAATATAACGCCACAAAACAATCGAAAATCGAATATACGTAGCCCGCGGAAATTCAAAATTCTCGATACTTTTTGAAGAGACCTTGTATTTAGACTGACGAAAAAAGTTATATTGTTAAATCTGTAATGTGCCTGGAAGGTTATTTACTGCGCTGTCACATGTGACTAGAGGAAAACATAAACCCGGGTTCAGCATCTGAGAACCCAAGATTTATTTCTTAGTAAGTATTCATAAATCTTTGAAGAGTTTTTGTGAACTTTCATCTATACATACATTATGCTCATTGATGGATCGCTGCGAGACTTTTTTGAAAGATATACTGATATACTGTAGGATGCTTTCTCCCTCGGCGCTTTTTTCCACCCCACCCTCTATGAGCGAGCCCCCAAGTTTGCCCTGCCATGAAGGGGATGACTAGCCTACTTGCTTACTTATTGACCTTGTTGAATGTCGCAGTTGCTTCTGGGTGCTGTTCGTTTCTTGATTCGATAGTGTACATGAATTGTATTATACCTTGTGAGTTTGCAATGGCACAACGTATTTTTATGTACGACTCATATATGTTAACTCAGTCTGCTCTTGGAGTTCCAAAACTGTGTCAAGCAAGATCCCCGGGTGTAGACGCTCCAGATCGTTAAAAAAAATAAAAATAAAATAAAATAAAAAGTTCATAAACTGTAAAACAAGTTTCAGGAAACTGGAAGTGTCCAGTCAAAGAAACCAAAAAAGCAACGTAGGGTTCTCACCGAAGAAAGATTACATAACATTGACAATAATTTAGAAAATCCCCCTAAAAATATCTGCGTCGTCTTGCACTAACAGTGGGAATTCCACATGGGTCTGTGCAAAAGGCTACTAAATTATTGCATTTCAAGCCATATAAAATAACTGTGGTACATGTTCTTCAGCTAGGTGACCCCATATGTAAGATCATATTTTTAGAGGATTCTGGAAAGGTGTACAATGAACAGATAGGCTCACATTTAATATTCTTCTCGTACGTAGACTAATTTCATCTCCATGGTTATTTATACACTCAAAACAATCGTCACTGGAATACTGATAAACCTGACTTCGTACATGAAGTCTCCTTCAAGGATGAAAAAATGAGTTTATGGTACGTCATTAGAGGTGAAAGAATCATAGGACCAAATTTTTGGAGTATACAGCTGATTCTGTTACTTGTGTGAATATAATACCAACCCCTTTTTTCAAAGAATTAACAGAGAGGGATCACAATCTGCATTTTTCCAACAAGACTCTGCCACTGCTCACACAACGAACAATTCTATCAGCAATTTACAGTGTGTTTCTACAAGACAGAAATATTAGAAGGAATTTGCGGCTCCCCCAATTTAACAGCCCGCGATTATCATCTCTGGGGTAAATAAAAATGTCGAGTACAAGACGAACCCGCACACGATACAAGCACTCTAAGATATTTGCCAGGAAATTGTCTGGATTTCTCAAAATGAACTACAGCGAGTGATGAATAATTTCCTAAAGAGATCCCCTTGTCTGGAGAATGAAGGTGAACAGTTCAACACTTTATTTGATAATTTGGTAAGTAATGAGCCTCTTAAATTAGTTTATGTATTGTTGTATGGTTGGTTTGTTTTATTGTTTTACCCTCCCGTTATTCGCCGAGACTCAGTTGGCCGGCTAACAAGCGGTGCTCTGGCTCATAGGCAAAACACTCCGGAAGAGAACAAAATTGATTGCACAGTACAAATAAGTGTCTCTCCGATTGTTCTACTTTAGGGAAAGCAATTATCTTGTATGTTGCCTGCAGAAGAAACTTGAAGAGATAAAGAGGGAAAATTAAGGGGGAAAATCTAAGTGTCTAAATGAGGTCATTGATGCTGTATTACATTATTTAGTAAACTTAATAGTAGGCACACTAAAGCAAGGAGACCCTCAGAGAATTCTGTTTTAAATTGTGATTAAAACATTAACCATTCGATTATCGGTAAACTTTTTAAGATGTTTATGTATTTAATCTGACTCAATTACGCACTACATGATGGCAGGGTTACCAATTATCCCGTATTTTTCGAGAATTCCCTTATTTCGACCACTATTGAGCTGGACAGATCATTGATCCAATTTGGCATAATGAGCATGTTTTTTTTTTTTTCGGCGTCTTGATAGCATATTCAGCACGTACTGCGTATTGTGGCATACGCATTGTTTAGATTCTTGCAATTTTTAACATAGCATTATTGGGGATTTACCACCACCACCACTACTTTGCGGTCTTTAGTCCCCATGTTTGTTTGGGAATATCATCCTCTTCAGCCGAGCACACGTTCTTTTTACTACTGAGTACATGTAGCTAAGCAGACAGCATACTCTTTATTTTGTGTTTTAGTTAAATTTCAGTCTCGGGGCATTTGTGGGGTGTTGCTCTGTTGATTAATTTTTATTTGATAATTGCATACCACATTTACAGGTATTGCTTTATTTAATCTGCTTTTATTTTCTACTCGTCGTAAGGTTTTATTAGTGGGTGAGCAGAGGCTAGTTCTTTGCTTTTGGATTTTTATAATTGTACGATAGTTTAAGCCTTTGTGCTAGGTTTATTACATCTCTTCCGTGTGGGAGTTGTATGTGGGGGGAGGGGATTGGTTGGGTGTAAGCGTCCGAGAGTTTTGGGTGTCTTTTTATGTTTACTCCGGTGAGCTATCGTGTTGTACTTAGTATGGTTTTAATGGTGTTGGGTTTTTCACGGTAGTGTCTGTCGGTTGTTAGCTCAAAATGTATTATTAATCCTGGATATTTTATATACTTTTGTACTTTAGCCATTTGCTAATTTGCAGGATGCTGTCTCTTTGATTGTTTTAATTTCTGTTTTATTGTTGGTATCTGTGTTTTGACGGGTTTATTGAGATTCACCATGTATATGCGTAAAGTATAAATTTGTTTATCTGTAGCTTTAATTTTGGGCGTAAAATCCCTAAAATATGGCTTCCCTCGGAAATGCAGTAAAGACGTGGGTCCCGTGTCGTAGAAGCCTGAAAGAAGGGGGCTGTGAGCAAAATGTATCGCCTGTTTCACGCCTTGAATTGAATGGGATGCTGATGAACCATGGGGATTTGTGCTTATTTATCTTGTAGTAAGTGGCTGCCCATTGAAAAATTTTAGCTAGGATTTTAATGGTGTCATTTTATACAACAGTCTATTGATCGAGTCTTTATGGAAAGCTCGTTTAATGCCTAGAGAGCAACCTACTGTGTTTGGATTTTGGTTGTAGGAGTCGTGTAGTTGAAATATGAGCTAAAGCTTTCCTGGCGACTCTAAATTTCCTCGGGCTTCCAGCCAGGTGAAGAGTTGGGGTAGAACTGTCGTTTCGAAGATGTTCACGTCGTCTTCCACCTAAAATTAGGAATGTGGCCAGGCCATGAATAGACAGCCTAGCTTTCAGGGTACCTGGAGTCAACCACATTCCTTGCGAATGCAACGCTCGTGATTCTATCTTACAGCTAAGTTCGGCGTAAGTACCGGTGATAAAGTTCCTCAACACCACAATGGCAGCCCTCTCATCCTTGCAGAGCTCAGTTGAACACGTCCATAGTGTTTTCTGTCAGATCCGTGCCCGACACTTCAGTATATATGTGCCGGCCTTCGTTTTGGAAGCCGGGTAAAACCACGTAGTGGCTTTATTTCCCTTTCTTCTAGTCTCCGAGGAAATCGCGGCCAATATATTCGGCGATTCCACAGATTGAAATGTCGAAAATTTAGTACCAAGCGCGCCAAGGAGAGAGTTTTCTTTGCTTGCTGTTATCCTTGACAGAGAACCTCCTTGGGCAGGGGATTTGCCTTGTGCCTATAGCCGCGCCTGAAGTCACACTTACTGAGGGTGTTTATGAGCCGATTGGGGTGGTTTGCTTATTGTGTGTAAGAATTAAGTGCCAGTCTTCCGATGTACTCTAGGCCGGAGATATCATAGAAAAAGACAGCTGGGAACCTAACATTGTGCTTTTTGTAGATATGAGATGTGTAACAGAGCTGTGTGGCCCCAGATCTTGCATGCATATAACATAATGGGGGGGGGGGGTATACTTGCCCCGAGGTATTTGACCCGAGTTCTACAAAGAAGAGCCTGACCGTGCAGACTCAAGGCCTGCGGACACGGTCACCTCAGAGTCAGAGTCAGAATCAGAATCAGCGCGCAGCTCCCCATCTGTCCTTGCCCACCACACTATAAGGAGCCCCGAGTTTCCTCAATCATCAGATCAGCCTGAAGGCGAATGCGATGAACATCTTCGAAACGTCGGTTCTACATCAATTCTTCGCCTTGCTGGGAGGAAAAAATTGCAATTGTCTTGTAGTTGACTTATGATTCTTATGAAATGGTCCGTTATGGTGATATTTTGTCTAAAATCTGCTTCTGTTGAGAGAAGTGTTTTATTTTTATTCAAGTATTGTGCTAGGCGTTTTGAGAGTGTAGCGATATAGGTCTGTAGCTTACGTGTATGGCATTATCCTTGCCGGGTTTTCCCAACACGATTATGATGGCTTGTTTCCATATTTTTGGGTTGTATCCATGTTCCAGGGTTGCAGTGTAAAGTTTTGCTATAGTTTTATCGTGTCTATGGGAATTTCTTTAAGTAATTGTTATAAAATAGTATCTGGGCCTGAAACTAAGTTTTGTAGTTTCTTCATTATTGCAATGATGTCACTGGGGTTCATTGGTCTATAGGATCGTCTTTTGTTAGGGGTTCCTGACTTTCTTGAGGCGTATCTGTGTGTTATTGTTTGTGTAATAGTTTATTTTTCTGTAGTATTTTGCATCAACATTTTTGTTTGCAGGTATTTAAAAACCCGACTGGTAGTAATTTTGCAATTTTTCTAGCTTGTCGGTAGTAGGCCATAAATATTGCCAATTGTATTTCAACAGGTATGTCAGCTTTGATTTCCCTCTTGTGGCTTTAATAAATCTCCAGAAGGTTGTCGTGTTTGTACATTGTTTTTCTGTTATGCTTATGAAAGTGTCCCAAGATAGTTGTTGAAAAATCTTGGTGGTGCCTTTCACTTGCTGTGTGATTTTTAAGTATGTTTTATATGCTTGTCTTTTGCGTTTAATTAATTGTATGATATGTTTAAGTAATTGGAGACTTTTGTTATTTCGATTTCTTTGGACTGTTGGTACTGCATGATTTCTTCAGGCGATGATTGTGTCTGTTATATTTTTGAATATGCCATCTATGTCTTTTAATTGGATTTGCTGACGGGTTAGAGATATTTCTAATCACTGTGATATAAATTCTCTATATAGTTTCCAATCAGTTTCCCTGCAGTTGTGCATTTCGTAGCTGTTTGGTGTTTCAAGAGTACCAGATCTGGGCAGGAACGTAGAATTGTCCGTTACTGAGAAATGTCCGGAAATGTTTTATCTTACTCTTTAACGTGATTAGTGATGTTAGGTTTCCCACCCAACCAATCTGATTAATGCGCGAGACTGTTTGATTCCAAAAATTTCTAAGTAGCTGACTATTCCCCCAATAATACTAAACAACCTAAACGATGCATATGTCACAATATACTCTTTGATTAGCGGTATTGGTCAAGGTATTTAACTGTGGACAGTTTTGGTTTACCCCTGCATTTGCTTTCTCTTTGCGATCGTTCATTTGGATATTGAATTTGTAACAGCTGATTTACTTTACTGTAGTTTAAAGCTGGCACTGTTCAGAGTTTCTCTAAAAGTTCCTGCATAATTAGAGTAAACTGGAGCCTACACAAAATGTGTCGTAGTTCATGTTGGTTGGTTCCATTCCTATTGGTTAGAGAGAGCAGAATTTCATGACAACTGACAATCACCTTTCTCTGGACAATAAGCATCAATGTGCGCTTTCTAAAGATAGTTTCAACCTTAAAGACAGGACTCTCTGTCTTTCTTTAGCGCACGTATGTTGTCAGCTCCGTCCTTTTCTCCTCTCGTGCTGTCGCCAAGTTGGTAATAATACGGTGTAAATATTGAGTCATAATTATACTTCTGAACACACTGTCCTATGCAGAATAGTTTTCTCTGTCATATTATATCAGTGTTAGAGTCGTTATATATTTCTTTGGACCCAAATTCCTAAAGAAAATGTGTTTTTCGTTAAAAGTTCGAGATTTGCTGGTTGTATGCTTATTACGTAGTACCTAATAAACTAACGATCAGAAAAAAAAAAGTCTGAGCTAGAATAAACTTCAGTGCTGATATCTGCCTCTTTTTTAAATTCTCTATATTCAATAAGACGAGTGTCATACTTTTTAAATGAAACATTTTCTGCACATCTTGTACTTGTGAAGCAGAAAAGTTAGGCAGCGAGAAACGTTTTAGTTATTGAACTTATAGCAGAACCAAATGTTGAACAGGGTTGGAGGCAGTTTTTAAAAGAAACCGAACTCCTGTAACTTGTTGCTTTTATGGTGTATTCACCAACAAATGTGGCCCATCTATTTAGTTAGTAGGCGCCAACCTCTTTTTATTTTATTTTTTTATTTATTTTTAATCGTGTTTAAAGCCCGTTTTGGTTACAGAGGCACCACAGGCGGTGGGCACTGATGATACATGAAATGATATATTTGGAAATAATTTTTTTTAAGGAAGGAAATGTTTCAGGCCTAAGTTTAGGATACTTCCCGTGCATTTGCCATTAATGAGGACTGAGGAAAATCTGGGGAAAATCTCAATCAGGGAGGACGGTACTGGCGGAATTCGAACCCCAGATCTCCCGCGTCTTAACGACTTCCGCCACCCGTCGCGGTAGCGACAATCTGAAAGGCAGTGTGCAGTTGGAGTGGTTTAACATTGTCATTTGTAAGAAGTTAGAATACGTTTAGAACGTGAAGTAGTGTGTAGGTTATTTATTTAACATTTTGTATACATATTTAGCTCTGGAGCGAGAAGCTAGAGAGAGGCGAAAATTAAGAAGTAAGGATCTAAATGAATAATGAATGTATTCGATTGTTTTTGAAGCAACATGAGTGTTAATAAGGCAGTGAAAGAAACAGCTAAGGCTACCTGGTATTCATAAACAGTAGTGCAGAGAATGAAAAACGAACAAAGGATAGACCTCCGAGAACGCCATAAAAATGAAGCAAAATGGGCAGAAACGCAAAATAAAAAAATAAATAAACAAAACAAAACGCTAGGTAAGGCAATATGATGGATTAGTGCAAAGCGGAGTGCGGCGCTTTTTTGTTTTATTTAATTTTTTCCGTTTGAAAACACGCCACCAACGTAGAATATGATTTTTGCGAGGGTAAATAGTGATGATATCCTACCACATTTCTCAACGGACATTTTGGACCGAATTCTACATGATATGGGATTCGAATATGAAAGAAGGGGCAACAAGTGCTTACTAATAGTGAGAGATTATATCAAATGACAACATAAACATCTAAAAGACATAAAAAAATGGTGCCCAGGGGAAATCAGACTATTTATACAGACGAGTCATGGGTAAATGTACGTTATACAGTGACGAAAGCTTGGAGGGTTAAAATAATCGAGGACAATTGAGAATCTAAGCAGGCCACCTCGGGGTCGCGGTTCAAGATTTGCTTTGATGTATTACGAAAATGAACAAAGGTTCATTAGAAATGCTAAAATAACATTTCTCTGCAAAAGAAGCACGGCTGACGCGCATGAAGAAATGACAGGTTAATCTCAGAAGCATGCGAACATATTACCGTGCTAAATTGGCCAAACTATGTGGAAAAAGAAAAAAGGCTGAAAGTGAAGTATGGATTGTAGAAGGCCACGTAAAGTTTTTTTTTTTTTTAATTAATTGTTTCATCATCGTCGTTATTATCAAGAGAACTGCCTCTCAAGAATCACCACCGTCTGCTTTTGATTCGCCTGAATCCGGTCCATACAGATTAAGGAAGAATCACACCATTATCAGAAGATAGTAACGAAGCTTAAGTTCACCAACATGATTCATTAAAATGTTTAGCATTTTATATCATCATATTTGGTGATATCTTTTTCTGTACTTGTAAAATTCTATTTTGAAGTACTTTAAAATATAAATGGAGATAGAAAATTGTATGTGTTTCAATAGTCCTAACAGCAGTACAGATATTTAGTGTGTGGTGATGTATTATTTACAAAATGTCATTAAATTAGCAGACGATCGCAGCTGCGCGCTTTAGTTGCGAGAGTACGTGAAGTAGACGTGACAAAGGTCCTCCATGTAACCTGTATACTGTCTCCTAAGGTTAAGACAACACAACGCGTATCATAGATATACACTTTACGTTAAGTGGAAAAACAAATGACACATTTAAGTGAACAATTTAAAATTCTTTTCCAGGGTAAAGTTTATACATAAGGTGAAACAGTTTCAGTATGTAATTTAAACAAGCGAGATTTTAGGCATAACTACAAAATTTCTTTTGCAAACTCAACACTAAATTAATATGGTGCCTAAAACATTGCAAAGAGTATTATATAACGTAACGTGAGTGACGTAGACTCGAATGGAAAATTTCGGTTTGTCTGCTCCATACAGCGATGCCGCACTCAGTGAGAGAAGACAGTAAAATTAGAACACTGCAGGGACCAGTCCGGTAGGCCGCCTGTCTGAGCGCCCCTTTTACTTTTGTGCAATAAATCTGTTTTGATTTATCTTCAAGACATGTCACAAAACTAAGTGAAATTCAATTTGTTCATCAAAGTGCATGAACATCGAAGAATGAATATTGTAGTCAGGTAGCATCATATACTTATTACCTTTGTAACTATCAAGAATAAATTATGTATGTGCTAAATAGCACTGGAAAGTGAATAACTAACGATTTTTTAAGTTCGACCTTTGTACTGAGAGGAAGAAAGTAACTTCAAGTGTTTGATTCAAGGAATTACACAGCGTCCCAACCGATTACGGCACTACGTAGAGACTCGTATTTCATCCAGACAGATCTCCGAAAAATCTATTGGATACCTA